>BSBK01006751.1:712500-1167500 GCA_027943335.1 Chamaecyparis obtusa | reverse complement strand
TCTCACTATATCCCTCTCTCTAAGATTAAAGCACTAAACCCTAAACTATAAGTCCTAATACTCCCCTCTCTTCCACTCTCTCCATCTCTCCTCTCTCCCTTTCCACATCTCTATTTCCCTATCACATCATCTCTCTCTCTCTCTCTCTCTCTCTCTCTCTCTCTCTCTCTCTCTCTCTCTCTCTCAACCCAAAAGCCTAAACCATACTTTCCATAAATATTATCTTCCTTTATCCATCTATTCCTCTCACTCTTTCCATATTTCCCTTCTCTCCATCTTCCCCACCTCTCCCCACATCTCTATCCCCCTCTTTCTTTCTCCAAAACCCAAACCTTTAATGATAAACCAAACCCTCACCTCGTTTATCTATCTCTCACTTTCTCCCTCTTTTCCTTATATATATTTCCCACTTGTCTCTCCTTCTTACCAAAATCTCTCCATCCCTCCCACCTCTCTCCCTCTCTCCCACATTGTCACTCTATCTATCTCTATAAGTTCAAAGTGCTAAAACATAAACTAAAAGCTCTAAGCCTTAAACCTTCTCTCGCCTCTCCCCTCTGCTCCTCCCCCTCCCCCCCTTTCCTAATCACTCCATCTCTCCCCGCTCTACCTTCCCATATCTCTCACTTTTTACCTCTCTACCTCTCCCCAAACCCTAACCCATAAGTCCTAAACCCTATAGTATCCCCTTAACCCTAAACCCTATCAATATTTTCTTTAGTGGAAAATATTTTCCAACTAGTGAATATTTCATGTCAGTGACCTTGTAATTGGAAAATAAATTATACCTATTAGGGTGGCCATGTCGCCTGAAATTTATAAATATATGGTCAAATGCACTGACCAATCACCTATCATTTTATATAAGTAATTGTATATCTATCAAGATTTGGCCAATAGATTCTAAATTTTCCACACGGTAAATTCAAAAATTTCACCTACAATTTCTGAAGCTTGTCTTAATCAATGACCATAATTGGAAAGAGGACCCAATTTTCTTGGCATTTTACAGAAGTGTGTCTCAACTCACCCTAATTTTTTCTAACTTTATTGTAATTGCTAATTAATTGGATGGTTCATAATTGTCTAAAAAATTACATAAGGCATGCTATAACTAAGCAAGATTCACAAAATAGTTGTATACCATATAAAATTCCCACCAAATTCACCAAATAAGGATTATTATAAATGCAATCAAAGATTAGATTTATTTCTACATAATTTTGTCAGTTCTTTTCTCTCTCGCCTAGTCCTCTACTGGGAAAGGCTTAAGTAAGGACATGCATGAGCAAGCATTTTAAAATCATCAATCCAACACATTCCACATTTCTTCTTGGGATTATAAATATGTGATTTTGTACACAATGGATTTTACCTTTGTCTTCTCAAGTGTCATGTGTCTTAACATGAGTTGGTAGTGGCATTGATGTCAGCAAATACTTCACTATCTTCGTGCAAGAAATAATTTTGAATGTTTAGGTGGGTACTTCAGTTTTTTTTCATAATTGCCTTTATAAAACTTAACTTTTAGTTTTCTAATACCCTCACAAGCCATTATCCACCATATTTTTGGCTTTTCAGGTTCAATATACTTTTAATAAAGATAATAATTGCCTTTGAATTCTAATTAATGAATGTTTTTGGGTAAAAAGTGCTAGCTTATGTTGTGTTTTCATGGCAGAACAAACAACCATGTGCATTTTTGTAGTTTTTATAGGTGTATCTGAGTGAGTAGCCTCTTTAAATAAATCTTTGAATATTTTTTAGGTATACCTAAGTGACTAGCCTCTGTAAATCAATCTGATTATTGTGGTAACATGAATCTCGATACTAGGGTAAATTATATTAGTTTATTTAATTTTTTGTATGAGATTTTTGAAGAGACAAAACTTTATAATATCACATGTTTTTTAATCAACATATATGATAGAAGAGTTGATATTAAAAGAAATTTGAAAATAGATTAACTATGATTTTCTTGGTCCCTTAGACCACTTGATCTAGTGGACATAATTAAAAAAAATTACACAATCAAATCCAAAAACTATAATAACATTGATATAAATTGTAGAAATCTAATAGCTTTAATTAAAATTCATTCATTTATTCATTAACTTTTTTTTAAAATCACATTACAATGGGTGGAGCATTCTAGATCCTTCCTCAAAGAAGGTTTTGTTTATGGATTTTTGTCCTATGAGGGATGATTTACCATGTCTCCCAATGTGAGGGTGTGTTTCTAGTTGGTTGGACCCACAATTGTTGGTTACACTTTTTTACTTGAACGGACACTGAAATGTGCATTCTAAAAAAAAACTTCACTTTTGGATGCATATTACTGCTAAACCGTTACGAATTGGAAGATGAAGTAAATTAGAGTCTTTTAGGATTTTTTTGTCTAGATTCCAAATATAATTTTTAATTCTTTTTGAGTTGATTTGAATCTATTTTTTTAATCTCCCACGAAAACTAGTATGTTGTTGAAAACACCATTTTAAAAGACTAACACTCACTATATAGAGCATAACTTATTTTCTAAAATAGATATCAAGTTGATTCTTTCAAATTTAGTTTTATAACATCCACATCAAATTTATGCAATGGGTTTTGTGACTTTATCCTCATTATTTTATATTTTATTAACATTTGAAGTTGACTTAACTATAATTTTGACATACGCCCTTTTTATAGCTTGTAACTTATTTTTTATTTGTTCAAATTCAATTTTTTTTCTTGATAGAAAGAAGACTTGAAAACCTAGTGCATGGGTATTTCCCATCTAAGGCCTCATTATTGAGCTCGAAAGGCCTCAAAATTATAGATTTCCTCAGCCTTTGGGGGACAAAACTAGTTAGGGGGTTGCTATCGAAACCCCTAGGAATTTTTGCAGGTTTAAAGTCTTAACTCGACCCCTTTCAATCAAAAACACCTAAAGACTTTCGATTGAAACCTTAGTTGGCTGTTTTTATGATTTTTTAAGCTATTAACAGTTTCATATAAGTAAAGATTTTTTTTTTGAGATTTTCTAAATACAAAATTTAAATGATAATTCACATTTTGGAGAATTAAGACACTTGGAAGTGCATTTTTTTTATTTTGTGGAATTTTTAAAGATAAGTTTCAAAGTAAAGTGATGGGAAATAAAAGGACAAGGATAGATAAGACTACACAAAAGTATTCACGCGAAACCGACCAAAGACTACGTGAATAAACATTGGCAAGATATCATACCTGAAAGTAGGTACGCCGATCTCTCTCTCTCTCTCTATCTATCTATTATGTGATTAAAAATTATATGTTCTTTTTAGGATCTCTCGAGTTCTCTCTCTCTCTTACCCTTTAGTGTCTCTCTTGTTATTTCAAAGATCCCCTTAAGAATCTCTCTCTCTCTCTCTCTCATCTCATTCTAGTTGTTTCATATATCTACTTAACACACACACACACACATACTCTCTCTCTCTCTACTCATTTTTAGGATCCATTAGTTCTGTAAACCCTAATCCCCTTTTCTCTCTCTCTCTAAACCATATACCCTAAGCCCTAAAACCTAAACCCTATATATTAGTCCCTAAACCCTAAATCCTAATCCTAAGACCTCTCCCTCATATATATATATATATACATATATATATATACATATATATATATATATACATATATATATATATATACATATATATATGTATATATATATGTATATGTGTATATATATATATATGTATATATATATATATATATGTATATATATATATATATATATATGTATATATATATATATATATGTATATATATATATATATGTATATATATATATATATATATATATATGTATATATATATATATATATGTATATATATATATATATGTATATATATATATATATGTATATATATATATATATATGTATATATATATATATATATATGTATATATATATATATCTATATATATATATATATATATATATATGTATATATATATATATATATATATATATATGTATATATGTATATATATATATATCCCCTTTCCCTCTCTCATTGTTTCACTCTATCCCTCTCGACACTCAAGGCCCTCAACCCCAAACTCTATGTCATAAACTATATACTAGTCTCTAAACACTATATTCTAAGTATTGATCCCTTAACCATCCCTCCCATATCTCTCTCTCAACCCTAATCCCTTTTCCCTCTCTCATCCTCTTATCACTCACTACGTAGCTAAAATTCGTAGTCTCCCTCAACCCCAAATCATAAGCCCTTAGAAACCCTATACTACTCTCTCTCTCTCTCTCTCTCTCTCTCTCTCTCTATCACCCTCTATCACCCTCTTTTTGAAATCTCTCCTTTCTTTCCATTTTTGCCAATCTATCCCCCATATTGAGCTTTCACCCGTCTCTATATTTCCCCATTCCCTTTACCTCTCTCTCTCTCTCTCCAAATTCAAAAGCCTAAATATAATCCTTTAATGCTAAACTCTAAGCCCTAAACCTTGTCTCTCTTTCTCCCTCTATCCACCTATCACTATGTCCCTCTTTACCTTCTCTCTATCTTCCCCACCTCTCCCCCCATCTCTATCCCTCTTATCTCTTTCTCCAAACCCCAAACCCTAAATGATAAGCCTTAAGCCCCCCCTCTCTCTATCCATCTTGTAATGTCTCCATTTTTATCTTCTCCATCTTGATATATCTTCACCACCTCTCCCCCCATATCTCTCCCCCCCCTCTCTCTTTTTCCTTACTATAGGTCATTGGTAATTTGGGGGTCCAAATGTGAAAGAAGAGGGTTGGGAAACACTTTAAAACAAAGTGGGACAATTGACAATGGTGATAAGAATGATAGTGAATCATGTATTGATATCTTTGAGATATAGTTAAGAAGAGGTATGTAGACTCCAAGTGAAGAAAACACAAACAAGAATCAAGGAAGCTCTCAATTCAATGATGAGGATGGTAATGATGAGATGATTTGGAAAGTTTAAGAGATTTAGCACTAGGAATTCCTACATATTTATTAAACTTCTTATTGTATTGAATCATTCATATTACAAAATCTTGAATGTGGTTGATAAATTGACGATATTTTATGTATTTGTCAATGGAATTTAATATTGATATGCAATTGCATTTTTTAAATTTCTATTTTTAAATAGAATATATCAGAATAAAAGAGTATACATATTTGGAAAATAGGAAAATAAGAAACAAAATTTAATGTGTTTATTAATAGAGTAGTGTTTATTTATACATTGTGAGATTTTCATTAATTCTTTCAAAATATAGCCATACAATTCATTCAATACACAACTCTGCATGATTTTGTATGCAAAAGTATATCTATTTCATCTACCCTCAAGAGTCAATACAATTTTTTTGAATCCTTTGCAAATGATCCCAAATTCCCTTTTATAGAAACAAGGGAACAACAACATCTTCAGGTCGATTTGCAACATGTCAAGACTCAACATCAAAATCAATTGCCAAGGCACTAAATCTATTAGCCCATTAGAATCTATCTACCTCACAACTTGTCTTTCTAGAGGAAACTCAATACAAATTCATAAGCTTGAAAATGTGTATGACCATCATAGGTCAGATTGGTAATTGTTGCATTTTTCCAGTTCATAAAACAAAGCTAAAACTTAAAACTTAATTCAAGCCATGACAAATTAAAAATAGAGAAAAGCATAAAACCTTATAATTACAAATAGAGAAAAGTAGAAAAATTGAAAGAATTTGGGAATACAAATTTACAAGCATAAAGGTGTGCATCATAGGCTGGATTAGTAATTGCTGCATTTTTCATGTTCATAAAAAATAGTTAATTCAAGCCATGAAAAATTTCAAATAGAGAAAAATAGAAAAAAACTCAAAATTAAGAGTAGAGAAAAGAAGAGAACTTCAAATAATTTGGGAATACAAACTATGCAATGCATATTATGATTCATGAAATCATTGTGTCAATTTTTGTAGGGTGCTTTGTTCTCCATTTGATGGAAGTCCAGTTTTTTGTAATGTATGGTAAGTTGCCTACAAATTTGTCAACAATTCATATTTGGAAGAGGGACTTGACACCATTGTTTCATCCAATGTTGCATTCACGGTTGTCAATGGTTTGATAAAATATAGAAAGCTCACCTCAATTGTTTCCTTAGGAAGAAAGTCTAAATCAGACTTCATTTTTTCCTCCATCCTTTTTTTGAAAGCATTGTTTCCATTGAATTAATTTGTTGTGTCTTGACACTCTTCAGAAAACCAATATCTATCAATTTCTTTACATTGCCTTGCAACTTCTTGATCTTTTTTGTAGCCTTATCTAGACATTCTTGTGCTTCCCATAGTTTCTGACATTTTTGAATGATAGATGATGCCTTTATTGAGGCATCAATGTTGTTGTTAATTCCTTTGGATGAGAAATAGTTGTCACTAGTTTTGTAGACTATTTGCAAATTCTACTTTGCAATTTTCTCTTTTGAATAAATGTTTATGTTTTGATCAATGTGTTCGTGGAGCTTCCAAAAATGTACTCTTATAATTTCATTCAATTCAAACAACTGACCCAACTAGTCATTCCTTTGCATTTTTTGCCCCCAAATTTTTCAATTTATATACTTCATTATATGTTCCATATTTTTGTTCTATATTTCTTGGCAATATTTAATTATATAATTTTCCCTCTGCAGGTCTTGTGCCATTCTTTCACCATTTTTTCTTTCTTCCTATTCATTTTCTTCCCATTATTTTTCTTTTTCTTTCTGATGGTCCAATTCATTCTGTAAATTTTTGTTTGTGGCAGCAATAATCTCCACCTTTTGTATAATTATGTTGAAGATACTCTTTTACTGTCACATTTTTTAATTCTTTCAATCAATCTTTTCTTCAGTTCATTTAGTTTTACCTTCGTATGTTTGTTCTATATAATTGTCAATGTAGAGGCATAATTTTTTATCCTTTTGTGTAATTCATTGCACTTGTTATCTATTTATTTCCTGTTTGCTCTCTCTCTCTCTCTCTCTCTCTCTCTCTCGCATTGATGTGTAGACCACTTCATTGGTCTTTTTTGACAGATTATTTTTGTCCACATTTTGAACTTTGGAAAGATCTAGTTGGATGGTGCTAACATGAAATTTAGAGGGATATATCTGACTCTATGGTAGATTTTTATTTTTATTTGGGAGAATGGAAACCATGTACTCCATCATATTTTTATTTAGCTTGCTATCCCAACCATGTTCTAGTTCCTTATTGTTGGATTTTGAGTGGTAGTTATATGAGCAAGTGTTGGACTTGAAAATGAAGTGCAACTTATATTGGAGGGGGTTAGACCTCAATAATTCATAAATGGTAGAATATTGAGGGACATTAGTGTGCACCGTATGCAAAAATAATGAAATATTTTCATGTAAGAGGCTAAGTGGATTTCTTAAGAATATTTATATTTGGAAAGACCTTGCTACCACATCCATTTCTTTTCAACTTTTGTCTTGATCCCTTTGAATAATTTCTCACTCCTTTTTCCTTCTCCTTTTCTTTCCTTTGTATTTTTTTCATCTCTTTTGATTGACTCTAGATTCCCCTATCTACTTTGTCTTGCTCTTTCAATTCCCTTGCTACAACAGACATTATCTTTCTCCCATCGATATATTGTCATTAGGTTAATTGGGTGATGAGATGTACAAGCTCCACATCATTCCTTGTGTTAATTAATGGTGAGCCTTCATCATGGTTTGGTGTTTCAAGGGGTCTTCGTTAAGGGAATACCTTATCTCCATATCTTTTTATCCTAGTGAAGGAAGGATTGGAAAGATTCCTTATGAATTGTGTGAGGCAAGGATTGATCCAATATGCAAAGAAAAGTTGATGGACACCACAAGGATATAAAATGAAAGACTAAGTTATATATAAAAACCCTAAGAGAACTTGAGGTAGAATTGTAAGGTCAAACCTTAGATTACATATAAGGAAATGTTGGGTTGACAACAAATAAAATAAATAAATTGCCTTTAAACATAAAATATTTATGCAAATGAAATAAATACAATCAATAAACAAAAATTAACCTAGATCAAAACATGGTTAGGCTAGTAAATGAACACAAGTAAATGAGGCAATTAAGAAGAGGATACGATACTTAGGTCTAGATTAATTATGGAATATTACTAATTTTTCATGTAAAATTTATTTACCATAACTTGAATGAATTGATTTTCCCTAGTTTAATGTGTTAGATTCTATGGAGTGATAGGTTTTTGTGGAATTCAATTTTGCACTGCTTGGATTTTATCTTGATTTAGATATATTTAATTTGATGCATGAAACTAAATTGTTCCATGTGTCCTAGTGGCTTGATACAATATTTATTCAATAGAGCTATTTTATCTTTGCCATTTTAATAGTTGAATGTGGTCAAGGTGGTGTTTATGTACACCATTAGAAGATTGTCGACTCAATAAAGAATATGTTATCCTTGGTCAATCCCCTGTTTGTTTAGGTTAATGATAAGGAATATTTTTAAAGACAACATACAAAATAATGCAGATGACCTATATGTAGATAAGGTAGATTTGATTGTTTGTTCCTTCAAAATATTGAAGCATGCTATAAAGATTTCACTTTATTAAATTACATATAAATTAAGTAATTGAGGCAAACAAATTTGATTTTGAATTTAAAATTTAAAAAGTTGGGTTAGTTTCCATGTAAATATAAATATAAATTCATATTATTAAAAACCAGAACCACACTTAAAAAGTGTTCACTCTCAAGGTTTGAGAAAGCCATAAAAGAACCAAGGAAAATAAACTCGCTCATAAACCAGTCGATTATGCAATGATAATAATAATTACAATACAAACAGACCTAAAATGCAGACTATGGAGATATGAAACCCTCGCCTCATATGCTTGTGAGCCGAGGCAGATATGAAACCCTCGCCTGATATGCTTAACAGCGGCAGCGGCGGCGGCGGAGGCGGCGGCCAATGCGAGCATTTCAAATTTTCAAATTTGAAACGCTAAATATCTCATAAGCATTTCAAATTTCGAACGTTGGAAAAAGCCGGAAAAATAGGAAAATCTGGGCAGATAAATAAGTCTGTCTTTAACGAAAACCACATAATGTTTAGAATTTTTCTTCTGTCTGTAATTAGCTTTGTTTTTCTCAGGATTGAGCTTTGTTTTTCATTTGTGTAGGGTTTGTAGAGTGTGCACACTGGTCTGTCCCGTTTAGGTTCATCTGTGTTTTTTTATAAATTTTTTGGTCTGTTTATTTGTTTTTCATCTGTGATTTTTTTGTTTTTTTGTTTTGGGGGAGAGGAAGAGGCAGGGAGGATAGAGGAGAGGAAGAGGCTGGGAGGACAGAGGAGAGGCAGCAGCCGATGGATCCAAAATTCTTCTTCCAGGTACCCTTTATATGTTTGGTTTCTTTTTTTTATATTTATATGTCTGGTTTCTTGGATAGAATTTCTATGTTGTTTAGGGAAAGGATTGTACTTCATTCTTGGTAATTGATGACAACAGTGATAGTCTGTAGGAGTTTCAGAGTATTCCAGATAGTTTTATTGATATAGATGACAAACATTCTTCAATCTGGCAGAATGTGTAAGGACTTCTATGATGGTGATAAAGCTACTGAAATATTTGATAATTAGAAATTTGTTATTGGTGCAAAAGGATCCACATATAAGAGATATCTTTCATATATGCAAATCATGAGAGAAAATGAAGTCAACTATGAATACTTCGACTCAGCTTATTGGCCACATTTCAATCTCGAGTTAGAAAAAGGACTTGACTCTTTAGTGGATCCACATTAGCTTAAAATCTCTTTGTTATCTAGAATTTAATATGAGCCGAGATGAATAAAAATGTTGCGTCTCTATATTATGTATGAAACAAAGAGAAGCAATCTATGATATTTCATTGCATTATGAAAGGCAAAAACAATGAAATGGTTGCATACCCGACTCAAACGCCTAGGAAAATGAAAGTATGAAATCTGGTTGTTTCTCGACGCCAAGGAGAATGAAAAGGGAAAATCAAGATGTGTTTAAAGAACAAAGTTAACTACTCCACCTTAGATATCCTCAAAGGATGATGAGGTCTCTTCCCATGACTTGGATTTTTCTATACTAGACAGAGGTGAAATAGAGTATATGGTCTCGTATTTTGCTTGTCTGCAAAGCTTCAAAAGTAAACACAAAATGTCTTTACAAAGGGCATTTTAATTGATGCCTAGTAAATTAAGGAGAATTGTGAAAACACTGTAGTCATTGTGCAATCTTGTCATCATAGTGGAAATAAGATTAAGTTCCATAAATTTTATTAAGGCAGGGCAGTCATTTGTTAGTCCAAATGAAAGTAACATAGTAATTCTGGAGTCTGATCACACAAATGATTCTACTAGTAATCTGATTCCAAAAGGTTTTGTGATTGTCAGTTCAGGGGATCCGCATGTTACAAAAACAAGAATGAAAGCCGCAATTTTGATTTTCTGAAGGTAATAAACATTTATAACAAGATATTAGTATCGAGTATCAACATAGAATACTTCCTAGCGAGGTCTTCTAGACCTCAGAGAGAGGATAAGCTATACTAGATAAGAAATTTGAATCCAATTGAAAGCTAAGGTAGGAATCTCCAAGAACCACCCTGCAATTTTCTAGAGTTTCGTTGCCATCCACTCCCCCTGAAGGATTGTGAGAGTAGCATAACAAAGACGGATGAGTAGTCAAAATTGAGATAGGCCGAGGAGTAACATCTTCACCTTCCAATGGCCAAATACCGGAAGTTTCAGATGCTACTCCATAATCCATTGGCAATATCAATTAATAAAATTTATGCCAAATCCATTTGCTTGAAAGTTTCTATTAGTTTTTAAATAGATGCATTTTTTGCATACCACCATACAATCATGTATTCCATGAGGCGATGTTTCTTTCAGGCTTTATGTCAAACAATTTGCGTCGCTGTGTTTGCATATTTACCATGAGTATCAACTGAAAAATTTGCAACAACAATATCCAATAATACCAATGCCATAAATCCTTTTATTTCATTACTATCAATGACAACTCTTTGCAATATTTTGTCAAACAATTCTCATGCATTGTCAACGCCACCTTTCGTATGCATGTTGACTGTGATTTACAACCATAGCACTTTTATGCATGAATGAATGCCAACATTCCGTGCAACATGAAAGACAGTTATAAAGGTTGCGGGATTTGGCTTTAGGCCTGCAAATTGCATGTGCTTGATTTTTTTTTTGTTTTTTGATGCTTATACAACGTATCAATCTCAAACTCAAATCGTAACTGAGACACACATGAGACCATATTTCTTTGAGGCTTTGTTTTCCATTCACTTCTATTGGCGACATTTACAACTATCATATTTACAACTAACAATGTATGGTGACATTTAAAGTTAGCTATAACAGGGTATGGCAATTATCTGTGTTGATCCTAATGTAGCTCTAGCACATGCAAAAAAACAAAGCCAAATGCCATTTTTGAAACACACTTGGACAACAAATTTTTAATCATTTTGTCCCTCAATGGATTTTTGCTCTGAACTCTTCCATTTGGGCAGCAATCCACACTCCACGATTTTCCTGCTCTTACCAATTATGTGGAATGCCTCCCACATGTTGTCGTCCATTTCCCAAAGCTCTTTACGAGGATGCTAGGTAGGTGTCCAGGCAATCAACAATTACATCACCCAAGCAGATATGCAAGTTATCCTTGATATTCGTATGACTGTGGCATTTGAGTTTCTTGCATATTCTATACATGGTGTAACTTGGTACAATTTTGTTCCAGGTTTTTGAACCAATACGCCCTATGGCATGTCAAAAATACACTCATCTGCTTTTTCCACATCTTGATGAGTTTCTTTATGTTAACTGGTCTACAGCTTCTGAGCTTCTCAGTTTGTTTACTCAATCATGACTTGGCATTGACATATTGAGGCTGAGCAGCACGACACAGAAGCCATGGTTTGAGCAGCTCATCATCAAATTTATACCAACACTCATCATGAACGAAATTGCTGACTTAATTCTCTGTATAGACTAGGATTAAAATGGGCAATACAATTGCCACCAAAAAAACAGAGCTGGATGCAATGAACCAAATTTTTATTTTAGGATTATGTTGCTATTGATAATAGTCCACCTTTTGTTTTGGTATCATGTTTCCAGCCTTGTGTACATGGAAAAGCTCAGAGACTTGACCAAAAGACTTGATAAATAGTACAATCATAAACAAAAGGTGATTAATAAAGTTGTCTGTTGAAGGGTTGTGATCTGCCAGACTTGATTGTGATAGAAAATATCACAATCACAATCCACCTTTTGTTTTGGTATCAATCAGCAACTGATTGTTATGCAACTTGGCTGCATCTTCAGGCTTGGGAGTGTGAAAAAATTATATATCTATAGTCCAGATAACTGAGAACTTGGATGCTTAAAGCATTGAGGATCAAAGCTTTTCTTGGTATCCACCATGTACCTGGTATGCTCTTAAGTGCACTCCAGTTATCCGATAAGATAAGGCACATAAAATAAAATTAAAAAGCCCTAATGACATCCCACTCAGTTTTATATCTTGAGCCATCTAAGCTTTGTAAATCAGTGTTGTGTGTGTCTAACAAAATATTTCCAATTTTAACATCTGATGCTTATTGAGACCACATTTCATATAGGAATTCTATCAAGCAATTACTATGCCTTGCGTATGCTTCCATGATCTGCATTGACATTTTACATCTCCTCAAGGCGTTCTACCAACGGTCACAGCCTTGCCCATGTGTCCACATCTTGCAATATTCATATATGAAGAGCATCTGCCAGGGCATACACCAGGGCACAGACAGGAGAATGGTGGTAAAGGAAGTAGAAAATGACTAACTTTGTGGAACTTGGCATTCCATGACACGACATATCTTTCAAAACAATGCCATGTAAGCTTTATATCTTGAGCCTTCTAATCCATTAAGCCATTTGTAGCACCTTCCCCTAACGTGCACTGGAGCCTCTGACAGTCTGCAACACGCCCTGTTGTGATGACCCTAAACCTCAATACTTGCGTGTTGTGTCTGCAGAGTAGTCTTATCTTAATTTTTGGAATGTCTCATTATCTCAATTTTCATCATTTTTTATTTAATTTTAAGAATGTTTTGATTTGTTTTCATGTCTAATAGATTGACTTGTATTTATTTTTATGTTCTTGTAGGTTGACTTGTATTTATTTTTATGTTCTTGTAGGTTAAGTTCACAAAAAGATGCTGAAAGGTAAATTTAGGCTAGTTTTCTTTCTACTTATTAAGTTTCTCTCCTTTTTAAGTTTTATATAATTGTTAAGTTGTACCTATTTTATATCACAAACATGTTCAGATCATTATTATTTTTATGTTCTTGTAGGTTAAGTTCACAGGAAGATGCTGGAAGGTAAATTTAGGCTAGTTTTCTTTTTACTTATTAAGTTTCTCTCTTTTTTAAATTTTATATATTTGTTAAGTTGTGCCATTATTTTATATCACAAACATGTTCAGATCATTATGTTCCAATGTATTCCTTAATTAAGTATTAGTCAAATTATGAAATGCTAACTAACAATTTTGAGAATTTGTAGCTATCAGAACTGTTTATGGCTTGATATAATGAAGAGAAGCTGAAATCATTGAAGTTGATGCATTTGGTGCTGTTGAAAAGAACAGGAAAAAGAGACTCGGTATGTACATATTCTTAACATTTTATATTTGTTTTGATGACTTTCTTTAGTACCCACCCTTCTTATATATTTAGGGAGTCTGTAAATCTGATCAATTTTCAATTTACCATCCTAAATTTAATTTTCTAGACAGATTTAAAAAAATAACTCTACATAGATTTTAGATGTACCCACATTTATATTTTACTATATTGATATTTGTTGCATTACAGTGATTGATTTATAGCTAAATTGACAATGATTGGATGACAGGATTACACAAAATTTTAAATGGTGCAAGCTCATGACCCCCCTTGGTGACCTCAATGCACAAAATATTGAATTTTGCTGTAGATTATCAGCGCACCTCTCTTGGAAGAGGTGGGTTGCCAAGTACTTGATAACAAGGATCCTCCAAGTCTTAAGTAGTGTTTTCAGCTACTTATTTTCCACCATTATAGAAAGTTGAAGCATACGAATAAAGTTGCTGGTATGGATTTAGAGCAACAAAGGATGTGATTGGTTATTTTTCATTTCTTCAATACTATTTTGATCAAACATTGATCTAATAGTTTTTGTAACATGTAAAAATACAATGTTTAATAAAAGAAAGTTATTGGAAGGGGTTTAAAACCCCTTCAAGGACTGAAGGGAATGCCCATTGGCCATGGTCATTCCTTGAAGTCCTGTGTTTTTTGACAGCTTAAAGAATGGTCAATTGGCCAAGACCATTCTTTAAGGTATGTCTTGTGTCCCTTGCATTTTTTTGGTTAGTGTTTAATTTTTTTCTTTTTTTTAATTTACTAATTTTGATGTTAACATTAAAGTTGCCAATCACAATTTTATAAATAAATGCATCATTTACGAATCACATCACAAGTCCCTGAATAATATGTTTCATACTGAACAATCATAAATCATAATATTATGAAACCAACTTGACATAATTATATCATGATAATAATATTCATGTTTTAACCCATCACATATTAACATTGTTGATAATGAACAATCATAAATAACCTTCCTAAAAACAATATTCAAAAGAGATTTAAGAACTCACTTTATGAATGTAATTCACAACACAACTTGTTTTCATAATTATTAAATGCACATTTTTACACATCACATGTAACATTATTGTAAATGACTAATTTTGTTTTGCACATAATAAAACAAATTAATAAAGATGTGCTACTTGACAATCACATTATTGCAACACAAAAACTTTAAAATAATTTTTCATTTTCAATCAATGCATTGTAAGAAATTATAAAATATTACCACTTAACAAGTAATATAAATAATGTAAATTAAACGCATTCATAAAGTGAGTTCATAGACACTACACATATAATATAAATAATATAAAATAAATATGCTTGGTGTGGTTTGGTTTGGTGTGGTGTGGTGTAGTGCGGTGTGGTGTGGTGTGGTGTGGTGTGGTTTGGTGTGGCGTGGCGTGGTGTGGTTTGGTTTGGTGTGGTCGTCTTAGGTTAATTAGGGGAGGTCATATAAGCTTCCACCTTCACGTGGTTGGCCTTGTTAGTAGAGAATATGAATAAATATTCTTGAAGCTAAGAGAAGCTTGTTTTTAATTATTTATGTTATTTAACTATAAATAATGTTTTATAAATAAAAGCCATATTATGTGACATGGTGATATTCTAAAAATAATGAAAATTATGATTGCAACGCAAACTATTAAATACTCAAATTGTTACCAAATTGTGTAGTATTTTCCTAGCTATCATGGTTATATATTATATAAGTCAAGAATTTTTGTTATGTTTATAATGAGATTTTTATGCTAAAAATAATTATTAAAGTACTACTTAAAGGATAACTCTTGCATAATAGTTTTAATTATAACATTTTTCTTATAATTTCACCTTTTGTTTTAAAGTAAATGTAAATAATGAAATATTAACACTTAACATATAATATAAATAATATAAAATAAATATGTTTGGTGTGATGTTTTCTTAGGTCAATTAGGAGAGGTCATATAACCTTCCACCTTCACTGGTTGGCTTTGTTAGTAGAGTGTGAATAAGTATTCTTGAAGCTAAGAGAAGCTTATTCTTAATTATTTATGTTATTTAATTATAAACAATGTTTTGTAAATATAAGCCATATTATGTGACATGGTGAGATTCTAAAAATAATAAAACTTATGATTGCAAAGGCAAACTTTTAAATACTCTAATTGTTAACCAAGTCGAATAGTATTTTCCTAGTTATCATTTTTAGTATGTTCATAATTTGGAATTTTAATGCTAAAAATAATTATTAAAAATACCACTTAAAGAAACTCTTGCATAATAGTTTTAATTATGATATTTTTCTTATAATTTTAACTTTGTTTTAAAGTATGTATTTGTCAATTTTAATTTTAAAGTAAATAAATAAATCTTTATTATATTGATAAAATTTATTTTTTACAACTTGTTTTTTGATTGGTAAATATATATAATTTTTTTTTATTGGTAAATATATATAATTTTTGAATCGGTAAATATATTTAAATTTTTTTGATCGATAACAGTGATAATTTTATTAATATAAAAGGATTTTACAAACAGAGTTACATAGCAAGGCTATACCATAGTCCAGAATATGCAAGTATCCCAATCTAGAAGAGATCATCTACAACCTACCAACTACACATTACAAGTTTTTATATATAACATTCAAACAACCACGACCCTTGAGTGGTTAGAGATGAGCATTACAAAAATCATACAAAAAACCTCAAAAGCTTCACCATGAGCCTGAAGAAAATCACAAAGTGATCAGAGACAAAATGTCCACGACCATCACAATTGCCTCCAAAAGACATCCAAAAACTAGGCCGACATTCATCTTGCGCTCGACACCACTGCTCTGCTTCCAGTCGATCCAATGTTGCACCAAAGGTCAAGGCTTCACTACCCTGCGTGCAACAATCCTTTAGCATCCAAAAAAAACCATTGCTATAGACTTCTTTTACCGAACGCAACATCCCCAAAAATGAGTCCACACACCAACTTTTGTGACCATCAAAAGATTTGTAAGCGCTTCTTGCCAGTCTTGGTTCTCATCCTTCATAGAACCACACCTGACAAGACCCTAGGCATTGCCACAATGGATAGTTCATGATCATTAATCGCATGCTTCAATTTTCTCAATGCAATGGCAATGTTGACCATCCTCTAAGCCCCTTTATCCAATTTTCCTCACCATCGAACAAACAACACTAAACTATAAACCCTTGCTTCATCTTCATCTTCATCTTCATCTTCAAAACACTCAACATAGTTTGACCCTATCCCAAGAATTGCCCACTCCAAAATGGAGTCAAGGCCTATCAGTAAATCCTTCTCAAATAGAGTTGTTACCACCTGCTTCACCATCGCAGTTTCCTCACCAATTTTGAGCCCCCATATGTCCATTGAGAAAGTTGCATCCATTACTACTAAAAAAATCCTCTAGAATGAGGTCGCTTGCATTTCGTCTAGCAATTTAAAACCTCACATGGCTTGCCTTTCCATCCTTCAAAATGACGCCAACATTAAATTCACACAAAAAGGCCATTCACACCTGATTTCCGTAGATTATAATGATTAAGCTGCTCTTCCTTTCCGGTGCAGGGCACTTGGGGGACTTGAGTTTTCTTAGGTTGTTTTCAATTTAATAAGGGACGTGTTCTACATCCTATGTTTTGTGTTAGTCCATCTTGTGTGGACAAGGATCCTCTGGTTTGTTTATAAACCAAGGATGGCCTTAGTTCATTGGACTGTTTTGATTTTAGTAGTTTTTTTTAGGAATCTTATGTTTGGTTACCGAGGTGTCTCAAGGTTCCTGAGTACCTTGTTTTGATCATTTTGTAGACTTTAAGAGTCTGTTCCCACTTGGAGGGATGCTGGCTTGTTAGTTTATTAGGATTTGTTGTCAATGCAACATTTCTCACAACACGATGTTGGCAATGCAACATTTTCTCCAACATGTTGCTCAGTTATTGCAAATCTGATTGCAATGATCCTAACTGAATCAGTTCGGAAGTTTTTTTAATGTTTTTGATACTTCTGTCCAATGGCGGGATTGAAGAAGCGAGATGACTGTTGAAGAAAACTGAATAGGAGAAAGACCATTTTTTTTGAGAAAACAAGACTGAACATTGTATGACTCGAACATTTTTTAGACGGTAGACTAATTAATAGAGGAATTTGAAAGAATATACAGTTTTTTTGGTTGCGTTGTGTTTACATAGAATAGGCATCACCAACGCGGGACAAATAATTCTCTTTTAAACCGGGTTGAGAATACGTGACTGGCCGAGTCATGGAAAGGAGACCCTAACCCGCACATTCACAATTGGAGTTTGATTTCAGTGGGTGGAATGCAGGTTAGGGTAACATATAACAAGATTACAAAGTCTCAGGAATGGTGGAATATGCCCTAGGCTAAACATTCACCATGTGTTTAGCCAGTGTAGGGATGGAAGGCTTCCAGCAGCAGATCAAGAATGGATCGGGATTAGGTTTATGACTGTTCCGTAGTCTTGGAATACCATAAAAGTTTTCAGGTAACTGCATCTATTCTGGGCACCCAACTTTGGACCAACCCATTTGTCTCAAGTCTAACTTGATCACTTAGGCTCGTGACTGTTGTGATAAACTCAAAGTTGCAGGGTTAGGATAGCTGCTTGTTGTTTTGGGAACTTGCCAATATGATGCTCGAAGACTTAAAAAACCCATAGGAAATAGCCTCGATTCCCTGTTCACCCTTTGTATTGAAGGGAAGCATCCACTGTTGCAGCCTGCCAGAGAAGGAACAAAATCTCTGAGATTTTGTGTTACAGAGTTGTGGACTTTGAACATTTGATGTTTGTTAGGGAATAAAAGCCTACCAAAAATCAGTTATCTTGTATCTTTCCATACAAGAGACATCACTCACCAATCCAAATTTATATTTGGATATTATTGAGAGATTGCACCACATAGGATGCCATAACCGGAGAAGGCATAAAGCATCAAATCATTTTTGTTAAAATTTTAAAGACAAATAACGCAAGTCCTCCACCCTTATTTCATTCTCCTTATCAAAGGTAAGAGCCCATTTTGATAATTTATCAGCCTCCATATTACCACTCCTCACATGACTAATTTTGAATCATCTTCAAGATGAATTTTATGCAAATTCAAGTGCCTGCCAATCCTAAGAGCAAGAAGTGTTTCCCTTACCTCTGCCATATTATTTGTTCCCTCTTTCAATTTTTGTGCTAGAAGGGCTAGTGTGTTTCCTAACTATTCATGCACTATAACCCCTGCTCTCGAGGACCCATGATTGCCCTTCGCAACCCCATCGAAATTGAGTTTTATCCATCCAAACTTAGGTAATTGTCATTTAACCTCCTCCCTTCCCTTTCCTTGGATTACTTTCAAACTCCTTTTTATATTCAAATCTAATTATTTTCTTTGGGATCTAATTATTTTCATGCCTAAAATCCTATAAATATGTCTCTATTTTTGAACATTAGTTTTGAAAAAATAAACCTTAGATTTATGCCAATTCACACTTTGTCCCGAAGTAGCACTATATATATCAATTGTTGCTCTAATGGATCTAGCTTCCTAAATAGAGGCTCCCCCCATCAAGTAAGTGTCATCAATAAATTGTAAATGGGATAATGGGTCTATGCCTTCTTCCACTGTAATTCCTTTCTATTGGCCCTCTATTCTCTTGCTTGAGATCAACCTACCTAGCACTTCTGCCATTATGCTAAACAAGAAGGGGGCGATCATGTCCCCTTGCCTTATGTCTTTGTTTGTCTAAAAGAAACCTTATGGGTTCTCATTCACCAACACCGAAAGCCTTGGTGTCTTTATGCATCCTTCAATCCATTTGATCCAATCAACACATAAACCAAATCTCTCAAGAACCTTTAGCAAAAATTCTTGGTTCACATTATCATAAGCTTTTTTAATGTCGAACTTTGTCATCATTCTCTTGGTCTTAGCAGTCCTTACTAAGTAAATGACCTCATGAGCCACCATCACCCCCTCATAGATTGATCTATTAGGTGCAAATCCACTCTATTCTAAATAAATAATAGAGTTTAGAACATGTTTAAGTCTGTTTTCCATCACCTTCTCAATAACCTTATATCTAGTATTGCATAAAGCAATTGACCTGTAATATTCAAAGGTCACTCTTTCAACCCTTTTTGAAATCAAGGCTATGAAGGTGTTATTAAAGTCCTTCAAGATAAAACCACCAACTCTTGATTCCAACACCACTTCGCACACCTCCTTTCCAACTATATCTCATACTTTCTGAAAAAAGATGGCCGGAAAACTATTTGGCTTGGGGGCTATATCCCCTCCAAGATCAAAGCAAGAAAGTTTGACTTCCTCTAAAGAGATCAACTCAATCCATTGCTAATTTCTACCCTGATCAATAAGTTGCACATCAAGTGTAGCCTCATTCCATTGGACACCCAAGCCCCTTGAAGCACCTTATGCTCTAGCAAATGTTCCCTTCCATCAATTAGAGCTTCTTTTGAAAGATTCCACATCATCATCTTTGATTTTAGTTTCTTGTAAGTAAATAAAATCTGACCTATCCTGATCCACACATCTCTTGATTAGGTGGATATTGTCAGGGGCATTCTTGCCCCGAACATTCCATGATAGGACCCTCATGGATTTCGCACGAAGGCATAGCCTTTTTCCAATCTCAAAAGTTTAATTTGGTCAGTTGCATTACCAATAATCTCCAACTTCATTCTAATGGTCCTCACACCCCTTCTCCTTTTCTCCCCTATTTTTGGTTTAGTTAAGGAGGAAGGGGTCTACTCCATTATCATGGGCTCCATAATACCAGTGTTCTAAAAAAACCTAGATCATCCTCACCCCCATCTTCCTCCTGATAGCCATAATCTGAATCAGACTCATTAGTATTTCCTGCATTGTCCCTGACCTCATCAAAGGAGTTGTCCAAATTTCTAATAGGTGAGATTTTAATATCCTTATATAAAGAGTCACTTTCCTCCCCAACTTCTTTCAAAGTTGATGAAAGAGTTAGTCCATCTGCTACCTAAAAATTCAAATCAAATTCTTTCGTTGGTTTGAAACCTCTTTCGTTCCATTCTTGCTTGTTACCCCCTTTTCTAACCGAATTTGAATCTTGTAAAGAATCAAGAACCATGTTATTGATAGTTTTCTCTTCATGTGCCATAATATTCTATTTATTTTAGCCTTTCCCAAGACATTCAAAAGCCCTATGTCCCTTCTCGCCACATTTAAAACAAGTACCTCTAAATTCTTTTCTATTGTTTCCTTTTTTTAGGTGCCCTCGAATTAGGTTCTTTGTTCCACTTTGGTTTTGACTCATCTTCAAGGATCTTCTTCTCCTTTCTATTACTCACATGCCTCTCCCTTCCTCTAGGGTTACTATGTTGTTTCCTCTTTAACTTATCTTATGCCTTCAATGCATACTAATTAGCATCCTCCACAGTAGAAATCCACAACATACTCAACTCATCCTGAATATTAAATCTCAAACCAATAATATATCTAGCCACCTTCTCCTTAGATATCTCTCAGCATCCATATCTGATTATCATCTTATAGAATTTTTATGTACACTCCTTCACAGTCGTGTCCTTTTGCTTTAGATTCTGCAATTTCATGAATAATTCAAGTTCATAATCCTTTAACCATTACCCTCCATCTAGTGATTTTCATTTCACCATTCTCCACTCTATCTTTCTGCAACTCCTTCCACCATAAGGCAACATGACACTTCAACTTAGTTTGTGCTAACCTAACCCTTTGTGGATCTTTGATATCTTCAAGCTTAAAATAATATTCAAATTCACCAATCTAGTTTATCAAATCCTCAAGATGCAAAGAACTAGAACAATTAGAAACTTCCATCTTATGACTTTTACTTGTGTCATCACCCTCCACAACCTTTCTTCTTCTATCAGTTCCTCAGTATCCACTGTCTCAAGATCTTCAACAACTTCCTCATATTCCTCCTCAGTCTCAGGATTCCTACATAATCCAACCAATACATTTCAGATCTTGGTCCTCATCTCATTCTTGAAGTCTTCCATCATTTATTCTAGCCTTCTAGGGTTCATTCTTCTAGGTGACATCTTCCCAATTCTCAGGTGCAACTATCTTAGCTTCAACGATCTAATTACAAGGATTCAATTGTCTCTCACTCAATGATCTTCTGAACACACTTGCATCTTGCCTACAATTTGGTGATTTGTTCACCTTTGGCATGTCTTCAACAACTCATTCAAAGTCACCAACTAACAAAAAAAAACCTATAATCCACTTGCATAAGTCCTCTGTAATTGTGGGCCAGATCCACACTCTACCACCCTGCAAAAAATAGCTACAGGTCTTTCACAAGCTCAGGAGATCAAATCAGATAGCACTAAAACATCAGCCTCACTCTAATACCATCTGACGTAGTCATGATAGGAGGGTCCCGGAAGGAATATTCCAACCTATGTAGCTAGAGTAAACACAATAGAAATAACACATGAATTCTCAAAACAAAATACAATCAAATCCTTCTTATATCAGCAAAAATATGTACAATTGACCAACAACATGCCGATTTAAGATTTGGTACGTAGACCTTATTACCAACACAAATCCAAATCCTAAATTAGATGATAGTTTTCCAAAAGACTAACTACTTCCTATTGCCTAACCACTAGTTCCCTTGTCATAGAATGATGGTTACATTGAATTAAATACCCTCGGAAAGACAAGAAGATCCAATCAACCCAAATGGAAATTATTGAAATAAGAACCATGCTGTCCAAAAGAGCTCTCAATCCCCAAAGCAGGAAGAACATGACATATTCAAAATAGGACAAGACCCAAATCGAAGAAGAAAACCTCCAGCTTGAAATGAAGCAATGGTTCATTAAATAAGGCACCAATTAGATCTGTAAGTCACGAGAAAGCTCCAAGATGTACCAAAGAATCCAACTAGCTATTACAATACAAACTTATTTTGAAGAACGAATAACCTTGAAAGCTATAACTTGTCGGTAAAAGGGTCAATCTATTCGAAACTCAAGAACAAGGTCTAAGAACATGTCCACGGGCTATATCTAAGTCCACAACAAAACAAGAACAACAAAAACTAAGAAACCAATTTTTTTTTTTGTGATACAAGATTGCCAATGATCCAAGGATGCTCCTGCATCACCTACATAGAATTTTAGGTATAATCATGTCCAATTGTTCTATAGAATGTACTGGAGCCCCTATAAAATTTATAAAATCCTTCTTCTATTTTAATGAAGTTTTTCCTTATGTGTAACACCTCTTGATGGAATCCTTATGTGTTTCATTGCTTAAGTATTTTTTGTACTCTTTGGATTATTCAAGCATTTTTGTTTTGTATGCTTACTCTACTTATTCAAATTCCATGTATTGTAAGGTCCAATTCTTCATAGATAATCACATTTGAATTACCTTTATGGTACTAATAATGAATCCTGGGTTAGTTGATATGATATTTGAAATCTTATTCGATCTACTATTTTAAATGATTATTAAAAAGTGGTAAGTATGAAAATTGACCTCATATCAATAGTAAATCATACCTTCATTGGATGAATGATTCACCTATTGGTCTCTCCTTTTTAAGAAATAATTTCAATTAATTTTTTAATAATATTTTATTTTTTAATCTCTATATCTATTTGTTATATGTAAAAAAGTTGATGAAATAAAATAAATGAATTAACAATAATTATCATTATTCTTAAAATCGTTGCTGGGGGCTGGGTCCTCTATCTTGGATTCGTTGTGCTGGTAGAATGAGGCTGCGAGAGTTGAAGATGGTTGGATCACTGTTAAAGGGAAACAAGAAAAGAAATCTTCATCTTCGTTTGACATGACTCTTCGATCTCACAAAAAAGGGAATTTAGGATAGCTTTGCTGCTATCTCTTTCAAATTGCCATTTAAAATGATTATTTCTTTGCAGTGTTCTGATTCCATTAGTTAAGGGTCCTACCTTTTTTCGGGCTAAACTGATTCGTTTTGGGAGCTATTATTGTTCTATCTTAAGATCTTTATGTTAAAGGGTTTTGGGGCCCCTTCAAAACCTGTTGTTACCATTAATAAAAAACAATATTATCTTAAAAAAGAAATTCAGGGAATGATATTGAAATAGGATGATGTTATTAACATCAATGCCGATAAAGAGGATAATTTAATATATATTCTAGTTTTCTATGGTAAAATTTTTATTATATCATTATGATATTTCATGTATGATTGTAAAACATTTTTTCAAAATTACAATTTCAAACTTAGTTACATGTCATTTGTAACTTTTGGAAAGTTAATATATTATGTAATATACTTATTACCTATTTTTCACTTCTAGCTCAAATAGGTAGAGCTAGTTATGTTTTACAATTGATATCTAAGGTACACATTTGGTTTCAGATTAAATGTCTTAGTGAGATGGAAAAGAATGTCAAAGATTAAGTGCTTTACTAAAATGAGAATGTTAATAAAAGAACATTTCATATATGTTTGCATTAAGAGTTATTTTATTCATTAAAAGAAAGAATATATCCCACACAAGCCATGGGAATAAATCTAGAAATAGTTGCATTTACAAATTAAATATGCATAAAAGATAAAGGAGTAAACAAGGAAGAGGGACCCGTCATTGCCTAGAATGATGATTCTCACAATTGATATGCTCCTTGTCTTTATCTTCATCTTGAGCTCCAAAATAATTTGACATGATTATAACACCTATAGGGAGTGTAATAAATTTTGTTAGATCTCAGGGTCACAATTATATGTTTACATATCATCAACACATGCATAACTACTCACATAAATGCATCAAATCAGATGAAAGGAACCATAAAGGAAACATATTAGTGTTGGAATAAATGATGTAGGGGTAAGTTGAGTATGTTATGGTATGAAAATGATGCAGATATATTGATAGGATGATAGGTTATGATTATGTCATTCATGTCAACTTAGTGTTTTTTGTTGACAATGAGCATGTTATGATGATGTATGTTCAAGAGGTTGTATCTAGAGATGTAGCAACAATTGGTGTGTGTGATCATAAAGGAAGACTCAATGATGTCCATAGATGCTATGTCTATGACTGAAAAGGTTTATATTATGTATGTTGTGACTTATGATGGATTGAAGGATGACATGTCAATAGGAAGAATAGGATGAAGCCAAGGGGGAATGGTTGAATGACTATGTTAGACATGTTTGGATTCAGGATATGTTATCTTGACTATGTTATGAGGTTGTTGTTGCAACCACATCATGATCGGTGACTAGAAGACAAAGTTTTAATTGACAAAAGATTACTTAGTGAAAAGTAAAAGAAGTTCTTAGAATAATTAGTTAGATCCTTAATTGGTGATGTTGCACCATATCGCGATAAGTGATTATGTGTTCGAAGGATCCTAGTGACGTGGCAGATCAACATGGAATGATGAGTTGGCATTTTCTTGATCATGATGGATGAATTTCTTGGGGTTGTGCAAGAAAATTGGATAGTGTAATGTGGTTTTATATTCTATGATTTCTAATAATTTGTATAACAAGGACCACATGGATGAGAGCAACACAAAACATATAAATCCCATACCTAGCTAAGATTAGTGCCTCATCCCATTAGACAATGGAGTCGTTAGAAGCATAACATCATACGACAGAGTTCATCAATAGAAAATAATCTAGGAAATGTTTCATTACAACATCCTTAAACAATAGTCCCAACCAAGCCTATTTATCAAAATTGCTACACAAGCCCAACAAATCTGCAACTTCTAACAAGAAGTTAATTGATCCATTAGACTAAAGCATGAAAGAAAAGCCACATATCTCACAACAAGACAGTAAGAGAGAATAACACTTTTTCTTATTTCTCTTAAAACTTATTTGGTTTGCACAATGGAGAGAACTAAATCAACATTATATTTCATTGACAAGACTCATTCTATCTCTATCATATAATATTACAATGACTAAAGACAACAAAAAACTAACAAAATGAATCAACCCAGATTCATGCTCCGTGGAAGATTTACAACGCTACCCCAAAAACCAAAAAAATTGCTATTGGAACCAGATATGTTTGGAGCCAAGATAATGGTTTTCCAAAATAAAGGAGAAGAACTCAAAACCAAAACGGTTGGAACACTTAGAAAAGAGAGAAGGAAAGGATATATCTAGACAGAAGAAGGAGATCAGATCCGATATGATACTGCCACCTGTACCTCTTCAATTTGATTGTCCAAGATATCTTCTCCCTCCTACACTTATGACCCCAAGATACTAAAATTAATTGGAATGCAACAAGATTTGGGTCAAAACCTAAAACTGACCTAACAAGACTTGATACATAAAATCATCACACTAGCATAGTGTGCTATCTCTTAACCTTCAAAGGTGAAAAAACCACTAGTTGATGAAATTGAAAAGTTATGAGCCATGCCAATTTGATGTCCCATATGGGCCATCAAATTTGCAGAGTTGACTTACATCAAATATTTTCAGAAATCTCTGCAAACCCATCATTGACTGGCATTGTTGCAGAGAGCACAAGGATACAAGATTCTAAGAAACCTCCCTCCCTTTTTCTGGAGGTTACTACATAATTTAGAGGTCTCATTGAAATCTTCTTCATCTTGCACCTCTTTGTAATGCCACCATTAGTAAGTATGAGAGTGTAACTAGCCTTGTGGATATTGAGTTTGCAACACCATTTTTCTTTAAATACCCATTTTTCTATTACTCTCCATTTAAATGCCCCTCTACCTATGATGCACATGGATCCTTCCTGCCAACCCAATAAACCTCCTACAATTGTATATTCACAAATTTTCTTGTGTTCCAGAAGTCATCTGCCTTCTTTAACATCCATTTCTATTAATATCTAAATAATGAAGTCTATTAGGAAGAAGAATTTATAAATTCTAAATTCATACACACTGGAAAAATATCGTGAATGTACTCCTTGAACACCAAATAAGTTATTTGCATGTAATATTCTACTTATCTCTACCTTTATAGTATCAAATCTTGTTGATAGCTCACCGTAAACCTCAAAATCTTCAAAATTTTCCTACCATAAGTGACCCCTTGATTCTTGTGCATGCCACATCAAATGACTCCATTCATGGAAAACCCATCATGTCTCTGTCCCTGCTTCTTAAAATCCTTCTTACTGCCTTGTGAAACTCTCATAATAGTATGATGGCCTGCCACCATTTTAACTTTCAATCACTATCCACTAACCCTCACACTGGGCGCAACAGACCATCGATCCCTTTCCTTGCTATCCAATCAAGTGACAATCACTGGTCCATTTGAATGCCAAATTTTGACTTGGAATGTGGACCAATAAATCAACAAATAGAAACACCTACGTCACCACCTCGTCATCCAACGCCATCTTTAACAACATTGGCCAACCATTAAAATGTGGCAAGATCTTGTGATCCCGCCCTAGATAAAGATCAATTAAATTGAATCACAAGATCATGAGAACCATCAATCCATTCCTTTCTTTAAACATCACTCACAACAAAAACTCATACTTATGAAATAAATGTCTATCACCTTTTTGATTAGATCAAAACATATTCATTAATTTTACCCATGTGCTAAAAGATTAGCACAAAAGTTGCAAATATTTTAACCTCAACATTAAAAACTATGCTATTAAATATGACCAAGATCAACCACCTCCATCTGTCACCAGCTGTCACATAACTCGTTCTCACGCTGTTAATCACAAACAAACCAAGATACGTGACACCATCTCCTGATCCTGCATCGAATAATATTTGAGAAAGTTTGATCATGGGATCACGAGGACCATCGATCTTTGTAGCACTTTACTCTTGGAGCACCGATGAGGTAGAGTATTCGTCGAGCACCTTTTCAGATAGATTAAAAGATCACCATTGAAAATAAGCATGTGTTGAAAGATGGATGTAAATTAGTAATTTGATCTTTAACCAAGAGGAATGGCAAGCATAACATAAGATATCAATGTAAACCATTGATCAATGAACAATTAAAAGATGTAAAAGATTTTCCATCCCTTAATCAGCTGGGTATATCTCATGACATCATCACAGGATCCCGGAGCAAATGAGAAAACATGTAGCCCACCTCTTGAAAAAGTAAAGGGTCCCACCGAACATGAATAATTAACCAATAACTCTATGAAATAAAAGGAAAGGATATAGGGTGAGACCTTAGGAAAATACAACTTGAGGTGCAAAAGATTAAAAAGGACCCACACTTAATTATTTATGGCACTAGGTTTTAACAATTAGGTCCCTCTTTTAATGATGATGACCCCCTCGACCTTATAAGCCAAAAAAGTAATGACAAAAAAATAAAAAACATAGGGTTTACTAAAAATATTCTAATTGATCCAAATCCCTAAACCCTAACAAAAGAATATGGGGCATAAATGATCAAAAGGGCTGAAAGAAACGTCAAGAACATACCTCCTCAAAAGATAAAGTATGGAAATCACAAGGTATCTGAATGCATGAAGGCAAAAACATGACACTTACTCAAATCTTCAAAGGGCTCCTCAAAATTTCAATAGTGGTAATCTCAATAATTTGAGAGTACCAATAGTAGGAATTGAGAATGAGATAGTTTCAAGTAACAAAGAAGGAGACGGAGACTAAGAAATGAACAAAAATGAGGAGCACTAAAATAAGTACATTCCTCACTTTCATCAATAAATGAAACAAGTAAAAGTCCATACATACCATTCAACATCCTTCTTAATTTTTGTAAGTTTCTTCTTTTCCACCTCAATCTTCAATTGTTCCTGCTGCCTAGCTTTCTGATTCAGTTTTGTCTAAGTGAGTTTCTTGATTCTAAGAGGTCTGCATCAAAAGCATCGACCTTAACATTTTTTACACTTCTTCCAGCCCATGCCAAATTTCAAAAACTAAGATAATCAATCAAACAAGGGAGTGACTGAATATTACAATAATAATCATGAGTTATATCTAGAGGCCAAGAGTTATAAATATAACTCCATTAGATTTTCTATAAAGATAATTCCAAAAGAATCATTGCTACAAAGTGCATTACCTAGAGTGGGAGAGGTTGTAAACATTTTATTGAATTAAACTTCTTGTGTACTTTGTTTCCTTTCTTAACAAGATTAATAATCACGTGTCATTTTCTCTTAAAAAATTCGTTGTAGTTTGATAGCCTACCTATTCGTATTCAATAATAGACTCTTGTGATTCTAAATTTAGAAAGGAAAAATCAAGAGGATAAAATATTTACTTGGCACTTAGATTTAACCTCAACGATATTGATTTTTTAAACAAAAAGTATGATAAAGAAGGAAACAAAAGTGATTGCATTTACAAGAGTCTTAGGTTTCTATTTCAAATAACAAGAAATATGATAAGACAATCTCATAAATCCTGAAACTGCTATTTGTTGTTCCAAATATACCACTTTAGTTTTTACCTTGGGACTACCCTAGAACTAGTAATTTTGTGTGTATTGGTGATGCCTCTAAATCTAGATTTGAAACAAAAGCATATTGTTTAGTATGACACCTAATGGAACATTTTTTTAACACTAAAGTCTAAAAGAATAAATTTGGGTGCTAAATGGGAAAGAAAGAAATGAAATTCCTTTTCTATGCAAGCCCATTTTAAGCTAACTTACCATATTGACCATATATATAATTTAAGGACACTTCTAAGATTCAAATTAAATATTGGTTGTATATGGAAATAACTTAAATGTGTTGTTTATGGAAATAACTTAAATATATCTAATAGTAATTAAAGACTAGGCATTCTTGATCTTGCAAAAATAAATATTCAAAGTAAGACTAGTAAATGAGCAATTTATGTGTGGAGGAAGATTTGGGGTGCAATTTACAAGAAAGAAAGAAATGTGAATGTAGATGTAACCAACTGCTGGAAAAACAATTTCTTTTACACTACTTGAGTTCTAGCCACAAATTAGAAAGTATGAGGGACTTCAATGCACACCAATCTAAGTGTATTACATACCACATATTTTTAGTAATTGATTAAGTAAAATGAACAAGAAATGCACCCAAACACCATAGGTAACCATAAAAATTATTACCTTAAACAAAGCCATCCTATATCAAATGCATGCATGCAATCATAAGCAGTTTTATCAAATGTAAGTTTGTCTCCTTTTCCAAGTTTGTTAACTCTTGGTTGCCAAACGTGATAAAAAGACAACATACTTAGCAAGAGAAATGCTAAGTATGAAACTAAAAACTAAAGAAACTTAGTTGTTCTATACTCAATTTATAGAAGTAAACAAAGAAGTTATCATGCATCCATATATATAGTCTATAATTTACAAAAGTAATTAAAATTGAAAAATTTTTACCAAGCAAAATTATAAATGTACCTTGGAAAATTTTTCTATAGATTTTAAGGTACCCTCCTCTTTCTTAACATTCTACAAGAAAAGACACCAAAAACTTCAAAACTCTACAAAAGAAAATATAAACCCAAGATCAATTAAGTGTTAAAAATTGAAATTACATAACATATAAGGTACTCTCTTCTTAGATTATAATTCAAAAAATCTTTGAAATTTTTGTTTTGAAAAGATAAATGAAAAAGGCAAATTACTTGAATCAAACATCTACATGATATTTAAATTTACATTTACATTTCAGAGTTATTTAATTTAATTTATATTTACTTAAAAGAGTTATTTTAGAGTTAGTTTATTTACTTAAGATTTATTCTATTTTATTTAGATAACAATTACTTTATACTTTTTTTTTCAAATATAAGTCACTTGTGTTTTAGCTTTTATTATTCTTTAATGTTGGCTCTGTCATAGTGTATGTGGACACCATCACGCTATTACACTCCACCCCTTTCTATCATTGTAGTTATGCCTGTCAGTGTAATGGTTATCACGATCCTTAATGTTTTGAAGGATGAAATCATATTGACAAACTACACTAACCTTTGAATTCTAAAATATTTTTTAGTTTCTTCTCACTTAAATCCTAATGTACTAATGCTTTTTCATAGATGTCAATGTTATCAGTTGGTTTTTAAACCTAATTATGTTTTCATGTTTAAGATACAAGTAGTTATTGTCTAGAAAAGAAACTGCATGTGTTTCTATTGCTTGATGATATTTTTAACACATAGTTGAGCATTTGTTACTTTTTCATGAAGTATAAATATCAGATGCTAAACACTCATATTTATTGAGAAAAAATGAAAATATTTATGATTGCAAAGGATATCATATGAAATATTACATGTACCATTCATCACACTTTCTACAATATTTGTTTATACCCTACAAATTGCTAAATAAGTTTTGTGCAAGAACAAGGGGAGCTACTTATCAGCAAAAGAGAAAATGAACAACAATAATGAAAAATAAAACTTGACTAATTTTTCTTCCATATTATCTTGGAACACTAAGAATGCTGAATGGAAAAGTCTCATAATATTAATTTATCACTATATTCTAAAACTAAAAATGTATACCATTTAGAGAGAACATATATATGCATTATTATAACCCTGCTCAAAGAAAATGACATAGTTAATATGTCAAATAATCTACAGGTTCGAGATAGGTTTGCCAAATTTCAGGGTTATGAAAGTATGTAAAGGTTTAACAAAATGGTTTAAAATATGATAAAAGGAAGACTTTCCAATGCGATATATTATGCAATTACTTTGTGTTTTTGATACAAATTTTGATATTTGAATCTATAGATTACATGCTATATTATATTCCTTAAACAAAGCTGCATAAACACAATCTGACCAAATGTATACCAACTATTTGACATAAATGTTTGTGACTTGTTTTCCATTTATTTTAATCCTTTATATAGAATTTGTTTTGCCTCTTAATCTCCTTTATTATGTTTTCCTCTTATTAATCTCAACTGTCAAATCAACCTCTTAAACCGATTCAATGAATTTGGAATTTGGTAAAACATTTTATCATCACCTCAGAACTTGAACATTTCTTGGAATTTGTACATTCACTTTTTGTAGCTTAGATCTTACCATAGATCATCACCTTGAATTTTCTTGATTGTAGATCTCTTTAACTAACTCTTGCTCATCCTTAGAATCTTCCAAATCATCATGGATCATCATTAAATATCATTTTGATCCTTGCATTTAATTTTTGGCCCTTTATTAATGGCTAAATCCTTTTCCTTCAAAAAAAATTCTATTTACTTCAATTGGTAACTAAATATGTGTACTCAGTGTCTTGACTTACTTTCCTTTTACCGATCAACTCATCCTCCTCAGTAACCAAATTGTTTTGTTTACCGACTTGACCAATCTCATTTGTCGACTTGATATAATCATGTGTAAAGTAGAAAAAAAATAAATCAATATAACCTTATCATTGTATGATCTATATTAGCTACCCAATTAAGTTCTTCAAATTCACAACTCTTTCACTTCTTTTTCCTTAACTCACTCAACTTATATCCTACTCTGAATGATAAGGAAATTCAATATAAACCGTAAATCAATTGTTTGACATCAATGAAAAAATAATAAATGATCTAATCCTTCTACAATATTGTATACCTCTGATCTCTGTCGGTCTTTATCATCATCACCATCAATTAAAAATCTCCCTCTTTGGCATTGATGGCAACACTCACTATCAATTGATGATGGAAATATGATAGTTAACAATCTCCCTTTAACTCTCTGTATTTTAGTCTTCTCGATCACTATTTTTGTTCATTTCTCCCTTTGAACTTTATCATCTTCAACAATCTTCATTTATCCTTGCTAATCATCAATAACATATTCTCCCTCTGTAATCAACTGCATAATCTCCCTCTTGGAAAACAATGCCAAAGATACATACTCCTGAAAATTTTATCAGGCAGTGGATCATACTTACCATGTAGTGATATCTCATTGCATACATAATCATTTTTCACAACTTTAGGCTTCACCTAAAAAGTGAACACTAGCATCAAATCACAAAATAGATATTCTAATGAATCCTTGAATTGATGCAGCATGCATCATGCTTTAGTGAATATTTGATGTAAGTCAACTTTGCAAATTTCATGGCCCATATGGGGCATCATATTGGCATGGCTCATAACTTTTAAATTTCATCAGCTGGTGGTTTTTTCACCTTTGAAGGTTAAGAGATAGCACACTATGCTAGTGTGATGATTTTATGTATCAAGTCTTGTTAAGTCAGTTTTAGGTTTTGACCCAAATCTTGTTGTATTCCAATTAATTTTAGAATCTTGGGGTCATAAGTGTAGGAGGGAGAAGATATCTTGGCCAATCAGATTGAAGAGGTACAGGTGGCAGTATCATATTAGATCCGATCTCCTTCTTCTGTCTAGATATATTCTTTCCTTCTCTCTTTTCTAAGTGTTCCAACCTTTTTGGTTTTGAGTTCCACTCCTTTATTTTTGAAAACCATTATCTTGGCTCCAAACATATGTGGTTCCAGTAGCAAGTTTTTTGGTTTTTGGGGTAGTGGTGTCAATCTTCCACGGAGCATGAATCTGGGTTGATTCATTTTGTTAGTTTTTTGGTGTCTTTAGTCTAGGTTTTTTTAGAACACTAGTATTATGGAGCCCATGATAGTGGAGAAGACCTCTTGCTCCTTAAATAAACCAAAAATAGGGGAGAAAAGGAGAAAGGGTGTGAGGACCACTAGAATGAAGTTGGAGATTGTTGGTAATGCAACTGACCAAATTAAACTTTTGAGATTGGTAAAAGGCTATGCTTTCGTGCGTAAGCCATGAGGGTCCTATCGTTGAATGTTAGAGGCAAGAATGCCCCTGACAAGATCCACCTAATCAAGAGATGTGTGGCTCAGGATAGGTCAGATTTTATTTACTTACAAGAAACTAAAATCAAATATGATGATGTGGAATCTTTCAAAAGAAGCTCTAATTGATGGAAGGGAACCTTTGCTAGAGCATAAGGTGCTTCAAGGGGCTTGGGTGTCCAATGGAATGAGGCTACACTTGATGTGCAACTTATTGATTAGGGTAGAAATTAGCAATGGATTGAGTCGGTCTCTTTAGAGGAAGTCAAACTTTCTCGCTTTGATCTTGGAGGGGATAAAGCCCCCAAGCCAAATAGTTTTCCAGCCATCTTTTTTCAGAAAGCATGGGATATAGTTGGAAAGGAGGTGTGGGAAGTGGTGTTGGAATCAAGAGTTGGTGGTTTTATCTTGAAGGAATTTAATAACACCTTCATAGCCTTGATTTCAAAAAGGGTTGAAAGAGTGACCTTTGAATATTACAGGTCGATTGCTTTATGCAATACTAGATATAAGGTTATTGAGAAGGTGATGGCAAATAGACTTAAACATGTTCTAAACTCTATTATTTATTTAGAATAGAGTGGATTTGCACCTAATGGATCAATCTATGAGCGGGTGATGGTGGCTCATGAGGTCATTCACTCAGTAAGGACAACTAAGACCAAGAAAATGATGACAAAGTTTGACATTAAAAAAGCTTATGATAATGTGAACCAAGAATTTTTGCTAAAGGTTCTTGAGAGATTTGGTTTATGTGTTGATTGGATCAAATGGATTGAAGGATGCATAAAGATACCAAGGCTTTCAGTGTTGGTGAACGAGAGCCCATAAGATTTCTTTTAGACAAACAAAGGCATAAGACAAGGGGACATGATCTCCCCCTTCTTGTTTGGCATAATGGCAGAAGTGCTAGGTAGGTTGATCTCAAGCAAGAGAATAGAGGGCCAATAGAAAGGAATTACAGTGGAAGAAGGCATGGACCCATTATCCCATTTACAATTTGTTGATGACACTTACTTGATGGGGGGAGCCTCTATTTAGGAAGCTAGATCCATTACAACAACAATTGATATATATAGTGCTACTTCGGGACAAAGTGTGAAGTGGCATAAATCTAAGGTTTATTTTTTCAACACTAATGTTAAAAAATAGAGACATATTTATAGGATTTTAGGCATAAAAATAATTAGATCCCAAACAAAATAATTAGATTTGAATATAAAAAGGAGTTTGAAAGTAATCCAAGGAAAGGGAAGGGAGGAGGTTAAATGACAATTACTTGAGTTTGGATGGATAAAACTCAATTTCGATGGGGTTACAAAGGGCAATCATGGGTCCTCGAGAGCAGGGGTTATAGTGCGTGACTAGTTAGGAAACACACTAGCCCTTGCAGCACAAAAATTGAAAGAGGGAACAAATAATATGGCAGAGGTAAGGGAAACCCTTCTTGCTCTTAGGATTGGCAGGCACTCGAATTTGCATAAAATTTATCTTGAAGATGATTCAAAATTAGTCATGTGAGGAGTGGTAATATGGAGGCTGATAAATTATCAAAATGGGCTCTTACTTTTGATAAGGAGAATGAAATAAGGGTGGAGGACTTGCGTTATTTGTCTTTAAAATTTTAACAAAAATGATTTTATGCTTTATGCCTTCTCTTATCTTATCTTATCTTATCTCCAATTATGACGTCCTATGTGGTGCAATCTCTCAATAATATCCAAATATAAATTTGGATTGGTGAGTGATGTCTCTTGTATGGAAAGATACAAGATAACTGATTTTTGGTAGGCTTTTATTCCCTGACAAACATCAAATGGTGAGACTCCACAACTCTGTAACACAAAATCTCAGAGATTTTGTTCCTTCTCTGGCAGGCTGCAACAGTGGATGCTTCCCTTCAATACAAATGGTGAACAGGGAATCGAGGCTATTTCCTATGGGTTTTTTGAGTCTTCGAGCATCATATTGGCAAGTTCCCAAAACAACAAACAGCTATCCTAATCTTGCAACTTTGAGTTCATCACAACAGTCACGAGCCTAAGTGATCAAGTTAGACTTGAGACAAATGGGTTGGTCCAAAGTTGGGTGCCCATAATAGATGCAGTTACCTGAAAACTTTTATGGTATTCCAAGACTACGGAACAGTCATAAACCTAATCCCGATCCATTCTTGATCTGTTGCTGGAAGCCTTCCATCCCTACACTGGCTAAACACATGGTGAATGTTTAGCGTAGGGCATATTCCACCACCATTCCTGAGACTTTGTAATCTTGTTATATGTTACCCTATCCTGCATTCCACCCACTGAAATCAAACTCCAATTGTGAATGTGCGGGTTAGGGTCTCCTTTCCATGACTCGGCCAGTCACGTATTCTCAACCCAGTTTAACAGAGAATTATCTGTCCCGCGTTGGTGATGCCTAGTCTATGTAAACACAACGCAAACAAAAAAATTGTATATTCTTTCAAATTCCTCTATTAATTAGTCTACCGTTTCAAAAATGTTCGAGTCATACAATGTTCAGTCTTGTTTTCTCAGAAAAACGGTCTTTCTCCTATTCAGTTTTCTTCAACAGTCATCTCGCTTCTTCAATCCCACCATTGGACAGAAGTATCAAAAACATTAAAAAAACTTTCGAACTGATCCAACTGATTCATATTCAGTTAGGGTCATTGGGATCAGATTTGCAATAACCGAGCAACATGTTGGAGAAAATGTTGCATTGCCAACATCGTGTTGTGAGAAATGTTGCATTGACAACATTGTGTGTTGAGAAATGTTGCATTGCCAACATCGTGTTGTGAGAAATGTTGCATTGACAACATTGTGTGTTGAGAAATGTTGCATTGACAACAAATCCTAATAAACTAACAAGCCAGCATCCATCCAAGTGGGAACAGACTCTAAGAGTCTACAAAATGACCAAAACAAGGTACTCAAGAACCTTGAGACACCTCGGTAACCAAACACAAGATTCCTAAAAAAAACTACTAAAATCAAAACATTCCAATGAACTAAGGCCATCCTTGGTTTATAAACAGACCAGAGGATCCTTGTCCACACAAGATGGACTAAGACAAAACATAGGATGTACAACACATCCCTTATTAAATTGAAAACAACCTAAGAAAACTCAAGTCCCCCAGGTGCCCTGCACCAGAAAGGAAGAGCAGCTTAATCATTATTTGTGAATGGCCTTTTTGTGTGAATTTAATGTTGGCATCATTTTGAAGGATAGAAAGGCAAGCCATGTGAGGTTTTAAATTGCTAGACGAAATGCAAGTGACGTCATTCTAGAAGATTTTTTTTAGTAGTAATAGATGCAACTTTCTCAATGGACACATGGGGGCTCGAAATTGGTGAGGAAACTGCGACGGTGAAGTGGGTGGTAACAACTCTATTTGAGAAGGATTTATTGATAGGCCTTGACTCCATTTTGGAGTGGGCAATTCTTGGGATAGGGTCAAACTATGTTGAGTTTTGAAGATGAAGATGAGGCAAGGGTTTATGGTTTAGTGTCGTTTGTTCGATGGTGGGGGAAATTGCATAAAGGGGCTTAGAGGGTGGCCAACATTGCCATTGCATTGGGAAAATTGAAGCATGCGATTAATGATCAAGAACTACCCATTGTGGCAATGCCTAGGGTCTTGTCAGGTGTGGTTCTATGAAGGATGAGAACCAAGACTGGCATGAAGTGCTTACAAATCTTTTGATGGTCACAAAAGCTGGTGTGTGGACTCATTTTTGGGGATGTGTTCGGTAAAAGAAGCCTATAGCAATGGGTTTTTGGATGCTAGAGGATTGTTGCATGCAGTGTAGTGAAGCCTTGACCTTTGGTGCAACATTGGATTGACTGGAAGTGGAGCAGTTGTGTCGAGCACAAGATGGATGTCGGCCTAGTTTTTGGATGTCTTTTGGAGGCTATTGTGATGGTCATGGACATTTTGTCTCTGATCACTTTGTGATTTTCTTCGGGCACATGGTGAAGCTTTTGAGGTTTTTTGTATGATTTTTGTAATGCTCATATCTGACCACTCAAGGGTTGTGGTTGTTTAAATGTTATATATAAAAACTTGTTGTAATGTGTAGGTTGTAGGTTCTAGGTGATCTCTTCTGGATTGGGATACTTGCATATTCGGGACTATGATATAGCCTTGGTATGTAACTTTGTTTGTAAAATCCTTTTATATTAATAAAATTATCACTGTTATCGATAAAAAAAATTTAAATATATTTACCGATTCAAAAAATTATATATATTTACCAATCAAAAAAATTTAAATATATTTACCAATCATAAAATAGGTTGTAAAAAATAAATTTTATCAACATAATAAAGATTTATTTATTTACTTTAAAATTAAAATTGACAAATACATACTTTAAAACAAAAGTTAAAATTATAAGAAAAATATTATAATTAAAACTATTATGCAAGAGTTATCTTTAAGTGGTATTTTTAATAATTATTTTTAGCATTAAAATTCCAAATTATGAACATACCAAAAATGATAGCTAGGAAAATACTATTCAACTTGGTTAACAATTTGAGTATTTAAAAGTTTGCCTTTGCAATCATAAGTTTTATTATTTTTAGAATCTCACCATGTCACATAATATGGCTTATATTTATAAAATATTGTTTATAGTTAAATAACATAAATAATTAAGAATAAGCTTCTCTTAGCTTCAAGAATATTTATTCACATTATCTACTAACAAAGCCAACCACGTGAAGGTGGAAGGTTATATGGCCTCTCCTAATTGACCTAAGAATACATCACACAAAACATATTTATTTTATATTATTTATATTATATGTTGTTAATATTTCATTATTTACATTTACTTTAAAACAAAAGTTTAAATTATAAGAAAAATATTATAATTAAAACTATTATGCAAGAGTTATCCTCATTAAAACTATTTTAATAATTATTTTTAGCATAAAAATCTCATTATAAACATAACAAAAATTCTTGACTTATATAATATATAACCATGATAACTAGGAAAATACTACACAATTTGGTAACAATTTGAGTATTTAAAAGTTTGCCTTGCAATCATTATTTTCATTATTTTTAGAATATCACCATTTCACATAATATGGCTTATATTTATAAAACATTATTTATAGTTAAATAACATAAGTAATTATAAACAAGCTTCTCTTAGCTTCAAGAATATTTATTCATATTCTCTACTAACAAGGCCAACCACGTGAAGGTGGAAGCTTATATGACCTCCCCTAATTGACCTAAGACAACCAAGCCAAACCACACCAAACCAAACCAAACCACACCACACCAAACCAAGCATATTTATTTTATATTATTTATATTATATGTGAAGTGTTTATGAACTCACTTTATGAATGCATTTAATTTATATTATTTATATTACTTGTTAAGTGGTAATATTTTATAATTTCTTACAATGCATTGATTGACAATGAAAAATTATTTTAAAGTTTTTGTGTTGCAATAATGTGATTGTCAAGTAGCACATCTTTATTAATTTATTTTATTATGTGCAAAACAAAATTAGTCATTTACAACAATGTTACATGTGATGTGTAAAAATGTGCATTTAATAATTATGAAAACAAGTTGTGTCATGAATTGCATTCATAAAGTGAGTTCTTAAATCTCTTTTAAATATTATTTTTAGGAAGGTTATTTAAGATTGTTCATTATCAACAATGTTAATATATGATGGGTTAAAACATGCATATTATTATCATGATATAATTATGTCAAGTTGGTTTCATAATATTATGATTTATGATTGTTCAATATGAAACATATTATTGAGGGACTTGTGATGTGATTCGTAAATGATGCATTTATTTATAAAATTGTGATTGGCAACTTTAATGTTAACATCAAAATTAGTAAATTAAAAAAAAGAAGTTAAAATTAAACACTAACCAAAAAAATGCAAGGGACACAAGACATACCTTAAAGAATGGTCTTGGCCTATTGACCATTCTTTAAGCTGTCAAAAAACACAGGACTTCAAGGAATGACCATGGCCAATGGGCATTCCCTTCAGTCCTTGAAGGGGTTTTTAAACCCCTTCCAATAACTTTCTTTTATTAAACATTGTATTTTTACATGTTACAAAAACTATTAGATCAATGTTTGATCAAAATAGTATTGAAGAAATGAAAAATAACCAATCACATCCTTTGTTGCTCTGAATCCATACCAGTAACTTTTTTCGTATGCTTCAACTTTCTATAATGGTGGAAAATAAGTAGCTGAAAACGCTGCTCAGGACTTGGAGGATCCTTGTTATCAAATACTTGACAACCCACCTCTTCCAAGAGAGGTGCGCTGATAGTCTACAGCAAAATTCAATATTTTGTGCATTGAGGTCACCAAGGGGGGTCATGAGCTTGCACCATTTAAAATTTTGTGTAATCCTGTCATCCAATCATTGTCAATTTAGCTATAAATCAATCATTGTAATGCAACAAATATCAATATAGTAAAATATAAATGTAGGTACATCTAAAATCTATGGAGAGTTATTTTTTTAAATCTGTCTAGAAAATTAAATTTAGGATGGTAACAATTTAGGAAAAAAATTGTTCAGGTTTACAGACTCCCTAAATATATAAGAAGGGTGGGTAGTAAAGAAAATCATCAAAACAGATATAAAATGTTAAGAATATGTACATACCGAGTCTCTTTTTCCTGTTCTTTTCAACAGCACCAAATGCATCAACTTCAATGATTTCAGCTTCTCTTCATTATATCAAGCCATAAACGGTTCTGATAGCTACAAATTCTCAAAATTGTTAGTTAGCATTTTATAATTTGACTAATACTTAACTAAGGAATACATTGGAACATAATGATCTGAACATGTTTGTGATATAAAATAATGGCACAACTTAACAAATATATAAAACTTAAAGAAGAGAGAAACTTAATAAGTAAAAAGAAAACTAGCCTAAATTTACCTTTCAGCATCTTTCTGTGAACTTAACCTACAAGAACATAAAAATAAATACAAGTCAATCTGTTAGACATGAAAACAAATCAAAACATTCTTAAAATTATATAAAAAATGATGAAAATTGAGATAATGAGACATTCCAAAAATTAAGATAAGACTACTCTCCAGACAGAACTCGCAAGTATTGAGGTTTAGGGTCATCACAACAGGGCGTGTTGCAGACTGTGCTACAAATGGCTTAATGGATTAGAAGGCTCAAGATATAAAGCTTACATGGCATTGTTTTGAAAGATATGTCGTGTCATGGAATGCCTTGGTTGCAGGATTTGCACCAAATGAATATGGTAAAAAGGATTTAGAAAATTTCACAGTAAAGCCAAGTTCCACAAAGTTAGTCAGTTTCTACTTCGTTTACCACCATTCTCCTGTCTGTGCTAGCATTGAGAGCTTGGTGTAGGACATGGACTCTAATAAACAGACAATCTACGGTAACTGCAGTCTGGAAAAGAGACAGAGAGGTATGAGACGTAGACTCCCTCCATGACAGATTTAATATATAAATGGACTGTATATGTCTCAGAGTATGGGATATCATATTCTGAGATAATCCTTTAAAAATTATATTGACATGGGAATGGGGGAGATAATGGGTGTTCATATATATATATATCAGCTATGTTGTAAGTTATACATTTGTATGTATAAATATATATTAATTTATATATATGCATATGTATTAATTTATACAGCTAGGTTGCTATTAAGGAGGGAAAGTCAGTATATGGTCTCTTATATATGTGGGATTAGAATTATAATAATATATAGTTATATGATATATGAATATATGTATATGTGGGTAAAACAAGAAATTATAGTATTTCTATAAATATGTTAATAGTCTATAAGAAATTATATATGTGTGTAATGTGATAGTTAAGATACTAATAATCCAATCAGTGTTATAAATATATGTCTCTATAGATTACATAAACATTTATGATAATAGAAGTGAAATCAGAATTACATGTTTAGATTATATAAATATATGATAATGAGAATGAGTGGATAGAACATATCTTTCTATGCTCAGATTCTGTTGTTACTTCAGTACTAAAGAGGAGAAGGTTGAAGTGACCAAAGAGGGGCAGTTCCCAAGATAGGGTGGGGATCAATGACCCTCTAATCCTTGAGGACAAAAGTCCCAAGGGAGGGCTTGGATCTGTAAACTTTGAGGGAACTTATCAAATGGTCTCTAAGCACTTTAGACTGCCTCTAATGTCTTCTCCCTTTCTGAATCGAAGTAATGACAAAATCAGATTTGATAGTAGAAAACTATGCATAGTACCAAGAACCAAATTACTTAATATGTTTAATAAATGAACAATCTTCTTTACTTTACCATGTTATAATATAGATATATCTTTGTCAATTAACCGAGGACATAAGAATACTGAATTTGGGTTAATTCTGATAAAATTGAATCTAGACCTAGAAGGGGACATTACATTGCCATACCCTGTTACAGCTAACTTTAAATGTCGCCATACATTGTTAGTTGTAAATATGATAGTTGTAAATGTCGCCAATAGAAGTGAATGGAAAACAAGGCCTCAAAGAAATATGGTCTGATGTGTGTCTCAGTTACGATTTGAGTTTGAGATTGATACGTTGTATAAGCATCAAAAAACAAAAAAAAATTCAAGCACATGCAATTTGCAGACCTAAAGCCAAACCCCACAACCTTTATAACTGTCTTTCATGTTGCACAGAATGTTGGCATTCATTCATGCATGAAAGTGCTAGGGTTGTAAATCACAGTCAACATGCATACGAAAGGTGGCGCTGACAATGCATGACAAAATATTGCAAAGAGTTGTCATTGATAGTAATGAAATAAAAGGATTTGTGGCATTGGTATTATTAGATATTGTTGTTGCAAATTTTTCAGTTGATACTCATGGTAAATATGCAAACACAACGACGCAAATTGTTTGACATAAAGCCTGAAAGAAACATCGCCTAGTATAGAAAAATCCAAGTCATGGGAAGAGACCTCATCAGCCTTTGAGGATATCTCAGGTGGAGTAGTTAACTTTGCTCTTTAAACACATCTTGATTTTCCCTTTTCATTCTCCTTGGCGTCGAGAAACAACCAGGTTTCATACTTTCATTTTCCTTGGCGTTTGATATTTCAAAATATCTAAAACGACCTCCTAGGGTATTAGTCGGGTATGCAACCATTTTATTGTTTTTGCCTTTCATAATGCAATGAAATATCATAGATTGCTTCTCTTTGTTTCATACATAATATAGAGACGCAACATTTCTTATTCATCTCGGCTCATATTAAATTCTAGATAACAAAGAGATTTTAAGCTAATGTGGATCCACTAAAGAGTCAAGTCCTTTTTCTAACTCGAGATTGAAATGTGGCCAATAAGCTGAGTCGAAGTATTCATAGTTGACTTCATTTTCTCTCATGATTTGCATATATGAAAGATATCTCTTATATGTGGATTCTTTTGCACCAATAACAAATTTCTAATTATCAAACATTTCAGTAGCTTTATCACCATCATAGAAGTCCTTACACATTCTGCCAGATTGAAGAATGTTTGTCATCTATATCAATAAAACTATCTGGAATACTCTGAAACTCCTACAGACTATCACTGTTGTCATCAATTACCAAGAATGAAGTACAATCCTTTCCCTAAACAACATAGAAATTCTATCCAAGAAACCAGACATATAAATATTAAAAAAAGAAACCAAACATATAAAGGGTACCTGGAAGAAGAATTTTGGATCCATCGGCTGCTGCCTCTCCTCTGTCCTCCCAGCCTCTTCCTCTCCTCTATCCTCCCTGCCTCTTCCTCTCCCCAAAACAAAAAAACAAAAAAATCACAGATGAAAAACAAATAAACAGACCAAAAAATTTATAAAAAAACACAGATGAACCTAAACAGGACAGACCAGTGTGCACACTCTACAAACCCTACACAAATGAAAAACAAAGTTAATTACAGACAGAAGAAAAATTCTAAACATTATGTGGTTTTCGTTAGAGACAGACTTATTTATCTGCCCAGATTTTCCTATTTTTCCGGCTTTTTCCAACGTTCGAAATTTGAAATGCTTATGAGATATTTAGCGTTTCAAATTTGAAAATTTGAAATGCTCGCATTGGCCGCCTCCTCCGCCGCCGCCGCTGCCGCTGTTAAGCATATCAGGCGAGGGTTCTGGTTATGCTTTTTAAAGTGTTTTTAAAAAAAATAAAAATAAAATTTATATTAATATTTTTAAAATTATTATTGTTAAAATACAATATTGTTGATGGAGGTTCCATGGAAGATGATATGTTGGTAGGCAATAGGTGTTATTGATGCAGGTTGGTGGTCCCCCACTAACAATGGTCCCGTTCTTCGCTCAGGGCCCTTCCAAGTCCATCTACTCGTTGTTGCTAACAAATAGTGAGCGGTGCACATCGCGAGGATGACACAACACGGGAGTTGGGAGAGATGCAAAGGTGATTGGTGACAGTGGTCATGGTCAATTGGTTTGCTTGTTACTTAGTCCCTCTATTTGATGGTCAAGGAACAGTCGGCTAGTGCTCTCAAATCTACTTTATCTACATATAGGCCATGTGCATTATTTTGTATATTGTCTTTAAAAATATTCCTTATCATTAACCTAAACAAACAGGGGATTGACCAAGGATAACATATTCTTTATTGAGTCAATAAACTTCTAATGGTGTACATAAACACCATCTTGACCACATTCACCTATTAAAATGGCGAAGATAAAATAGATCTATTGAATAAATATTGTACCAAGCCACTAGGACATATGGTACAGTTTAGTTTCATGCATCAAATCAAATATATCTAAATCAAGATTAAATCCAAGCAGTGCAAAATTGAGTTCCACAAAAACCTAACACTCCATAGAATCTAACACATTAAACTAGGGAAAATCAATTCATTCAAGTTATGGTAAATAATTTTTGCATGAGAAATTAGTGATATCCCATCATTAATCTAGACCTAAGTATCGTATCCTCTTGTTAATTGCCTCGTTTACTTATGTTCATTTACTAGCCTAACCATGTTTTAATCTAGGTTACTTTTTGTTTATTGATTGTATTTATTCCATTTGCATTAATATTTTATCTTTAAAGGCAATTTATTTATTTTATTTGTTGTCAACCCAACATTTCCTTATATGTAATCTAAGGTTTGACCTTACAATTCTACCTCAAGTTCTCTTAAGGTTTTTATATATAACTTAGTCTTTCATTTTATATCCTTGTGGTCTCCATCAACTTTTCTTTGCATATTGGATCAATCCTTGCCTCACACAATTCATAAGGAATCTTTCCAATCCTTCCTTCACTAGGATAAAAAGATATGGAGATAAGGCATTCCCTTGACGAAGACCCCTTGAAGCACCAAACCATGATGAAGGCTCGCCATTAATTAACACAAAGAATGATGTGGAGCTTGTACATCTCATCACCCAATTAACCTAATGACAATGTATTGATGGGAGAACGATAATGCTTGTTGTGGCAAGGGAATTGAAAGAGCAAGACAAAGTAGATAGGGGAATCTAGAGTCAATCAAAAGAGATGAAAAAAATACAAAGGAAAGAAAAGGAGAAGAAAAAAGGAGTGAGAAATTATTCAAAGGGATCAAGACAAAAGTTGAAAAGAAATGGATGTGGTAGCAAGGTCTTTACAAATATAAATATTCTTAAGAAATCCACTTAGCCTCTTACAGGAAAATATTTCATTATTTTTGCATACAATGCACACTGATGTCCCTCAATATTCTAGACCATTTATGAATTATTGAGGTCTAACCCCCTCCAATATTAGTTGCACTTCATTTTCAAGTCCAACACTTGCTCATATAACTACCACTCAAAATCCAACAATAAGGAACTAGAACATGGTTGGGATAGCAAGCTAAATAAAAATATGATGGAGTACATGGTTTCCATGCTCCCAAATAAAAATAAAAATCTACCATAGAGTCAGATATATCCCTCTAAATTTCATGTTAGCACCATCTAACTAGATCTTTCCAAAGTTCACAATGTGGACAAAAATAATCTGTCAAAAAAGACCAATGAAGTGGTCTACACATCAATGCGAGAGAGAGAGAGAGAGAGAGAGAGAGAGAGAGAGAGAGAGAGAGAGAGAGAGAGCAAATACACAAAAGGATAAAAAATTCTGCCTCTACATTGACAATTATATAGAACGAACATACGAAGGTAGAACTAAATGAACTGAAGAAAAGATTGATTGAAAGAATTAAAAAATGTGACAATAAAAGAGTATCTTCAACATAATTATACAAAAGGTGGAGATTATTGCTGCCACAAACAAAAATTTACAGAATGAATTGGACCATCAGAAAGAAAAAGAAAAATAATGGGAAGAAAATGAATAGTAAGAAAGAAAAAATGGTGAAAGAATGGCACAAGACCTGCAGAGGGAAAATTATATAATTAAATATTGCCAAGAAATATAGAACAAAAATATGGAACATATAATGAAGTATATAAATTGAAAAATTTGGGGGCAAAAAATGCAAAGGAATGACTAGTGGTTTGAATTGAATGAAATTATAAGTGTACATTTTTGGAAGCTCCACGAACACATTGATCAAAACATAAACATTTATTCAAAAGAGAAAATTGCAAAGTAGAATTTGCAAATAGTCTACAAAACTAGTGACAACTATTTCTCATCCAAGGGAATTAACAACAACATTGATGCCTCAGTAAAGACATCATCTATCATTCAAAAATGTTAGAAACTATGGGAAGCACAAGAATGTCTAGATAAGGCTACAAAAAAGATCAAGAAGTTGCAAGGCAATGTAAAGAAATTGATAGATATTGGTTTTCTGAAGAGTGTCAAGACACAACAAATTAATTCATTGGAAACAATGCTTTCAAAAAAAGGATGGAGGAAAAAATGAAGTCTGATTTAGACTTTCTTCCTAAGGAAACAATTGAGGTGAGCTTTCTATATTTTATCAAACCATTGACAACCGTGAATGCAACATTGGATGAAATAGTGGTGTCAAGTCTCTCTTCCAAATATGAATTGTTGACAAATTTGTAGGCAACTTACCATACATTACAAAAAATTGGACTTCCATCAAATGGAGAACAAAGCACCCTACAAAAATTGACACAATGATTTCATGAATCATAATATGCATTGCATAGTTTGTATTCCCAAATTATTTGAAGTTCTCTTCTTTTCTCTACTCTTAATTTTGAGTTTTTTTCTATTTTTCTCTATTTGAAATTTTGCATGGCTTGAATTAACTATTTTTTATAAACATGAAAAATGTAGCAATTACTAATCCAGCCTATGATGCACACCTTCATGCTTGTAGATTTTTATTCTCGAATTCTTTCAGGTTTTCTACTTTTCTCTATTTGTAATTATAAGGTTTTATGCTTTTCTCTATTTTAAATTTTTCATGGCTTGAATTAAGTTTGAAGTTTTAGCTTTGTTTTATGAACTGGAAAAATGCAATAATTACCAATCTGACCTATGATGGTCATACACATATTTAGGCTTATAAATTTATATTGAGTTTCCTATAGAAAGACAAGTGGTGAGGCAAATAGATTCTAATGGGCTAATAGATTTAGTGCCTGGGTAATTGATTTTGATGTTGAGTTTTGACATGTTACGAATCGACCTTGAAGATGTTGGTGTTCCCTTGTTTCTATAAAAGGGAACTTGGGATCATTTGCAAAGGATTCAAAAAAATTGTATTGACTCTTGATGGTAGATGAAATAGTTATACTTTTGCATACAAAATAATGCAAAGTTGTGTATTGAATGAATTGTATGGCTATATTTTGAAAGAATTAATGAAAATCTCACAATCTATAAATAAACATTACTCTATTAATAAACGCATTATTTTGTTTCTTATTTTCCTATTTTCCAAATATGTATACTCTTTTATTCTGTTATTTTCTATTTAAAAATAGAAATTTGAAAAATGCAATTGCATATATCAATATTAATTCCATTGACAAATACATAAAATATCATCAAGTTATCAACCACATTCAGGGTTTTGTATTATGAATGATTCAATACAATAAGAAGTTTAATAAATATGTAGGAATTGCTAGTGCTAAATCTCTTAAACTTTCCAAATCATCTCATAATTTTCATCCTCATCATTGAATTGAGAGCTTCCTTGATTCGTGTTTGTGTTTTCTTCACTTGGAGTCCACATACTTCTTCTTAACTACATCTCAAAGATACCAATACATGATTCACTATCATTATTTTCACCATTTCCAATTGTCCCACTTTGTTTTGAAGTGTTTCCCAACCCTCTTCTTTCACATTTGGACCCCCAAATTACCAATGCCCTATAGTAAGGAAAAAGAGAGAGAGGGGGAGAGATATGGGGGGAGAGGTGGTGAATACAAATTAAGATGGAGAAGATAAAGAGAGAGACATTACAAGATGGATAGAGAGAGAGAGGGGGCTTAAGGCTTATCATTTAGGGTTTGGGGTTTGGAGAAAGAGATAAGAAGGATAGAGATGGGGTGAGAGGTGGGGAAGATAGAGAGAATGTAAGGAGGGACATAGTGAGAGGGGGATAGAGGGAGACAAGGTTTAGGGCTTAGATATTAGGGTTCAAGGATTATATTTAGGCTTTTGAATTTAGATAAAGAGAGATAGGGAGAGAGATGGGAAGAGATGGGTAAAGGGAGAGAGGGGAGAAGGATGTTTAAAGGGAGTGGGGAAATATAGAGAGGGGTGAAAGCTCAATATGAGGGATAGATTGGAAAAAATGGAAAGAAGGGAGAGGCTTTGAAAAGAGGGGGACAAAGGGTGATAGAGAGAGAGAGAAGGGAAGTGAGGAGAGAGAGAGAGAGAGAACTTAACAACATTAATAATATTTTTTGAAGTAAATCTACACATGACCAACAGATGGAGCACACAAATTTAGTCCTTTGTTAGGAAATTGAACAATTCGTTGTTTTTCCTTCATTCTCAACATCCTTTCCTAGAACCTTTCTCTACACATGAGGCACAAGGAGGTTGCTAGATTGTGTGTCACACATAGAATGAACCTTGAAATGCTTCCCATCTTCCTTTCTAGGTCGAGAACCTTGGTCCTCAACCTGCCCAACTTAGTCTTCAATGTCATCAATTCAGTGGTTGTTGTTTGATAGTCAGTGTAGTTTCCTTTAACAAGAGTTATGTTAACATTCTCCTCTTTTGGTAGTATATCCCTAATTAATTCTACAAGCTATATTTTCATAATTCCAGAAATATAGGTGGAGCTATTATTTATAGATTCATTTAAGCTCTTATTTTTATTTGTTTCATCGCCTTTTCTAACAACATTTGTCTCCTCCCACCCTTCCCAAATTTGCACAGAGGCATAGTGCTTTAATCTTAGAGAGAGGGATAGAATGAGACATGGGGAGAGAGAACGAGAGAGGGAGAGAGGTGGGGGAGTTAGAGAGAGGTGAGTGAGAGAAGATAGAGATGGGAAAGATAGAAAATAGAAAGAGGGAAATAATGCAATATGGATAAAGAGAGAGAGGTAGTAGGGATTACCATTTAGGGTTTGGGGTTTGGAGAAAGAGATAAAGGGGATAGAGATGGGGGGAAGTGGGGAAGACAAAGAGAAGGAAAAAGGGGACATACTGAAAGGAGGATAGAGGGAGAAAGGGAGACAAGGTTTAGGGCTTAGAGTTTAGGTTTCAAGGCTTATAGTTAAGGATTTTGGATTTGGATAAAGAGAGATAGGGAGAGAGAGAGAGGGGAAGGATGGGTAAATGGAGAGGGGAAATAGAGAGATAGAGGAAATCTCAATACAGGGAATACATTGGGAAAAATGGAAAGAAGAGAGAGGTGTTGGAAAGAGGGGGAGAGAGGGTGATAGAGAGAGGAGAAAGCGGTAGAGAGAGGGGAGGGAGGTGGGGGGGGGGGAAGAGAGAAGGGAGAGGAGTAGGATATAGGAAGATGATAGATATAGATAGAAAGAGTTAATAAAGATAGGTTTATAAGAGAGGAGGTAGGGAGGTGTAGATTGAGAGACACAACTAGAGAGGTGAGACACTTAGAGTGAGAAATAGAAGTTAGAGACATAATTAGATAGAGATAGAAGGTTTACATGAATAGGTGATGATATAGGGAGTTGGGGGTAATGAAACATTGATGGAGAAGTGGAGACATAGACAAAAAGAGATAAATTAGGAATTTCAAAGCCATGGCACGTGTCATATATAGTATTCTCCATATATGGCACACTCCATACCTAGAACATTTTCTATATATGGCATGTGTCATATATGGTGCACATGATATAGGGTGTGCACCATACATAGAAAATTTTCTTCATATGGCATGTGCCATATTAATAGCTTTGGGAATCACCAAGCCTTACGCTTGGATTTTACTTGGGCATCCAATCCAAAGGCTTGGACAACTATAATAGATCTAAGATGTGTTAATAAGAAAATATACAAAAACTTCTCATATTTTTATTTCTACTCCCTGTCAGGTTTGCACATGGTTTAATGTAGATAAAATCAGACACTGTGATATTGTTAAGCTTTGTGTTAGCTATCTAACCATATAATTTATTTTTCAATTTTTATTATGTTAAGCTTTCTATCTCTAATTTCTTCAATGAGTAGGTATGATTTTTGTCAAAAACCTATGTATCATATTTCAGGCATAGATTTTGGCTTGTTCATTGCATTTTGAAAACAATTACATTTTTATAAACTAGACTCCATTCTACACACCTTAAAAAAATATATTTCATTTTGAATTAGTTTTAAATAGTTTCTAAGTGGAGCATGCTCAAATTTCATATTTTCAAGATGTTTCCAGAGAAAATGAATGATCAGTATGAAGAACTAACTTGTACATTGTCTAGAAAAAACTTGAAGAGATAGAGGAAGTTGAAGTGGAAGACTTTGCAAGCAGAAAAGGTGGAGGACGTGTATGTGAAGAACCAGTTCGGGATTTATGTACTGAATCCTGAAAGATGTTCTTCTCACATATGAACATCTTTTGGAACCTAGGGTGTTTGATGCAGGGGCATCCAAGGTTAATGCAGGGACATTATGTGTCCTCGGTAAACTGCATGGAGTGTTTGTGTTTTGGCCGATTTTACTCGGTTGTAGCCCTGACCGACGGTCTCGGTCATTGAAGGAAGCTTGGTCATTGAAGGAGCTCGGTAGTCCCTGGCATTCGGTAAATGGTTGCTTGGTCATGCTTGTGGTGCTCAGTCGATACTGGTGCTTGACGATGCCTGGCGTACTTGGTAATTTTACTGTTGCTCGGTAGTTCTGACTTACCGACTGGAGTTCTGTGTGATTTGTTGAGCCGAATTGGTGAATTAATTGTTGGTAGCCATTGCCTTGGGCCGACATGCAGAATTAAATGTTTGTATACATTTTTAAGCCGACTTGTATGGCATTTAATTTTTTTTTGGGGGGAGTTAAGGGTTTCATCCAACCGACTTGTGGTTGATGATTAGTATTTAAGGAAGGCTCGGGTAGATGTTTAGAGGTAGATTAGGAGAGACAGATTTGGGAGATCAGAACTTGGAGACTTAGCAAATCTAGAATTCAGATGTGAAGCTTGAGAGTGAAGTTGTGGAAAAGTTCTTGATGTTCTTGCAGATCAGATTATAATCTGGTAGTAGTTTGTAGTAGAGCTAGGGGTTTCATACTTGGGAACAAGGAGATTGCTTGGAGGGTTGTGAGCTCAAGTTTAGATCTGCCTTAGGGTTTCCATCAGCTTCTGATTGTCTTTAGAGCTGAACTAGCTGAGATTGTATTGGATCTGGTTGTGGATCTCGTAGAATTATTTTCTGATTGTAATTGGTCCTAACCCGGAAGGCCTTACAGCTGGGCATGTTAATGAAAATTAGTTTTAAACAATTACTTGTGTTGCATTGTTGAGTAATCCGCTGTGTAATTCTTTTGGCTGCAAGGTTTGGACTGTCCTTCATTGGATCCACCATCCTTGACTACATAAAGGAGACACTGAGTAGGTCCAAAAATGCCAAATTTCCTCCATCTCATGCAAGTGAGAATCCTTTCCTCAATGGCTAGCCAAGAGAAGGCACCCGCTTTTGGAAGACAATTTTTACTCCAAAGTAATTTTGTGGGCCAGCAATCAACAACCTCTTCTTTGTCCAAAAGTTGATAACCCACTTTCACCAAGTAATTTCTACTACTAGCCACACACCATTTAATAACATCTTCTGATTGATTGACAATAGCACTCCTTTCATCAAAAATTTGCTTCATACACCTATACTGTTGATCATTTAGCCCTGAGTCATCAATGCTTCTCCAGTCCCAACTTTGTCCCAAGGGTCCAACTCTTAATTCCACATAATCATAAATGAAAACACCCTAGTGATTGATAAAAAGCTCCCTCAAATCTTGAAATCCAGGAATACCCGACAGCATAGGAAACCCACTCCAAGAGTCATCCCAAAATTTGATGCTTTGACCGTTACCCACTTGCCACGTCAGATGTTGAGTGATGAGTGACATGCAACTAGAGATGAAGTTCCATACAGTAGAACCCTTCGAAAGGTTTGAAGTTGTGAGAATCTTGTAATTGTCCATAGAGTCTAGATATTTTAATTTTAACACTTTTACCCAAAGTAGATTAGGGTATTGGGACATACACCAAACTAATTTGGCTCCCAGCGCTTCATTCATAATACTCCAGTCTCTCAGTCCAACACCCCCATGCCCTTTAGAATAATAGACTTCTTCCAAGCTAACAAAGGTCTCTTATCTTTGAGATTCTTGCCATTCCACAAGAACTTCCACATTTTATCTGATATTAATTGAGTGATCTTTTTGGGAATCTTCAAACACATCATCGAAAAGATTGGGATAGCATAAATAACCGATTTGAGAAGGAGTATTCTACCTGCAAAGGTAAGCCATTTTCTCTTCCAGTCTTTAAGACATTTGGAACATTTCCCAACCAGGTCTTTCCATAATAAAGCTTTTGAAGCACCTTTAAAAAGGGGGATGCCAAGATACTTATTTGGCAAAATACTAGCTCTAATACCAACAATTCTACAAATCTTCCTTTGTTTTCTAAGATCCACATTGAAAAAATAAATTTATGATTTTGACCAATTAATGTGTTGCCTCGATGCTTTACTATAAGAGTCCAAAGTCTCTTTGATCACCCTAGCTTCCCTAAAAGAAGCCCCCCCATCAAATTAGTGTCATCAGCAAACTGTAAGTGTGTTAGAAATAGGGAATATTGAGAGGGGGGGGGGGGGGGGGGTGAATTAGTATTCTACAAACTTTTACTTTTTCCCAATTATGGATATAACAGATTATCTTAGTGAATGCATAACATAGGAAACTAAACAACATGCATAGCAATAAAACAAAAGAACTCATAACACATTATTTGTTCTTGAGGAAACCCTGGCCAAGGGAAAACCCCGGTGGGGATGGTACCCACAAAGATCCACTAATCAAAAGTATCTTGTTAAGGATGTTGACCCTATTAGGAGTCTATTACATGTATATAGTGTCTCAGTCCTGATTAAGGGACTATAGGCCTTGTTAGAAGCCTCAACCCTGTTAGGCGTTGGTAGTACAAAATATGATTACCAAATGAGCCCACTGCCCAAACAAGTAATATATAATATTCACTGATTACAAAAATAGGTCAAGGTACATAACCTTATACTACTTGCAAATTCACATCAATATCTCTTCGCTACTCTTTCACTAGCGCTATTACATACATATCATATATCCTTTTTTCTTACACTACATCATTACATCTTTATACAAGTTATTAAGATTAATAACTCTTCTAGTCGGCTTACATAATACAAAATATCTTTACCCAAGGGTTAACATCTAGGATGTCATCCCTTTATATTGTTAAGTCATTATTTTGATAAACAAAAGAATCCCTTAACTCTTTACCAATTATGTCTTCATAATCTGTCTTGTCGGCTTAACACTGTGTTTAATAAAACTGTCATAACTTCTTCCTTACATGCTGCATTGACTTGCACTCTTAGCAGAGTCTTCAATAGTCACCATAGTATCTATGTTCAAGTGTGCAAGCACTAAAATTACTCCAATCAACATCGCTAAACAAAACTGTCATTGGGTACACTGGCAAAAACACATTGTCTCATACTTAGACAAATTTGCATTGCATTCTGTCATACTTGCTCTCTTACCTGTGCGATCTTCATGTAGAACATATGTTGCCATAATGACAACATATATGTATCCAACTCAGCCAAATTGCCAAAAAAGTGAGTAATAGGGTCTAAATTATCAGCCAACTTGATTCCCTTCCACAGCCCTGTCGCTCTCTTCTAACAAATAATTCTACCCAACACTTCTGCCATAATAATAAATAGAAAAGGGGATAAAGGGTCTCCTTGATGGATTCCTTTATTCGACTTGAAGAAACCTTGAGGACTTCCATTCACAAGAATAGAGAACTGAGGAGTCTAAATGAAACTCTCCACCCAATTCAGCCACTCTTGACAGAAACTAAAACAACCAAGCACCTTAATAAGAAATTTCTGATTGACAGCATCATAGGCTTTCCTAATATCCAATTTAACCATCATCTTCTCAGATTTATTCACATTAAGAGTATGATTAACTTCATGTGCAACAATAATACCTTCATAAATAGATCTATCAGGGGTAAACCCACTGTATTCCTTAGAGATAATAAACTGTAACACATCCTTCAATCTGTTTACCATGACCTTGGAAATAACTTTATAGATTGTGTTGCAGAGAGAGATCATCCTAAAGTCATCAAAAGATTTACTTTCATCCTTCTTCAGAATGAGAGCAATGAAGCTATTATTAAAGTCTTGGAATATGAAGCCACCATCTCTAGACTCCTCAACCACCTCCCAGATCTCCTACCCAACAAGGTCCCAGAATTGCTGAAAAAAGATTGCAAAAAAACCATCCAACCCAAGGGACTTTTGTGCACCCAACTCAAAAACTGCCTTCTTCACCTCTTCCTTTGAATAAGGCCATTTGAGAATTTCATTCTGGTCCTCTGTAATACATTTAGGAATGATGGCATCAATATCCAAATCAGAAACATGGTTGTCATCCTCCACCCAAAAGAAATCCTTAAAATATCTAACAACCTCCTCATCAATGGCCTCTTTGTCCTATAACAGCACACCCAAACCATCTAGAATAGAGAAAATCTTGTTATTGGATTGTTTAAATTTCACAAAATTATGGAAAAAGGTAGTATTTAAATCACTAGCATTAAGCCACAATTCCTGTGACTTTTTTCTCCAATAAGTTTCTTCCATTTGCAACGCCTCACTATACAACTTGTTTAGCCTAGTTTCCTCCATGAAATCACATTCAGCCATACCATTAGCAATCACTTTCTCATGAAAAATACCTAATTCCTTTTCAATAGCATCTTTTTTTGCAAAAATATTCTTAAAAACCTCCATGTTCCATTTTTTGAGCTGCTCTTTTAAAAATTGCAATTTCTTAAAAAACACAAAAGTTGTATTACCTCTTTTCCTAGGGGCAGTAGTCCACTAAGATTTGAATTGCTCACAAAAATCTATGTGTCTTAGCCATATAGCTTTGAATTTGAAGGGATCTCTATCTAGAGCTTTGTCCTCCAAAAATCTAATACTGATAGGATAATGGTCGGACCCTGAAAAAGGTAAAATTTCTGCATTGCAGGTCCAATTGGTAGCCGCCCAATCAACCGCCAAAAGAAATCTGTCTAGTTTCTCAGAGATGTTTAAGAAACCACTGTGACGGTTGGTCCAAGTAAACATTCCATTCTTAAGCTTCACATCAACCAAACCATTGTTGATCACAAAGTCAGAGAAATCATTTTGACTTTGGCCATCCCATCCTTTGCCTCCTTGTTTCTCCGAAGGATCTAAAATTGCATTAAAATATCCCCCCAATTGGAAGAAATCATTAGGTTTACTTAAAAAGAAGTTAAGACAACTTTTTCCATAGATTCTTTTTAAGAGCTGGATTGTTTGGCCCATAGATATTCAGTGCCTAAAATTGCTTCCCAAGTTGCTTAGAACAAATCTCCACCCAAATCCAAGACCTTTCCATCACCACAAGATCAACCACTACCATAGAGACATTCCATAAAACACACAAACCTCATGAAGCCCCATCCACCTTTGAAAAAAGGCCTTTCCATCTTGAGAGTTTACTATTGAAAATTAAGATCTCGGCACTACTAAGCTTGGTTTCTTGTAAAAAGATCACATCCAGTTTCACTTGATCAAAACATCGTTTGATCAAACAAAATTTTTCAAAGTCATTGCAGCCCTTGACATTCCATGAAAAGAGTTTCATGGCTCCCTAGGAGGGGCATAGCCCGTCCCTGATTTCAGCAATTTGCACTGGTTTGCTGCACTACCAGCTAAGGCCAATGTAACTCTACAAGACTTTCTCCCTCTTTGTTTCCTATCTCCTATTGATGGCTTGTCCTTCACAGAGGGGAATTTATCAATGGTTCTAATATCAACAATATTAGAAGTCTCCATAAGTCCTAAAATCTTGTCATCATCTTCATCATCTGAAGCAAACAAAAACTCTTGTTCAAAGTTCAAAAAATCACCACTACTATCCTTGACTAAATCTAGAGGATTATTCAGATTCCTTATAGGTGAAATTTGGATATCTTTAAAAGCATGATCCTCCTCAGATAATACCTCTCTAAAAATCTGATCTTTGCCTTCATTTTGCTTCCAATAAGACTCAGAGGTCATCCAACATAAACAGAGGCCTATTATGAAAGCCAGCTGGTAAAATCCTGACTTGATTGATGCTATGAATTATTGTGCCAGTGGTTGGTTCTGAATGACCTGAACAAATCTTTGAATCTAGATTAACCACGGGAGGGATCATAGGAGAAAGGTTAACCTCCACAGAGTCATTCACCAAGTCCACATTTCTGTTGTTGAACCATATGAGGTCAAGGCCAATCATGTTTGTTCCACCAATAGAAAGAAAAGTAAAGGGGACAAGTTCCTTGCTTCATTTAGTTTAGTCAAGTCATAGTTCAGGTCATCCACCAAGATGGGTTGAGGATTACCCTCTGAATAATCACCCCAAATCTTATTCAAAATCTTATCCATCTCCATGAATCTATCTATTTCTAGAGACTGATAATACCCTACAGTCAATCTCTCCTCAATCTCTGAAGAGATGCATCTAATAAGGTCTAAGTCCACCTCCTAATCCCTGGGGTCACATTCTGAAATCCTTATAATTTTATCATTAATCCTCTGGAACTCTTTATCTTTATTAGCTTCAACTTTAGAGGATTCAGCTCTGACATGATTCTCAGGATCGTGTTGAGCTGCTTCCCCATCCTCCATAACAATATTATGCTTCCAAACACCCGAGCTTGAATGAATCTCCAAAGTTTCAGGAAGTGGTGTGTAGCTTGCTAAAGAATCAAAATCTTTGGGCATGTAGAAAGATTACCCTTGATCATAGATTCCTCTTCCCTATAAAAAGAGCCCAAATGATTCCTGAGAATTTTAAGGGTTTCAAAATCCCAATATTCATGCAGAAGATTAGGGAAAGTAATCCAAATAAGCATCTCTTTAATAGATTCTTTTTTAGGATCAAAGTTTTGAGTCCAGTCAATAATATATAGACCTTTCCCATCAATCATGAAAGGGCCACTTTGAAGAACCCGAACCTTATCCCTCGGTGAAGGAGCAATGACCAAAAAAAACCATTAGCCATTGTTTTAAGACTAAAAGCATCCCCCCATTGTTGAGAGCACCAATCCCTAATCTTATTCAATGACGGCCATTTACCAGCCCATTTCATAAAAAAAGCATGTCTCTTCAAGAAACTCAGAGACTCATGCCATTCCATACTATCCACCGAAATAGAAGAAACATAATAAAAAACAACTTTTGAGAATACCTGAGGAGAAGAAAGATTTAAGGGTTCAACTTTCTTTGGTCTCCAAAACTTCTTCTCAATCTTGCGAAAATAAAAAAATCTCTCAAGAGGTTTATGATTTTCATGAAATTAGTGAAATCCCCCAAAGCCCCAAAAGCCTGCATTCCTCTCCCCATTCGCTCCATGTCCCTTAGATTTGTTTTTCCAGTCTATTCAGCTTCCCCCAACCATTCTCACCTCTGTTTCTATGCAAACGATGACCCAAAGGTTTACCTGAATATTCCAAGCACCCAATAAATAGATAAACCAAACATGAAACCATAAAATGGTAATTACAAAACCATAAACTAATACAATGCAAAATTGGTTACCTTATACCCTAGTCAAATTCCAACACCCAAATCTTAAAGAAATAGATATACAAGTTCTTCATAAAAAAACTACAAAAGGAAAAAGACATATGAAATGATTAGTTTTTGTTGCACAAATAAAATAGGCACAAACTACAAATTAGTTAATTTGCTATCAAAATGAGAAGTAGAGAAAGAGAAGGTTTGGAGATTATTTCAAGACTAAAAGTGATATTTTAATATCTACATCATGTAATAATGCGATTTTTCATATTCAATACAACCATGTGGTAAGACCACTTGATTGTGGAAAATGTAATGAATCTTCATGTGATATGATAATTATTAATATGGACATTATGTGTGATTGAATATTTTTTAGATATAGTAATGAGTTTTTTGGTAGCATAAGCCATTATTTAATCCTAAACATGAAGATCATTGGTGATAATATATTTCCCTCCTTCAATTGGTTGCATCCATTCAATACAAGGAATTGAAAGGAGGGATAAATGGTGCATGATGAAGTGGTAAAATCATTAAATATTTATAAGCATATAATAACATACAATAGAGCAGGTGAAGAATAGGATCATATATAACAATTATAATAAGGTCTAATGAGAATAAGAAAAGCATAGAAAATAAGGCATAAGAAAAAAGGTCATAATTTAAGAAAATGAGACAAAAGAATAAGTGAAAATAAAAACTATATGTATAGCAATGTTATATGAGAGTATTCAAGACTTTCACTTCATTCCTTCAAACTACAAAGCCAAATCTTTATCCAAATGTAAGAATTTATGTTCAATCCTTCAAATGTGGTGCTCAAATCAATAGACCATAATTTTTTTTTGAATTTAACTCTGCATCTCCAAATGTGAACTTTGAATGAATAGTGGTGATCATTAAGAGACAACTCATCCACTAGCTAAAAAATGGTCCACTGGGGTGTCCCTAACATGCATCAACATGAAATTCAAACAACATAACATGTATCCCCATTACAAAATAGAGTGCTCAAATTCCAAGATGGATCTAGACTAGTAAAAGATGCCCTCCTACATGTAATTCATTATTTATGATGTGTCATAAATTCTCTTACAACTAATATTGACCATCATATGTAACTCCCTTCCTTAAGATTAGTCATGAACATGTCATTAGAAAGCCCACAAGTATCTAGAGGAGTCTTCTAAATTTAAAAATTTACAATTTCAAACATTATCTGCACACCAAGGAACTCTAAATGATCGTAACTTCACACTCACTAAAATATAAAATGTTAGTGATGACTTTGATTCATGCTAGTGATATCTATGAGTTCTACTAATGATCTATTTGTGTAGGTTGGAAGAACTTCTTGTGAAATGACTATAAGATATCATTCTATTGTGTATCCAAGATCTACTTGTTTTATTTACAATGTTCATTACTTCAACATGCTTAATTCATATAATTCACTTATATATTAAAATAAAAACAAGAAAAAAGTTATGAGTTGCAAGAAAGAATGAGACCATCAGAGAAGAGGTCAAGGGCTAGAGAAAAATCAATTTTTGGGATATCCTCAAGCATAAAAAGGATTTCTCTAGTAAACTTGAGACCCTTTAGCAGAAGATGTCCTCTAGGGACCTCTCTTGAGAACTCCATAATGAGGAAGAGGCAACCAAGAAGAACTGGAAGGAAATCATGGCTAATGAATAAGTCTTCTGGAAACAAAGATCACATATGCAATGGCTTGAGGTGGGGGATACCAACACTTATTTCTTCCATAGATCTACCTATAAACACAAGAAAAGGAATTCTATCTGCACCCTTAGGGACAACTCTGGATTGTTGGTCTCAGACACTTCTCTTTTGAGGAGGCTAGCCACCAACTATTTCACTCACATTTTCTTTGAATATGATGTTGGGGATGTCGAAGAGCTGCATAACCAACTTATTTCAAACCTCCCTAAGACTGTTACTAGTGACGAAAATGCTTTCATCCTCTCCAAGGTCTTTGATGATGAGGTTAGAAGGTGGTTTTTTCCATGGAATCCTATAAATCCCCAAGCCTGGATGGGTTCCCCTAATGTTTTTTTAGGAATTTTGGTACATTTTTGGTCTAGACATGACCAGGGCTACTAGAGACTTCTTTAGGACTGACAAGTTGCTAATGCAACTCAATGACAACTATATTGTCCTAGTCCCCAAGACTAAGGACCATGCCACCTTGGAGGACTTCAGACCCATAATCATTTGCAACACCTTCTATAAAATCCTATCTAAGATATTGGTAAATAGAATGAAGCCCATGCTTGATAATATTATCAATCCTAACCAGAATGGGTTTTTCCCTAGGCAAAAAATTATGGATGCAACCATCACTACTCATGAAATTCTCTATTCAATTGACCATAGTAAAAATGTGGGGATGGCCCTAAAACTTAACATCTCTAAAGCTTATGAAAAAAAGTCAATTGGTCCTTCGTATACAAGGTACTCTCTACCTTCAAGTTTTTCCAGCCCCTTATCAATATTATCAAGAGTGTGTGGTGATTTTTAGGTTCATTGTTCTTATGAATGGGAAACCAAGAAGCAAGTTTCATCTGGCCAAAGGGCTTAGTCAGGGAGATCCTCTCTCCCGCTCTCTTTTTATTATGTTGGCTAAGGTCCTTGGGTGCAACATGATGTATTTAGTGGAAACTAGCATAATTCAGAGAGTCCAACTAGCCACTACCCTTCCCCCCTTGATTTTGCAACATTTTTTTGATAACACATTTTTATTTGGTGCATCCTCAGTGGTTGAGGCTAGGGTGTGAAGGACTCTCCTAGATGACTATTCTACCAGTCCTGGTCAATATATCAACTATCAAAAAAGCATGGATTTTTTCTTTAACATTGACTTGAAGCTTCATGTGAAAATATTGGATATTCTTGGCTGCTAGATAACCCTTCTCGCAACCACCTACCTGGGGCTCCCCCTCATGATGAAGGATGTCAAAAATGACTACTAGAACTCTATTATGGAACACACCCAAAAGAATATTATTGGATGGAAGGGAAAATTTCTCAGCAGCGTGGGGAAGCTACAATTTCTCTTTGCTTCCCTCCAGGACATCCCGATTTACTTCCTTTACATCTTCAAGATCACAGGTGCTATGGATGACAAATTGGAAAGATACAACACACTTTTCTTTGGTCTAGATGTGAGGAAAAAAGGAGACTCCCCATTATGAGTTGGAATCAGGTGTACCTTCCCAAATCTCTTGGAGGCCTTGGTTTGCAAAATATTTTCAACCTAAACAAAGCTCTATTGTCAAAGGATTTTTGGAGCTTGCTTAAGGGGACCGCTGGTTGGTGAAAAATCATAGAATCCAAATACCTAGATTGAGGCCACTTATGCAAAATTTTCACTGGTAATGGCCACCCATAGGGTTCCAAGATTTGGAATAATGTCCTCAAGTGCATAAGCATTCTAGATAAAGGGACATCTTGGAAAATTGGAAATGGAAGGAACATTCACTTTTGAGATGATCTCTGGATAGATAACCTCAACCTTGGCACTAGTAGATTATCCCCTCTCCAGAACATCCTCTCCCTCAAGGTTGGAATGCGACAATGGGATCTTCATAGACATTGAACAATCTCCTATTGAGGTCTTCCACCTTGGCTCCAAACTCCTGTTAGAGAACCTCTTGATGACCCATTGGAAGATCCCTAAGTATCCCCTAGGGTTGTATACCTTCACATTTCCAAACATTGGAGCATTGATAAGGGAATCAAAATTTTTAACAACACCAAGCTCCTTATTAGAGAGGTCACTAAATGGATCCCTCCCAAGTCTTTGTGTGACAAACTCAAATTTGATGGGGCTGCTAGGGGTGGAATGGAGACTGGTGCAGACATTATTCGTAATGACAGGAGTCATCATTTAGTTGCACACACCGAGCCTCTTAAGAACCATAATGTCAACCAAATGGAGGTTATGGCCCTACTCCGAGGGTTGAAGTTTTCTCTTTCTTTTGGAAGCAGGAAACTAGAAATTGAGGGGGACTCAAAAATAATTATTAAGGTGGTTAAAGGTTCTTTTAGGGTGGGGTGGAAAGTGGACACTATCCTAAATGAAATTCTCAGCCTCATTAATAGATTTGATGAAGTTAAGACAAACCATTTTTATAGGGAGGAGAGTTTTGTGGTGGATGTTATGGTCGTTGGTGGGTTGTTGTCTAATAGCTTACATTTTTGGAGAGATTCCAATCTGCTACCCGAGTCTACCTAAAGCCTTATTTAGTAGGAAGAGGATGTTGTCAATAATAATCATAATGATGTTTAAAAAATAGGGTTTTAGTCACCTCAAATTTTTCTTAGCGAGGCCCTCCATTCCTTATTTCCTCACTGCCATGATTTTGAATTCCAAAGTTTAGATGTATGACCCTTACCAATTGGCTACTGATATGGATCTTGATTCCCTGAGAGTGTTGAGTTGGAACTACATTCATGAGATTTTTGGTAGCCTTTAAATTATTTCTAAAAGTGGTGGACTCACTAGGAGCATGTGGCAGTACCATGGTGCAGAGCCATGATAACTATGGTATGGTTGGGCCCATCACCCTTTGTCTCTATGCCGCTAGTTTTCCATCTTTGAATCTCATTAATATTTGGCCTTTCCAACTAATGAGTGATGGGGTTCTTGAGCCCATTAATCAAATGAGCTGGAACTATAATAATATTTCTTTAATCCTTCAAAACATTTTGGATGGTAGAGATATTATAATGCCATAGTATGGGAGGGTGTTTTAATCCAAGCTCTTGTCATTCCATAAAGGTGATTTTGAGAAATATGCCTAAAGTTAATTATTTCTCTGGATTTTGGATTTGGGACTTATTTTCATAATAAACACATCAATTTGTTGCAAACCTTGCACGTTCCTTAAGGCCCGTGTGTCTAGAATGTTCAAATTAGCATTTATTACCACTAAACTATTAATTATCACACCACTAATGAGAGGTTCATATGCTAATTCATGAAATTTAGTTTTTAATCTATAATAGGGGTTTATTTCATAAGCTTCTCAATTGCTTTGGTCATTTTGGGTTTGTCTCTATTGATATGAAAAATGGGGGGTTGATAGACACAAAATTGAGCAAGAAAAAATTGAAGAAGAGTTCAGAAGTGACCCCATTGTGATGTATTTTTGTAAGGAAGGTAGTATTCTCCCCTTTATGGAGAGCATGACTGGTTTTAATGAGACCATATATCACCATTTTATGGCTTCTTGGAATGATAAACATGTCATGGTGAAAGGTATCACCTTTGAAATCAATGAGGAAGTCATAGGTAAAGCTACTAGGCTCCCCATTATTGGCCAGAAGTAGAAGAAGGCTAGAAAAACTCTTGACCTAGTGGGTTTGGGATAGTTTTTCAGAGGCCCCGATAAGAATCTCACCCGCAAGCAAGGTGGATACAATGTGGAAGACCTCCTGAAGTTTTGGCCTAAAATGTGCAATATTATCATCAAATAATTCATGACAGAGGGTAGCTATGGGGTCTTCTACTACTACCATATTCCATTTTTAAATTGTTTTAGATACAAGGTCTTCATTTCCATTCCTTTTTTTTACTCCACTCTCTAGAGAGAAATGTGAATGATGTTGCTAAAGCTAAGGCTCAGAGGAAAAAACTTGTGATTCTCCACCAAGGACTTATGTTCAGAATCTATGAATTCCACCATGCCCTATGCACCCCTCCAAACATACTTATCACCCATCAACAAGACAACCCCTCACCCTCTACGTTTGACCCTTCTGAGTTGAATAATAAAAATTTCTTGAAAACCCCCCATCTAAGCCCCATCTCTTTTGGAGACTACCCCATCCTAGAAACCTCGGGTGTCAAAAAATCTAAGGATTCCATCATTAATCCTATTTTTTCCCTACTAAAAAAGCTAAAAAGAACACCCTTAACCTTGACTATGATAATGATGAGGACACACAACAAAGAAAAACTTGTCACTTTAGTAGATTGGCTGAGTGAAATAAGAAAGCCATTAAAGATTTGGAAAATAATGAGATCTTGTGTAGTAGTGATAGTAAAAAGGACATTGTGAGTGAGTCTGATGGTGACTCCTGCAAGGAAGCTTTGAGTCCTATGAAGAACACTTTCCTGACCCCCCTAGTAACCTCCCTTACCCTCCTGTCCCACGCTAAATAATTACAACCCCACACCCCCATGTCCTCTTTACTGAATCTGAGTAATACAAAGATGGATATGATCAACAAAGATAAATTTGGTGTTGGTGGTGTGGTGAGCACAACCAAGCATCAAATTGTGAGCTTGGAATTGTCTGTCAAGCACTTAAAAGAAGAGATGGAAGTTATGAACAACCACATGAAGGATGTGATCAAGTTTATGCTCAAGGTTATGCATGCCTCCACCACCACTCTCTTCCTATTGTAGGGTAAGGATTCTAGAGGTAACCTAGCTGAGGAGGATGATGCTTGGGAACTATTCAATTTCCTCAATGAAGAATGGGCAGAGATTCTACTATCGAAGCGGTTGGGGAAAATAAATTGATGCTCCCTCATATGTGCTTCCATCCTAACATTTAGGGTAACCCTATGGGTTGTTATTCCCCTTTTCATTTTAATATGTTTTCTAAGACTTCTATGGTTAACTTTGGTTATAGCCCTGTGTGGCTCGATATAATGTTTAAACTTAATTTTCCTTCTAAGTACCTATTTATGATGGTTACTTATCTGGAATCTTGTTTTAATGATAAGTTGTGGCACTATGCTTTCCTTAAGTTGGTTTTTGATAGAGGAAGGTATTGTTAGACTACAAATGATTGAATACTTGGAGAATGGAATCTGAAGATGATCATTGAGTTACAAAGTATATGTGAGACATTAGATCAGTTATTATATTGTCATTGATGTCAACTAGTTTTGACTGTACTTATCATGATAGTTGAAAACATCTGAAGAAGGTAATATTGGTGAAGGAATGAGATATTAACATAAAGATCAGATGTATGAGTAAGATATGAATATGGTATTCATTGGTTAACTTATTGATGAGTCTATGACAATATGATAGTGATTTGATTGTATTACATGATTCTTTTAAGTATTGAAGATCAAGAATGTACAAGTTAATGTGGTTAGTAAATGAAGAACTTATTATACACCCACTACTACATTTGACCTCATTTTTCTACCAAAATTTTTGATAATCAATTAAAAAGGTTTAGGTTGGTCGGATTATAGAAGGAAAAATTCCTTTTTTTTTCAATCCATGCCTGTGTTAGTCAAAATTTTGACCAACACGGGCATAACTTTAAAAAGAAATTTTTTTTTGTATCTCATTTCATTGTTTGGTTTTCACTTGGAGCACACGAAGGAGTTGGAGCATGTGATTGTTTGAACTATTATTTGGTGAGAGTTTTAGGAGGACCACCTACCTGCGAGGGTTTCCACTGTAATTTGGTGTAAAAGGAGGACCGCCTGCTTGCGAGGGTTGCCACTGTGATTTGGTGTAAAATGAGGACCACCTGTAAGGGTTTTCTTACTCTACATTTGTATGGCATTATTTTATTGGTTACCTACTTAGGTCCCATGAGTGATGTGCCAGGGCATCATGTATTGGGTATTTGCTAGGTTGTTTATATATCATGTCTTGTCAATTTGCAAAGTGAGTGGATAGATTGAACATCTCTACAAGTTTAACCTTCGATACATCCATGGTTTTGAAGCTCATTTGTTAGTTATGCAAATGTTTTATTGAAACTTTTGTGATGTGCTTGCAAGATACTAAAATCTATGTCAGACTAGCCTGAAAACTCCTCAGTTGGCTTTTTCATGGAGAGTGTACCTTGACTTGTGATTTCTCCATTGGTCTCCAATGCCATTGGGTGAGAAGCAAGCCAAGGAAATGAATTTTAATAACCCAAGTGCTTAAATTTGGGGGAAGTAGCTACGCTACTTCAAGATTGATGCCCTAGTTAGCTATATGCTATGTGTTTAACCAGCAAAGTAAGAAAATGCTTGCAGCAGTGTCCTATGAATAATCTAGATATATCCTAAATCGAGACTGTTTGCAAACCAAAACTCATAAACAAAAACATGACCATCAGTTTTTGATGCCTCAAACACCCATTCTTTACAGTATTCAATCCTTTAAGGAACCCGATACATTCCACTATGAAACTCTTTCAACCAAAACCAATATCAGTCACTGTTATGTTATTCACAAAAGATATCAAAAATCGATAGCAGGAATATATATAAACTCAATTAATAATGAGTTCTTGAAAACTATTTTTTAAAAACCATTGTAGACATCAATGCTTTCTTGGCTTACCAAATGGTTTCAAAACATTTCTTTGTCAAAAAAATTGATTACCATCCTCCCCTATGGGACTGTCATAAAGAGACTAATAACCCAAAAACCATTCCTTACGGGACTGTCATGAAACAAAACAAATCATTTATATTTCTTTGCACAATAACAATAAAGAGAAGCTAATTCATTAACACTGTTATGTTCTTTGTAGCAAAGATAAAAAAATGCCAATAGGGAATACATAAAGCTTAACTAAAATACATTTCATTCATACTCAAGGCAGACAAAACATTCATGGCTCTCTGGCTAAAGGCTAGAGAGCCTGATACTTTTCCACAATTATTACTCTCTTGTCTATTCTATTGTCTGTCGACTCTCTCTAACTATCCTCCTCTGTATTATATAGTGTACTCTATTTAAGACCATATTGGACCATTACAAAATGGTTTGTCTTCCATGATCATTTATATTCCTATTCAGAATTTTGCTTACAAATATCCCATATTCTCTTTGTCAAATCATTATAATGTAATTTAACAAATATACCATGGCTCTATTACTTTAATGAATATATCCTTTCTTGACATGACTTAAATGATGTGAAATTTGAAGGTGGAGGTGGTGCCCATGCACCACATTCCATGTGTTACAATGTTCAGAGGTCATGGAATGACCATATTCAATTGGAAACTCACAAAACTATCAAAGGAATAGCTGAAACTACTTTTCCAGTCAGAATTAATTGAGTAAAAATACAAATACAGGCCTCACAAATGCATAGATGTGGTCTAGGATCAATATCTAACTATTCCAAATGTATTGAAATGTAAGGCAATGATAAAATGAATCCAAAATCACTCTAAGAACTCAAGGAATTTGCATTTGAAAGAAGTTTATTTATCAAAAACTCAGTACAGTCCGTACACCAGGCCTCTTCTGCCATACAATGAAACTTTGGCATATTTGATGGACTCCTAGAAACTACCCCAACCAATCCCAATCAGTTGGATGGATTAGTTTTCACTAAAACATAACAAAATCCAATTCCCTCCATTTTCTAATAACCGTTGCATTTCAAATTTTTGAATTTGCAACATTACAAATTTGGAGTTTTTGAAACTTTTAAAGATAATGAAGCCTTAAGACTTTGAAATGTGACCCAAATGAACTTATTAAGAATTATTAAAATCAAATCTAAACTATTATAAACTTGTAACACCAAATACCATCCTAGGCTCTTATTTTGGTCCTAAGGCCTATTAGGCCTTTTAAGACTTATTACATATTTGCCATTTGCATTGCATGGAATGACCTTATAGGCCATTATAGGTGCCAATACATTCCAATTGATGTCTTTAGATGTCATTAGGTGCACGGTTTTCATTATGGACTCCTGGTAGTCTTTGGATGTTCTAGGTGTCCCTGCACCATGTTCACCACCTTTGAAAGGATTCTTGTCCCAAGAATCATTCCTGGCATTGGATGTCTGAGTCTGAACCTATACTTTAGGAATATGGTGCCTTGATAGTTGGTTCTTTCTACCCACTAGACGTCCACATTTGAACATGGTTTTTTATTGGCTGCCCTTCAATAGGACACTTGACTGTACCTATTTGAAAAATCCCAAAAGTCTGCATTTCTAGGACTGTGCAACATTGTCCTATTCAATCCTTTGTCCTTTTCTTCCCAAACCTGATTTGTCATTCCTCCTCTTCCCCTCATTGAAGAACTTCCTCTAATGCTGCAATTCTATCTTTCACTTTTCCTCTTCAATTTCTCCTCTATTCGATGGGCCAATTAGTAACATTCCTTCACACTTTTGGGGTTAGAAGCCACAAATTCATCTTGGATGTTAAATATTAAACCACCTAAATATCTAGCAACCTTAACAACTTCATCTTCTTCCAATATTGACCTTATGCTTAGTTTATAGAATTCATTTGTATATGCTTTAACATCTAAATCTCTTTGTTTTAAACTTTGCATTCTTTTATGCATTTGTACATCAAAGTCTTTAGGAAGAAAGTTACCTTTCAGTTTTGCTATCATCCTATCCCAAGAGATAATCTTTGGCTTACCTCTTCTCCTTCTATCTACCTCCTCATGATCCCACCATAGGAGTGCATGCCCTTTGAGTTTTGTTTTTCCCAATCTGACCCTTTGATCTTCCGGTACCTCTTCACCTTTAAAGTATGCAACCATTGATGCAATCCTATCCACAAGCTCTTTTTCTTTCAGACTTCCATCATACATAGGGATATCTCCCCTCACCTTATGTTTCTCAATCTTCATAGCCTTGAATATCCTAATTTTCCTCTTCTCTTTAGGATCTATTTGTTCCTCTTCTTCCTCTCCTTCCCCTTCCTTATGGGTTTCTTCCTCTTCTTCAGTATCAACACCTTCATCTGATGCTCTTCTTTGATTGGATTCCAGTGCTTCAAGCCTGGCCAAAAGTGCATTGTAAGATTCCTAAAACCTTGTGTTCTTCTCCTTCATCTCCTAGATCTCCTTGGCAATACCTGCATTCCTTGGAGGCATTTTCAAAAACAATAGTCAAACTTCTTTAGCAAAGTGTTCCTCTATCCCTCTAAGGCACCATTTGTTTTAGATAATTTAATTTTAACTTTGGTTGTGTTAACAGAACTATGTTGACTTTATTTTATAGTTTTTTAACATGAGAGTTTGTAGATTAATAGGAGTTCACAGATACTAGTGTGCCATAGTTTCCCATCTATAACTAGTGAGATGTACATAACTCATGTACCTCATGCTAGTGTGCTTGGATACCTTGTATACACTATTTTTCATTAGACTAGACATTATCCAAATAGTGAGTATTTATATAAAGTGATATAACACATAGGCGGTCCTCCTTTTACACCAATTAATAATAGTGACAACCCTCACATGCGGTTGGATAATGTCTAGTCTAATCCAAGCACACTAGCATGAGGTACATGAGTTATGTTCATCTCACTAGCTATAGATGGACATTAATACACAATTGAATGATATGTTCCCATAAAAATGTGAACTCCTATTAATCTACAAACTCTCATGTCTGACAATATCAAGTAACGAGTCATTCCATTCAAGAAAGACCATGTATGACAATATCAACCCAGAACAAAATAAGGAGTATGTAGAATTTAGTGATTGTATCTTCCATTAGAGCCACTTCATATGCACAGGTGATGAACATGCATATTTTCTTGAGTTTTATTGGGAGCTTACATAGCAACACATGTACTATTGTGAAAATCACCACAAATCTATTTGTTGCTAGGTCTAGCTCCCAGTATTGCTTGGTCAAATATGCATGTTTTCCACCTGTGCATATACCTTCTATGATCAAATATTATATGCACAGGGGATGAACATTCAGATTTACCTAAGAAGTACTTTGAGTATTCCTCCAACACATGTACTATTGTGAAAATCATCACAAGTCCATTTGTTGGAGGTAATCTCATAGTACACATGTTTGGAGGTTTGAAGGAAACAAGAGAATTTGAAGAGTCATGATTCTTAATATTGTACTTAATATAGCCAAGCTTCATTCAATGGTACATTAAAACATGAAACAAACCATTCTTAAACTAGATTAAACTAGTAAACCAAAGGACATACTGATTATAAGTAAACTAGTAAACCAAAGGACATGCTGATTAACAAAACTATGTTGACTTTATTTTGTAGTTGTTTAACATGAGAGTTTGTAGATCAATAGGACTTCACAGATACTAGTGTGCCATAGTTGCCCATCTATAACTAGTGAGATGCACATAACTCATGTACCTCCACTTAGTAGCTGTTACCTTAGAAAAATGAGCAAGAAACCAAAAAAGAAATGATTAGCAAAAAATGTTAATTACAATCATTTATTTTTTGGTTTCTTGCTTATTTTTCTAAGATAACGGCTAAGAGGAGCATAAAAATCCTCGTCATCCCCCCCACCCCTCTCTCTCTCTCTCTCTCTCTCTATCCCCTACTGGTCCTTTGGCGTGTATTAAATAGAATCAAATTTTCAACATATTTATATCATTCTATTTCTTTGTTGTAAACATGCCATTGGTTCAATTTTGTAATTTTTTTTGTGTTAAATGCATTTAAAATAAAGGTCTAATTCTGTAGACTGCTGATGCAGAGCACTCTACTATCACCTTAAATAGGTCAACTCAACTTGAGGATTCAACAAGAAACTTAAATGGAATACACCAAGAAGTACCAAATGATGAATGCTCAATTGTTGTAATGGCAAAGCAATATCAGAACCGTCCATTTCTAGAACTTGATTTTTCTTATTTCTTGAACATTGTTGACATACTTAAATGGAATACACAATACCAAATGATGAATGCTCAATTGTTGTAATGGAAAAGCATCATAACCGTCCATTTCTAAAATTTGATTTTGTATAGTCTTAATTATTTTTCTATAGTCGTAATGATTTTGAAAATTGTTGACAAAGAGTGTTTCTTTTTTTGATTATAGTATAAATGATTTTTCTATAGTCGTAATGATTTTTCTTATTTCTTGTCTTTTGTCCCTTTTTTATTTCCTATGTCTATGCTTCATGACAGGATTTTGTCACCTTCTTTTGATGGTATATTTCATTCACTCTATGTGGAATACTATTTTGTTTACTATTTTATTTCAGCTTGATATTTCTTTATTTTTCATATACACAGAGACTACACATGTTGATAAAAAAATGAGCTATTTAATTTAGGTTTACTTTTCATTATTGTAAATGGTTAATATTTCTGATGGTACTCCTTGGTGTATTCCATATATAAATAATCATATAAAAATAATAAATGTAGTAACGATGGTGGGGTGCGTTATTGATATAGGCTCGATGGCTCTTGTCAATGTGCCAAACTGTCAATGTGGTGGTGGGCAGTGTGTGTTGAAGACTTCAAGGACACAGAGCAACCCTGGACGGAAATTTTGGTGCTACCCAAATAGAAAAAAGGTTGCTAATGTGTATATATTTAATGCTTCTAATGTAAATACTATTCATTATATTATAAGAACTAATGTAGATTAGGCATCACAGGGAAATAATGGCTGTAGATACTTTAGTTGGGTTGATGACAACTCATCTGCATCTATTCGCCCCTCTTCACTTATCTGCGATGAAGGATTTGAGTGTAGAATGTGTCAGGCTAGGGAAAATTCCAAAATTATATTTTTACAATGCCTTCTCTATATTGTAATCGCATATCTTTGTTGTGACCATATGCAGAGATGAACTCAAGAATTAGTTAGTTTAGTATTTTCATATTGTAACTAATATTATAATATGGATATGACGTAACTTCTCTTTGCCTCAAGTATGCATATATATGGTTTAAATAGACATTGACTATGGATTGACTATCATTTTCAGCTTGAGTGAGGCTTTGTACCACACACCATTCATAGATTTGTACGCAATGTTGATTTAGGTTGGAGGTAAACTACATGTGTCATGTAAACAACATGGTTGAATGCAATCTCTTTTGCGCATTTTCAAGAGTTTTCCCACCAATACAAGCATAAATAACACATTGAATGTAATCTACAAACATTGCGTGGTATGAAGTCTCGTTGAAGTTTGAAGTTTGAAGTATGAGCGTCCTCCCTTTATTCCAGTGAGGGATTGGAATGAGTTCATTTTGGATGCAAAGGAGAAAGGGGATACTTAAAGAGGAATTACACCAACAAATGAGAGAAGAAGGTATGCAATAGTATTAACTACTAGTAGAATGTAATAATGCACTAATTAGTGATCTTTATATCTATATCATGTAACATATTTCAAAATTTTCATACGTTGCAGGACACATCAAAGGCAACAAAGGCCAGACTGCAAAAGGTTTCAAAATAGCTGAGAAACATAATTGTAGGCATCATGGTCACAATTTTTTGGAGACAACGTAATTGAGTTGTATACCTAGATGATGGAAAGCAACTTCCGCTCCTCCGATTCCAAGTTGACACTACGGGATCCAAAGACCATAGATAAGGAATAAATTTAGAGAGCGGAGGAGGGCCATAAAGACAAAAATAATACAAGATGAACCTCAAGTTAAATGAGGCAACTGCAAACATTTTAATGTAATTTTATTATTAAATAATGAAATTTGCATAGAGGGGGCTTAGAACACTAGTATATGCAAATTTCATTATTTAATAATAAAAATATAATAAAATGTTTGTAGTTGCCTCATTTAACTTGAGGTTTATCCTGTATTATTTTGGTCATTATGGCCCTCCTCTACTCTCTAAATTTATTCCTTATCTATGGTCTTGGGATCCCGCAGTGTCAACTTGGAATCGGAGGAGCGGAAGTTGCTTTCCATCGTCTAGGTATACCACTCAAATATGTTTTCTCCAAAAAAATGTGACCATGATGCCTACAATTATGTTTCTCAACTGTTGTGTCCCAGGACCCCTTATGACCCTTTATGACCATTTATGACCTCTAAGAATACATCTTAGAGGTCTTAAAATATCGTAAAGGGTCATAAGAGGCTCCTAGGAGGGGCCAGATGAGCTTCCACCTTCACGTGGTTGGCCTTGTTAAGTAGAGAATGTTAATTAAACTATTCTTGAAACAAAGAGAAGCTCAATAATTTAAGGTCTTAGTCCACAGACAAATTAAATTATAGTTACTAAGCCTCTTATTGTAGTTTGTAATATGATTGATTTTCAACCACTAGAGACTACTCTACAAGCTTGAAGAAGCAGTATGTTTTGGAAAATGAAGAGTGGAAAGAAGATGATATTCTTGAGATCATGGATGGACACAATGTTGCACACTTTATTGATCCATATATCTTGTAGAGGCTTGAAGAACTGGAGAGGGAAGAAGAGCTTAATTAGGATGGCAGCTAAGGGTGACGAGGATTTCACAATAGTTGACAAACATAATTGTAGGCATCATGGTCACATTTTTTTGGAGACAACATAATTGAGTTGTATACCTAGGTGGAGTGCAACTTCTGCACCTCTAATTCCAAGTTGACACTGTGGGATGGAGAACAAATTGGAACTGGAGGTGCAGAAGTTTCTCTCCATTGTCTGGGTATACCACTCAATTACATTGTCTCCATAATGCCTACAATTATGTTTCTCAGTTGTTGTGTCCCAGGACCCCTTATGACCCTTTACGACCATTTATGATCCCTAAGAATACATCTTAGAGGTCTTAAAATGTCGTAAAGGGTCATAAGAGGCTCCTAGGAGGGGCCAGATGAGATTCCACCTTCACATGGTTGGCCCTATTAAGGAGAGAATGTTAAACTATTCTCGAAACAAAGAGAAGCTCAATAATGTAAGGTCTCAGTACAAGCACTAGAATTGAGTTTTTTGGCACGGGTTGGGAAATTTTTGTATATCAACATGCGATAGAGTTTGGGAAAAAAACTTTATCGCATGTTGATATACACAAATTTCCCAACCATTCTGAAAAACTCAATTCTAGTGCTTGTACTACATGACTCATGCCAAAATAGGGCTCTCCCAATCACTGACTGTGACCCGCCGGCAACAAGCAAAAAAATGAGTGTGGACACCTGAAGATAAATATCAGATAGGGGAAAAGCACCTGCAACAACAGAGGCAATAACTGTAGATACAGATGAGGATATCCCAGATCCCTAATATAATAAATATGGTGAAGAAAAAGAGTAATGTAGAAATTATTACTATTTTGGAAGATGCAAATCCAATCGAGGAGATGCTGAAGAGGACAGATGAATTGATGGCAGGAGCATGTCATTTTGAAGTAAGCAGTAATGAATCTTTATTTATAACAAAAGTTCAATAAAGGTTTATATTTTATACTCTTTTATGTCATGAACTAAAATATGTATTTGTTCTTGTTACAAGATTTTTTGCTTTCTCAATTACCTAGTCATGGACATCGCGGCGAGGCCGGTAGTAGCATCATGCAAAATAGTAATAATTTTTGCATTGGATCTTTTTAGTTTTTTCTTCACTGTATTTATTATATTAGGAATTTCTGGGATATCATCATCGGTATCTACAACTATTGCCTCTATTGTTGCAGGTGCTTTCCCCCTATCCCGAACATCAAATTGTGACAAAAATATTAGTAAAACTATCATAATAACTCCATGAATGTTGTTTTAAGTGATTATCTATGAATGTTGTGTATTAATATTGAATTATATGTCATGTTAATGAATATTGTTGTGTTAATGGGGAATTTAGATTGATGTTAGGGGGAGGAGGTGTGAGGCCAGATTAGCTTCCACCTTCATGTGGTTGGCCTTGTTAAGTAGAGAATATTAAAGTATTCTCGAAACCAAGTGAAGCTCAAACTAACATACCTTCATTATTTAATCAATTTCATTCATTCTAGGTCTTTTCTCATAAGTGCATTTTGAATGTGTCATTGTCAGGTAACTATCAAATAAAAAACTAGAAGGGCCAATAGTCAACTTCTCATTGTCATTGTCTGGCATGATTCGACTTCATTTTGTGTAAGTATTCTCGTATTGAATGTGTCAACCTCTCTTGGCCTAATGTGGATTATTTCATTGGTTTGTGTTTTTGAGTAGGTGAAGTGTTAAATCAGTTCCTATCTTCTATTCTTAATTCGTTCAAACTACAGGAGGGCCTAACAGATATACTCATCATAGAATTGACTACTAGTCTAGGCAATTGAACACACTGAGTCTTTGGCTTGAGAGAAATAGTTGGGTAATGTTGTTTCTGGAGACCTGTGTAATTATCCTTAGTGGCCTCTTTTTTTTTAATAGGTATTTTTATATATATAGTGTCCATGTTTTTTTTTAATACAGATTCTTTTTGTGTATATGCTAGTGCTATGGAACCTAACTAAACAATTATAAATGTAATAGATAATGTCTTTGATGAAGGAATTGATGTACCACATGTAAACCAAAATCCATGCTTAATGCCATTTTGTGCAAAATGAGTTTGTCTATTAGCTCAGATTTTGTTACACCCTTCATGACTGTAATGTTTAAGTTAAGTATTGATGCAATTTTCTAAAGTAGCAAGTTCTGTTGTCATTGTTTTTTTTCTAGTGGTTCTAAGGAGTTCAAGAATTATCAAGGAAAGATATTGAAGTGGAAAGGAAATTTTTTTGAGAGGTTACAAATATTGAGTCATCGATCATGTATACTTTTTTTAAGTAATTGCTACAGAAATGGTTAAGTTTTCCTAAATTTTTAAAATAAGTCATAATTATTCAGTATCATATTCTTAGATGCAAGTTGCAGGTCTTCATACCATAAATTTTAGAGTTCAACTCTTACATGGACAAAGTTGTAGGTTATATTGAACCATCTGTTATATTTTTTGACTCTTTAGTTGCCAGAAAGATTAAATTCACATCCTAGTTGTCATTGTGTTTGTGACATAAAGATTTATTTAACTAAATTAATTCTTTTAATATTGAGATAAAAAATCTACAAATAAAGCCTAGACTAGGGATTGCATAGAAAACTATCATATGAAGAACTACTAAAATGGCGGTATCAAAGTTCCTTACAAGCAATCCATGTATCAAAATCTAGTTGTAGGATTGAAATAAAAGACAAGATAAAAAATTTCATAGGCCCATACAAGACACCCACCAAAATATAGACCATCAATTTATATAACCCTTGCAAGATATCCCAAGGAACGATAGGTAGTGAAAACTAGATAGATAGAAAAAAGAACATAACCATATGTTGCCTCACCTGTTTGAGGTAAGCCAAACTTGGTCCAATTCTCTTAACAATGGTACATATCCATCCAAGTGCAACAACCTTCAAAGATTTGCAGCGGTAAAGAGAATCCCCATATTTTATCAGCCTAACATAGTCTTTGGCCACTTTGGCAATGAGATTGCGAGCAATATTGATCTGGCCAAGGGCCAACTTATAGTGATCTTTATCATATAAAACATTTAGCAGATCTCCATAAAATGGATGCACATCATCTTAGTGGGGGAAATCATCTTAGCAAATACATTTGAAGTAGCAGAAGAAGTAGTAGCAGCAACAAATACATCGCTGACACTTCTTTGGGCATATTTCATTGACTCCTCAAAATGAGCAGCCTTTATTTTAGCTACCTCATCACTATCATCCTCATCCATTGCCTCGGGGTTCTCACTTCTTTTTCTTTCAAGCTCAATATCCTGTAAAAGTGTAGAGGAAAGAGAACATGACAAATTGAAATAATAAGATACAAGTTGAGGAAAATTGAATCAAAAAATGTAAAATGCTAACAAACTAGTTAAAAAAAAACCATTAAGAAATTCATAACCAAATCTAGTTTCCAAAAGCGTAAAATGCTAACAAACTAGTTAAAAAAAAACCATTAAGAAATTCATAACCAAATCTAGTTTGCAAAAGCCATCGCAATCGAAACTCACCTTCTCAATATTTTCTCTAATAGAATACTTGCAAGCCTATTGACAAATCTCTTTAATATTGGCTCCATTGAATCCTTGGGTATAACAGGCCAATGCCATTAGGTATAATGAAAACTATTTTCTTGGTTATCAGACCATCCGTCTCCATCAATAATTGGTTAAGGACTCTGTCCGTAGCACCACTAGCATCCCCAACACTAATTCCATGCTGCAAACATGCAAACCAATTATGCATCACCAGTCAAAGCCTACCTCTCAAATAGTTCAAACAAAATGAAAAAACCCACAGTTTCACGCAGAGTAGAGCAGATGGATTGCTAGAGACTGCTGACAAATCTCTGTAATATCTCATCAATAAATATAATGGATGAGGCATTCTTCTCAGACTCCTCAAAAGCCTTCTAGAGATTTCTTTCACTTTCTCCAACCAACTTTGACATGATCTCAAGTCCATTGATACAGAAAAATAAGGCACTGATTTCATTTGCCACTGCCCTAGCAATTAAAGTTTTCCCAAAACCAGGAGGCCCATAAAGTAGAATACCCTTTGGGGGCTTCATGTACACCAATAGATTTGAAGAGTTGTGGGAATCTAAGAGGAATCTCTACCAATTCACGAATCACCATTTAGAATTAGTTGAACTAGACTTTCTTTATTCTACTAGAATTGATTTTAGTATAGAATATTTTCTGGTAGGAATTTTTTTTTTTAAAAGCAAGGTTTTCGTAGCATTATCTACCACTTGAGAAAAAGTTTCCATAGCTAAATTTCCTTGCCACAGTTAATATTTCTCTAAAGACTTACAAGTTAGTAAGTCCTCGGCTAAAGGGTTGATAAACTAAATAAAGTTTCAAACATATGAACAGATAAAACTCATACAAGCAAAAGCCAGAGCTAAATTCAATAGCATTGGCTATTTGTTAGTGGAAGGTCCCTACTACAACAGACACATTTGTCACTTCATTAAGATGAAAATTGTGTACTAAGTTTCCTAACTGTATAAGTCATCATCATCTTTATTATCTACTATAGCAAATACATCCAAAGCACCAACAGAAGCACCAGGAAATCAAAATTTAGAACCAAAGCCTCAAGATTACTGTAGTTTTTATGCAAAGGCTTGATACTTTTGAATATCAACATCACTGACACTTCTTTGAGCCTTTATTTTAGGTACCTCATCACTATCATCCTCATCCATTGCCGCGGGGTTCTCACTTCTTTTTCTTTCATGTTCAATATTATACTGTAAAAGTGCAAAGGAAAGAGAACATGACAAATTGAAATAATAAGATACAAGTTGAGGAAAATTGAATCAAAAAATGTAAAATTCTAACAAACCAACTCAAAAAAAACCATTAAGAAATTCATAACCAAATCTAGTTTGCAAAAGCCACCACAATTGAAACTCACCTTCTCAATATTTTCTCTAATAGCATACTTGCAAGCCGGCTGAAAAATCTCTGTAATATCTCATCAATAAATATAATGGATGGGGCATTCTTCTCAGCCTCCTCAAAAGCCTTCCGGAGATTGCTTTCACTTTCTCCAGCCAACTTTGACATGATCTCAGGTCCATTGATACAGAAGATTCACGTAGAGTAGAGCAGATGGATTGCTAGAGCCCAAAGCAGTCTAGAAAATAGAATGAGTAGGGACACGCTGGAAACAAGTAGCAGAATAAGTGTTGACATTTGAAGATAAATATCTAGACTAATCACCGATCAAGATGCCGTTGGTGATTAGTCTAGATATTTATCTTCAATTTTTTTTAAAAAAATCCGCGTTGCATTGAAATTTCGACACCCCTTTGTCAAAAGTCTGGCCTAAAATTGACCATTCTATGTCAAAATGTGGCATCGCGGGTTTTGCATCCTGGTCGGAGATGCTAAATATTTTGACCAAATGTGGTTGAAATATGACCATCGCGAGTTTGGCATCTTGGTCGACGTGACTGTCGACTTAAGATGATGAGTTGGTCAAATATGGAAGATGTGACTATCGACTTAAGATAATGAGTTGGTCGAATATGGAAGATTTTGAGGTTAAAGATAAAGTTTTTTATAAAGATCTACGACTAAAAAAATTCAAGGAAGCTCAGACGATGGAGATTGAAACATGTTTAAGGCACAAGTTCTGAGGAAAGTTGAAGCAACAAAATCAATGATGGAGATTAAGAGGCAAAATCTATGGCTAAGAAGAAAATGATTTATCATGTCTATTTAAGGAGACAAGAGATTTAAAGTATGTATGCATGTGAGGAGAATATTTTATTCATGTGAAGCTAGTAATCTAGGTTGAAGTAAGAATCGAGAAATTCTGCAAACTACACCGTGCGTCAGAAAGGAGATAACCAAGAATAATAGAGTTGGAGGATAAAAGGAAATTAAAGAGATTATGATAGCCAGAGGTATACTGAGCTTAGCATAGATATGAATATCTTCAAAGGAAGTTTCATTTGAATTAGATAATTTACTATTGCATTCTAACCATTGCTATAGACAAAATCTCTTCATCGAGGGGACTTAAAAGTCTTTATTTATTCATTATGACATTCAATGAATGTTGATTGTTTTTTTGTTGACCCAAGTGAATGTATGGTCACAGAGAAATGTTAGTGATAAATCCTCTAACAAGGTCACACCTTACAGTGTGTTTTGTAACCTTTAAAGAGGTTGGCTCTTAACTGAGCTCACTTCATAAGAGTGAAATTATTTCGGGTATAGGTTCTAGGAGGTTTTTCCCCTAACAGGGTTTCCACATTAAAAATCAAGTGTTAAATGTGTATGCATGTGATGATTTGTTATTTTACTTTACACATTACATTAATGGTTTGATCGGTATACATACTAGTTAATTTTACTAGCAATCAGTTAATGAACAAAAAGGCATAGTCAAGTGTAATCTGTTTAGTTTATTTGTTGAAAATGGTTTTATACATCTGAGAGTATTTGGGGATGTAGGATAATTGGACTTAACTAATTCACCCCCCTCCCCTCTTAGTTATCTAACAATTGGTATCAGAGAAAGAGTACTTGAACGAAGAAGTTTGAAGGACTTAAGTTAAAGATCACAAGATGTATAAGAGAGAGGTGTCGAAGCTGAACAAAGATAATTTCTCAACATGGAAAAGCATGATGAAGTTGTATCTATCAGGCATTGTAGATTTTGTACTTTAATACTTGGAAAATGAGTTTATAAGTGGTCCTTTGATTGTCACACAAATGAAAGATAGACAAGAAAATAATGCTATGATGATTGGGATTGCTTATTTTTTATCAGATGTTAAATTTGAAGACATTAAGACTTGTACAACTGCAAAAGAGATGTGGGACAAACTAACACTAGTTCATGGAGGAGATCTGAATGTGCTCAAAGTAAAAGAAGAAAACTTGAGAGGAAAATTTTATGATATGAAGATGGAAGAAGGTGAAAACATCGCTTAGTACATCAACCGAATCAAGCAAGTGGTGATACCTATCCGAGGAGTAGGTGGAATTATTGAAGAAGACACTATGGTAAGTAAAATTCTAAGAACATTGTTGCCTGTCTATATTATTAGAGTTTAAAAAATACATGAAATGAGACCAGTTCTTGGTAATGATATTTCTCTTGATAGTCTAATCGGTAGAAAGATTGCATTTGAGCTTAACAACTATGATAATAGTATTTTACCTATGGTAGAATCTACATTTATGTCATCTTTGAATATTTGAAGATCAAGTAGTAGACATAAGATAAGAAATGAAAGTGATAGTGAAGTTGGAGAAGATGAGCTTGATGAACTTGAAGCATTAATGGCTATAAGGCTATCGAAAGGGAAAGTAAGATATAGAGGTAAGCTACCCTTGGTATGTTTTAAATGTAAAGAGATCAATCATATTACTGCAAGATGATGAGAAAACATGTAATCAATAGTAATTAATTGAGTATCATGAGCAATAAATTTGTAATCATAAATCACATATGTTGTAATCATTAGAATTGAACACAATGAATTATTTATACCATGCCATTAGATTTGAATACATCAATAAATCAATATTAAATATATATACTAATTAATATAAATATATATAAATAATTAAATCACATATCTTGTCATTGATCATCTTCTTCATCCATCTCATCATCATCATCATCAATTGCCATCATCATCATCATCATCATCATCATCATCATCGTCACTATCATCATCACCATCATCATCATCATCATCATCATCATCATCATCATCATCATCATCATCATCATCATCATCATCATCACCATCATCATTTTCTTCTTCATCATCTTCTTCTTCATCTTCAGTATCTTCTTCTTCTATCACATTATACTTTACCGACCTTCCTCTTGGATTATGTCCAACAACAAATGACCAACCCAGTTTATGCGGAACCTCTAAATAAAACACTTGCTCACATTGGCTTGGAAGAACATAGGGCTCATCTTCAACTAGCTCAAATGACCTTGTATTAATCATTGTAAATCCATTATCATGTTGAATAACAGTTCTATCAAGATCATTTTGATTCACTCGTAGCCTATACCATTTTACAACGAATAGAACTAATTTTAAGGAGTTAAAGTCATACTCAAGTATATCATCCAAGATGCCATAATATCAATTTTGAGATTGTTGAGGATGTATGTCATTTCTAGATGAAATATTAGTGACCTCGAAGATTGCAGTTATCCTAGAATCACAAGTTTTCTTCGTGTCATCTTAATTTTTTATGTTAAATTTTTGGCCATGATAGTACATAGCTTTGTGGTGCTTGACCTACAATTTTTCAAGTGTGTAAAAATTATTTGCATCCTAAATTGATATGAAATATATGGGTCATGATCATTAATAAATTTTTACATACCTGTCTACCTCTTAAACCATATGCTAGATCAATTACCATTGGTGTAACATTGGAATCTCCATTACGATGAGCTTCTCTAACCAATGAAGCAACACATTCTCATGTTAATGAGAAATTATTTTGTTAACATCGTTCAATCCATACCATTATCCAATCAAGATTGTTCACAATATACAAATGTATTGCATCCCACTCTCGACCAACTATATAAAAAAATAGACCAATTACAAATAACTTATATTGAAGATTTATAAGAATTAATTAACTACTATAACATCTTATAATTACCTCTCACTTTTGTCAATCTACTTTTCCCCATCAAGTACTCTCTTTTGAATTTGTTAATGGAGTTGAGATCCCAAATACAATCTACATGGATCTTTGCTGCAAACTTAGGAAGATATTCACTAATGTACACCATGGTCTGGTATACCATATATCCCTCCACCATAGAACCCTCAGGATGTGCTCTTTATTGAACCAAGTCCTTAAAAATTTTTAATTGCCTTTCAACCATCCACATTGACCTATTTTGTACAGGTCCACACAATTTAACCTCCTCAACTTCATGTATGAGGTAGTTGTATGCACCCTAAATGGTCGCCTAGACTTTGGGCCCCCATTCATCATTTTATCATTTCCTGAATCAATGCCTTGCAATATTTTCATTCAAATCAATTACCTTGATCAAATCGTAATTAATTCAATTATTTTAATATTTCCTAAGGTTTGATCATTTTATTCTAAGTTTTATTTAATTAAGAGAACATGCTCCCTTTTAATTAAAAAATAAATCTTTTAATTAAATAATTAAATCACTTTATCGTAAGCCACATTTAATTAAAAGAACAAATCTCTTTTAAATAAATAAAAAATCTTTTAATTAAATAATGGAAACCACTTTGCTAAAAATAATAAACAAATAATAAAATAAAAATAAAAATAAAAAGACTTTTTGTCTACACATTGAATGCACACTTTTCAAGATGAGTGAAATCTCCTTTTGCCTCTTAATCACTTCCACACATCTTTTTCTCTTAACCATGTCCATTTATTTTGCCTCTTGAGAATCTTGAGCACATGGATCAACCAAGATTTAATCTCTACCATTGCTCATTTCTTTTTGCCTCTTAATCTTGACCATCCATTCATTTTTAAATCCTTTATAAGGAGCCCTCTCCTTCTCATTTATGCATGAAGATTTTAGAGATCAAGATTTTATGTTATTGTTATGTAGGTTTGAAGAGCGATTTTGGAGTAGAATTTGAGCACTTGAGCTTGGATATTGCAACTTCTCTTTTCTTGTCTTCTTCTCTCATGCCTCCATGGCAATCCATTTAGATTAATATTGCACTTTCATATTAGATTAGATTCATATTTCCTTTCATAGAATAATCTTGCATAAGCATTTCTTTTGATAGATTAGTTTGCTTTCATACATTGTTATCATATAGAAAAGTTTCCATTTTTATTTGCATGCATACTTGATGATCATGGAGACTAGCATTCTTTCTTTTCCTCTTTGAATCTCTAGTTTTATGGTGTACTTGCATGGGCACAAACTAGGTCTAAGCTGAAGGCCTCCATTATAAACCCTTGCACTCCATGGATAGAGAGCTATGAGTCACCATTTGAGACCTCATTCTTGAGCAATCTTAGATTTAATGACTTATAGAAGTGTGACAACATTTTATCACACAGTAGTGTTCTTGTGCATTGAAAAAAGTTGAAGGTTAACACTTTTGCATTTCACACATAAGATGAGGAATTTTTCTCTTCTAATATTTATATCTTTTTTATTGATTTATTTTGATGAAAACCACCTCATGTATTTTTCAAGATCATATGTAACTTCTTTGACATTATTGTCGAAGTGGTGTCGGAGAGATAGAGGTAGAACATACTACAATAATTGTAAAGTGACATTTTCCATATTTTATAAAATAATACAATGAAAACTACATACATTATACAAATATATAGTGAATACAAAATAACATGAATTATCTTAATAAATATATTCGAATCGTGTGTTTTCATCCCTGGCCCAAATTCACTTTTCTTTGATATGAGATTGTTTATGTTTGTAGCAAATCCTGTGGGAAATCGTATTTTTTGTATGACTTCTTTTATAGCATTGCATTGCTGCTCTAATAATAACCAAGTAAGGGAACTTATATCAATCTGGTCTCCATTTTTATTTGATCAAATGACATTTTTCATTGCATGGTTGGATTCTTCAATATCACTACAAATTTTGACAATTTTGTCTTTGTCATGCCTTCCATCTAATATTTTCCATAATGTCTATGTTACATTCTTTCCAATATGCATAGAATCAAACAAATGCATGATTGGGAGTTTCTCATAGTACGACAACCTACTAAATTATGTAGGATAACTTTTTAGTCCTTTTGGAAGTTGGTCATTAATGCATTGACGACCTTCACGAGCGTCAATTACATCATCAATAAACAAAACACACTATCAAAATATAAATTTCAAACAAAAACTATCAAATGGAATGACATTACCTCGATGATTTATTCTATTGTATTCCAACTTCCATAGGCGAGGTGTCATTCTATGTGGCTTTGATGTAATCTCTTATTTCCCATTGAATTTTTTTTTTCGATAATTTAGTACTTATGATTTCTATGGAGAAAATGTCTATACTCATCGAACACTTGCTTCCTAAAATTTTTGAATGAAGAGATTTCATCTTTGGACCACAAACTGGACATGTAAATTTTTCCTTTGTCTGAAGACCTACAAGATCGTGTATAATTGGATTAAATATGCTAATTTTGTGTTAGCACTATAACATACCAAAAAAGAGGTGTTAACAAGAGAACATACCACAAAAATGTGTTAGCCTATGGGCATCATGTATTGTCCATACAAGCATTGCATGGAATTGAAATTGTCTTTGTCCTCTTAGTCTAGAGAAGTCATACATAGTGAGCCCATTCCATAACACCATCAACTCTTCGATAAGGGGCTCAATATATACATTCATATCTTTAACTTGGTACTTAGTTAAATGATAAAAAATATTACATCATTATTATGACCATTTTGATGGATTATTTATAATAAATTAATTTAGATAACTATTAACTGAAAAAATACTTAGAAAAAACATTTCAAACATTATGTGCTCTCTCTTTATGGACATCCAAGGAGGAATTTTATTGTTGATAAAAAAAATAGGTCACATCGAGTAAACAGATCTCATCTCTCCAAACAAATTGACACCATCCGCTGCCAATGAAAGTCTGAGATTATGAGGTTCTTCTTTAAAGTGAGGCCAAGTTTCCTCTATTTCCTTGAATGTCGAACCATCCCCAGACATCTACATAATGTCATCTTGACTTCTATTGTGTGCATGGTAATCCATAAATTGTGCCAAGCTAGTGCACCTGAATAATCATTGCAGATGTGGAATAATGGGAATATACTGAAAAACCTTGCGAGACACCTTTTTTGTTATTTGATCTGATCAATATCTACTAATATGACAATTAGGGCATTCTATTGCAAATTCATGTTGTTTATGATATATAATATAATCATCTAGACATGCATGTATTGTTTGATACTCCATTCCAATATCTTTCATAATGGTAGATAATTCTCGATACGAGTGAGGTAAAATGTTTGATGGTGGTAACAAACACTCACATATCAACCTACGACCAAAAAAATAATTTGTTAATATAAAGAATATTAATTGGTACATGATTCACCCTTTGTTAACTATAAGAAAATTACGACTAAAAAGATGACATATATGGCATACCTTAACATATGTGTGATTGCTACCTTGGATAAACCATTCATAACCTTCAAGTTCACCAACAATAATAAAGTAGAAAGAAGATTTATTTGGAAGCCTTTGTATAGGGGCTTGTATGCCTTCTCAAGTATAAGTACATCAAGGTCATCTTCATCATCATCATCAGTTGCGCCAATACCACCATCTTGATCATCATGATTTTCTTCCATGGGATCATTACCTTCTACTTTGATATTCACACCGCCATGTTCCGTCATTTGGAAATCCACATTCTCTGGATTGTCATGGTCCATAACATAAAACCAAGGGTGGTTGAGCTATATCAAAATGATGACCTTAAATTAACCATGACCATGATGTCATCATCAATTCATTTCTTATGTATATAAATTGTTAAAATAATATATTGAAATACATACCAATGGATGAAATTCATTTCCCTCTTCAATGTGACCATGTTGCCTACAATTTTTCTTAGTTGTTTGATTAGATATCTTCAAGTCTTTAAGCCCTTGCAAATTTTATAGGGACAATAACATTTTCTATCACCTTTTCTTTTAAAGTTAGACCACAATCTAGCAATTGTCTCCTTATTTTGTTCTTGGTTGATATTGTCAAACATGGTCTTTCTTGAGTAGAATGACTCATTACTTGTACATTGACTAGAATGTTGATGGAAGAAGGATGATTTGTTTGTAGCCTGCAGATACAGACACTGAACAACCATTTTCTCAACTCTAGTTTTTTGAACACAAAGGGACACTTATCATAGCCATACAAACTTGATTATTTTTAAATGGAATACACCAAGGAATACCACCAGAAATATTGACCATTTACAATCATGAATACTAAACCTAAATCAAATAACTCATTTTTTTATCAGCATGTGTAATCTCTATGTATATAAAAAATGAATGAAATATCAAGCTGAAATAAAATAGTGAACAAAATAGTATTCCACATAGAGTGAATGAAATATACCATCAAAAGAAGGTGAAGTCCACAATTGGCACAAACTCAGACATGGAAAAAGTCAAATTCAAGGCCTAATTTATCAAGAGCAAGAAACAATGTGGAACCCCACAATCAAAAACATGAAACCTGATAAAAAACACTGTAAAACTTGATTGGGACAATGGAATTTACAAAGGAAAGGTGAGAGGATCAATTAAATAATAAAAAAAAGGAAACCTCAAATATGATTCGAGTGGTATCATCCCAACATCTTTGGGTAAGTTGTCAAACCTGACATATCTTTCCTTGCATTCTAACTTTTTGAGTGGCACCATCCCAACATCTTTGGGTAAGTTGTCAAACCTCATATGTCTTTCCTTGGATTCTAACTTTTTGAGTGGCACCATCCCAACATCTTTGGGTAAGTTTTCAAAGCTCACAGATCTTTACATGAGCGAAAACTCTTTGAGTGGCACTATCCCAACATCTTTGGGTAAGTTGTCAAAGCTCACATATCTTTACATGAGTGGAAACTCTTTGAGTGACACTATCCCAACATCTTTGGGTAAGTTGGAAAAGCTCACAAATCTTGGCATGAGTGGAAACTCTTTAAGTGGCACTATGCCAACACTTTTGGGTAAGTTATCAAAGCTCACATATCTTGACATGAGTGGAAACTCTTTGAGTGGCACTATTCCAACATTTTTGGGTAAGTTATCAAAGCTCACATATATTGACATGAGTGGAAAATCTTTGAGTGGCACCATCCCAACATTTTTGGGTAAGCTATCAAAGCTCACATATCTTGACAGGAGTGGAAACTCTTTGAGTGGCACTATCCCAACAATTTTGGGAAACCTCACCAAACTCACATATCTTGGTCTTAGCAAAAACCAACTAAATGGAACCTACACACTTTCTTTCTTGGATCAATTTTTGAAAATTCAAGGAGTGGACCTTTCAAGGAATATGTTGACTATAAAAGTCAATGCAACTTACATTACCAATTTTCAACTTGACACCTTAGGTTTGCAGTCTTGTAATATAGTTGGGGATTTTCCATCCTTTTTTGCAACTCAATACTCTTTAGGCTGTCTAGACTTATCCCAAAAATCTCTTAGTGGAAATATTCCAATTTGTCTATGGGATTTTATGGACCTTTATCATCTCAACCTCTCTTCCAACCAGTTTGTAGGTAATTTACCTTTCAAGTTGCTTGGATTTGAAGATAATTCCCAAAGAAGCACAACTATTGATTTGTGTGATAATAAATTACAAGGAAATATCCCCATTCCCCTACAAAATATGGAGTTCATGGATCTTTCTAAGAATCTATTTGATGGACCTATTCCAATAGGATTTGGAAAACATGGACAAGCTCTTATATTTTTATCACTAGCCAAAAATAATCTTACTCGTGTCATTCCACTTTCTATTTATGAATCAAGTAATTTGGAAGTTTTAGACTTGAGATATAGTAGGCTTAGTGGTAAGATTCCCTCTTGTTTAAATAATTTCTCTAAGTTGTCCATGGTAAATATAGAAAAAAATGATCTCAAGGGTACAATTCTAAATATATTTGGGAAGATGCATTTTCTAGAAACATTGAAACTAGGTCTCAATGGCCTGAAAGGGAATATCCCACCATCTCTTGCAAATTGCAGTTCTAGAAATCCTAGATCTCAGGAATAACAATATTCATGGGAGCATTTCTAGTTGGATTGAAAGCTTGCAAAGTCTTCACATTCTAGTACTAAAATTTAACAAATTTGTTGGAAAGATGCCAACAGAATTATCAAACATGAAAAATCTTCAAATCTTGGATGTGTCAAGCAACAAAATTTTAGGTAATATTCCAAGTGGCTTTATGAACTCTATTGCAATGGAAAATCAGATAGATAACATAGAAGTTTTAGAAGTGAATTCTAATGGTGTGGTATATAAAGATCATATCATCATTAGAAAAAAAGCACAGGATATGGATTTTGTGAGAAATTTGAGATTGGTAAAATGTCTAGACTTATCATACAATAATTTATCGGGAGAAATGTCAAACATCTGATAAATATTTTTTTATTAGTTATGACCTATCCTACTCACCCATAATCAAAATCTCTCCTTAAAGTTTGAATATATTTTCTGTTATCAAAGTTAGGTTCTATCTAAACTACTATAGAAACACTCTTTGCAGGTCAATTGGTTCAGTGGAATGGATAAAATATTCAGTTGTAGTTTTATACTAGTTATAGGATGCTGGATGAATTCTTCATATGCTCTGGAGACTCTGGTATTTCATGGAGCTCTATAACTCAATAGAGGTTTGTTTCATAAAGTGGATATGTTCTATCTTGCCTCTTGCTAAATTACTCCTGACTGTTGAACATTGATATGCGTTTGGTGTACAGGTTTATAATTCAGGTATATAGTTCAACTAGAGTTTGGGGCAATCATGTATTTGTATACAACACACTGATCCCATAGGTGCTCTTCAAGATACAACTATGGATGTTGTTACTAATATGGAATTTTGTATGGATGTGCAACCATAGGTATATTTTTTACATTCATCTCAATTTTTATTTGTTGGACACAGTTCAATTTTTAATGCTTTTTAACTATTAGAATTATATAGTCCTAATTCAGAGTTTTATAAATTAGTAGACCCATTGTTAGAGCCAAAACAAGATGAAATCTAAGAGAGAAGTTCATATGAATGCCTCCAATGTAATAAGAATTCAAAGTAATATGAATGCCTTAAAAACAATTCAATGCCCATACAAATGCCTCCTTTTCATAAACCAAATGTGAGAGAAGTGGGATATTATTTGGGAATATCGAATTATAATAAATCCCTAATGGAATAAATTAGGGAAAGATAATGGAAAAGACCCAACATTAGTATTATTGGGGAGTATTGTAGGTGTAGATTTATTTGATCCCACCGCATTTTAACTCGCATTTCACAAAGCTATTCTTTTTTATTTTGATCTATTTCATGAAGCTATTCTTAATATTCTCTTTTTAAATGAGAACGATTCTTAATGATATTGCCATAACTTATAGGTGGTGTCGATCTGCAATCATAGGTAGTGTCGAGAGATGCCCTCCTTCACTTGTGCTCTGCACGCGGAATAACAAAATAAAATAAAATAAAACCATCTTTTTTTTAAAGTTATATTCCTGTGTTGGTCATAATTATGATGACATGTCATGGTTGTCATAATTCTGACCAACACAAGAATAGATTAAAAAAATCAAAATTTTCCTTCTATAAACTGACCAAGAGAAACTATTTTAATGCTTGGTTGGAAATGTTGGTCAGAAATGTGGGTCAAATGTACTAGTGCCAGCAACCACATCATTTATGGAGCGGTCCAATTGCACCATGAAATCATCATATACTGCCCTATCCTTATATTCAATCTTACCAGTGAAATCCCTTCATGGTTCCATGATATCTAAGACTAGGGTTTATGTTCTTAATTATATTCCACACAATTTATAAAACCCTCACTACAATAAATTTGAAGAAGGAACTTGTTTTTTCACTGCAACTGTAACTTTGAAACCCTTGAAGATCTTTCTTTCTGCAAATTCTCAATTTTCACTACACTCAAGAAAATAATTTTGTTTTGTGTATGATGAAAAATTTGTCAAAAGATAATCTGATCAAACAACTATTTACCTAACAACTACAATTGTCACACGCTTCGCAATAAGTTTCTCAGAAATTGAATTGAATGCTTCTAGTGGTCGAAATGTTCTTTTTGAAAATTTGAATTTCAACCATCGATGAAATCTCATGCAAATAGATCCTACGGCTTAGATCATGTTATTTAAGACCGGGTCCACTTTAAAAATCCAACTTGGAAATTTGACCAATGACATGGCAACCACCTAGAAAAGAAATGTTAGCACCATTTTAATTTTCTTCCTTGGTCACATGTCATTCAGTCGTGAAGCCGTGATGACTAAATATCTTTCAACTTCTATCATGGGCTTGCCACAACCATTAGATCTTCTTTGATCTAACATGTCTTTAACTTCCCTATGGGCCAAGCAACATGACAACACCTATGACACATGTCTACTCGTCATGAAGCCATAATGAATAAAAACCTCTTAACTCCTCATCATGGTTTCACGATAGTCGTTAGATTAAATTTGACCTAACCATCATTAACTCTTTGATCTTTGAACACGTGGCACCTTATCGTGAAGCCGCGATGATAAAAGGTCTTACAACTTTTGATCAAGGGCTTGCGACAACCGTTGGATCTTCTTTGATTTGACCGTTGATTCAACTTTATTCACAACTATGCTACGACATCACCACAAACACATGTCACACTATCACAATGTCATGAAGGATAAAGTTCAAACATCTTTTCATAGTGATAATTTACCAACCACTAGATCTACCTTGATTTAACTGATACTTATAATTTGACTTGAGCTCTGACCTAGGTCCACCATCTACTAAGTGTCACACTATCGCAATGTCATAAAGGATAAAGACCTTACATCTTCTTTAAGAGGGATCACGATGACTGTTAGATCTAAAAGAAATCAGACACAATTTAACACATGTTATTACTTAGGGAAAATTATTTTGTTGGGAACTATAGACTTAGGGGAAAAAAATAAAAAGGGGCCCGCTAGGTTTAACAACTTTAAAAGATTTTTGGCCCCACTAGATGACTTAAGACATGTGACTTAAGTGGCTTTAAATTAATCAAAATTAATGAAGAAACAGAGTAAGGTAGGGTTTTTTTATTTATACGAAAAATATTTTAGAACCCTGAGAAAATTAATAAACCCTATTTCTTCAACTAGGTCATTTTCAACAAAATATTGCATTGAAAAATGAAAAATGACCAATAGACCTCACACTGAGAGAATTACAAAGGGGCAGGACAAAGAAAAGTGTATCAACCGAGCAACAAAAGTCAAATCTAGAGAAAAAGGATCTAGTTCCATACACCCAATCCCCTACATCAAGAAAATAGGAAAAGAAGAAAAAGAAGAAAAATGGTTAAGGTTTGGTCACAATGGATGAAGTGATAGAAATACCTGCATGTGACCCCAGAACATTGGACCCAGAATCTCTAAGGAAGTATAGATAATTCTACACCCGAAAAGTAGCTCAAGAGAAGCTGAGGCAAGAAAGCAAACACAAACAGGTGCTAGAGGATGTGAAAGAAATATTGATGCAAGTTGTCCCGGACGTCAATGTTGATGATAATTGTCCCATTATTGACCAACTTGTAGTACTTACCAAGAACACCAATTCTCCTACAACTGATGTAGAAAAGAAGATTGAGGAAAGAGAAAAGACAAATATTTAGTACAAGATCACTGAGAAGATTAGCCAAGCAGTGGAAATTCATAAGGTAAAAGTATCTGAAATAGTAACTGAGATAGAAGGCATTATTCAAAAGATTAATACTATTTTGAAGAAGCTTTGCACCTTTGACTTATTTATTGTAGAAATACATGAAAAGTTTAAGAAATTAGTAGAAGACCTATAAAAAAGTGTTGAAATCTTGATAATCGAACCCCATGCATTCAGACTACATTATTCAATGGTTAAACATATACAGGGGTTAAGAAATGAATTGAGAAGAGAAGAGGATAAAATAAAAGATTAGATAAGTGAGCTACAGGCTGAGTTATTACCGCACATAGAGGTGATGCAAAGGCATGTTAAGAAGGTAAAGGAATTAGTTAATACCCTCGAGCTATCAGTTATAAATTATATATTTGAAATTCATGCATAGGTAGGCCTAGAATAAATTGCACTTGAAATTCTGAAGAGGAATGGGAAAACCTCTTGGCCAACCTTAAGAAACCCCATCAGATCATTTTTGACAAGTTGGAAGTATATTATTTTTGGCATTATTATCAAAAAAGGGGGAAAAATATGTGTATAGCATGTACTTTACACTGAGACCGAGAGCATATTGACAGGGGGAGCTACAAATTTTTTGAAGTATACAAGTGTGTACTAGAAATTGTACCATCATAGGATTAGTATTGTCAATAAATCAAATAGAAACTAAATAACCACAAATAGCAATCTATTTAAGCTAGAAATTGACAATTAAGCACTCTATGGCTCTCTAACTAGGAGTGTTAATGGTGAAGCTCTCAGCAAGCCTCCATTAAATGACAACCCTAGAATGAGAATAGATGATAAAACAAGTTAAATAGTTCAATTCCAAATTGAAATGCTAATTAACTCCTATATTTTCCTTTCTAGCTATAATTCTCAAGAGGTTAGATGCAATTCTCAAATTTGTGGATGAATTATGAGTGAATTTAGCCTTTCTTTTATAGGATTTGGTAAGGGTAGGGGGTGTAGTAGAGTTGATCATGATTAGGTTGGGGTTGAGTCTTTGGTTCCATCCTTTGAAGACAATTTAAATATTGTGTCCTCAAAGCTTGGGACAAGAAAACAAGATGAGTGAACAAGATGTTGTTTCAATTTGAGTGATTGAGATTCATTTTAGCTTGATCCATGTGAGCTTCTTTCCTTAAATCCTATTGGTTAAGGCTTTTTCCTCCCATGTGGTGTTGAGAGAAATTAGGATTTAATCAATTGATTTTAATTCATTTATTTAGCCAAGTGTACCCCTTGAATGGGTTGAGTTGATTTAATTCCAAACTATACAATTAATTGAATTAATTTCACATTGATTTGATTTAACTTGATTAAAATACTCTTGATTTTGATTTAAATTGAATTAAAGCTTGATTTTAATTTTGATTGGCTAAATGTTTATTTTGATCCAATTGCCTTGATTTTGCCTTAATTTTCCTTGATTACTCACATGAATGATCCTGTCCACTTTTAGGTGATTAAAAATGCCCCTCTTTGAGTCGACATGTGAAGCATGTTGATTCAAAGAATATCCTGATTCAACTAATGAAAGGTCTTGATTGCATCGATGGTCAATCTTGATGTTCGATGTAGAATCTGATGTTATGTCCTGATTGTGTTTGATGGTTGATTTCATCGTTTGATGTGAGATGTAGATTCTGATGATGTTCATTTGATTTTTTTGTTTCGATGGTTGATTCGATGATAGTTCCCTGATATGGTATCGGATTTGATTCGATTTGATGTTTGATTTCCCCTCTCAATTGATTAGCGAATTTTTTTTTGATAAAGGCTTATGCTTTGATTTGATGGTTGTGCCCCTATTTTGATTGATGATGCTAATGTTCCTAATTATTCGAGTGTATGTCCCCTCAGAAATGAAATGAAATTTGATTGATGTTTGAAAAAATTTGATGATTTAGGTTAATTTGCGTCAATTTAGATCAATTTATAATGAATTTTGATTTCATTTCTGATATTATTTTTGCATCTATGTGATGACAAATGCCCCTGATTTGGCCGATTTGATGAAAAATTTAGGTCCCCGGGTCATTTTGTGGTCATAGATTCCCTTTTTAGGTCAAAGATACCCTTTTTTAGGTCAAAAGAGCCTATATAAAGGGGTAAAAAGTCATTTTCACTATTCATTTTCACTTTTACTATTGACTTTTAGCTCTGACTTCCTCTGACTCTTTTGTGATGTCTATCCCGACACGTGAGCATAGGTTCAAGCGCGCCCACCGATATGATCCACCATTCACCTACGGTCCTCCGGTAAGTGCCTGATCCTGTTGGTTTTTTGATTTCTGCATTTAATTTCAAAAAATTTGAATTTTTCTTAGCAAAATCCTCTTTTTTTTTCTTTTGTAATTTGAAATAGTGCTTTAAAGCTTTTAAATAGCGCATTTGCATTTTTTTCAGTGCTTTCATGATGCGGAATTGCGCATTTACACGCCTGTTCTAGGGCATAAACCACTTTTGATTTTTCAAATAGCGCTTTTAATATGAATTTCTCTTTTAAGTCATAAAATAGCACATATGATTTTTTAAATGGCACTTTTACAAAATTTTAGCACTTTTGTGTTGATGTTGGGCTTTTGAAATTTTAGGTAGCGCATTTAAACTTTTAAATAGCACTTTTAATTTTTAGCACTTTTAAACCCTAAAATAGCGCTTTCACCCTGATGGAAATTTTTTTAAATTGTCGTAGTCAGTTTTTCAAACTGTTCAACATCGTCAATTAGATGATTGGTTTAGGTAAAAAACTTGATGTTATAGTGAGTCATAAGATGTCAGTATGAGTCAGTCATAGTTTGAAAGTTTTATCATCAATCTATATTTAGATAATGGATGGTGATGATTTTTTCGTCCTCTCATAGTAGAATCAGGAAAATTGATTGTGGTTTGATAGTTGTAAATTTTTGATAGACTTAAGATTTTTTCATCCTCTCATAGTAGAATCAGGAAAATTGATTGTGGTTTGATAGTTGTAAATTTTTGATAGACTTAAGATCATCCAAATGATAACTAATTTCAAAACTGATGTAATTGAACTTTCTTTTTGCAGGCGGTGCTTAAATCATTAGCTGTCTATGGTTTGTATCCTTTACCCTTGAGTATGATCGATGACTTGAGTGCATTTGATTGGAGACATGTCGGCCTTTGTGGGTTGTCTTTCCTTTTTGCCTTACCATGATTTTGAGTGAATCAAGGTTTGATTACAACTATGGTCAAGAGATGGCACTCGGACCATAATACCTTTCATTTTCCTATGGGTGAGATGATGATCACCCCGAAGGATGTATATGGTATCCTTTGCCTTCCTGCCAGAGCAGAGCTAGTATACTATGATTCTGTGTATGATGGATCAACATGTCGATGGGTCTTCTAGGATTTGACCATTGGTGATGATCACATCCAGTGGGAAAAGTTTCATTCTTTTCTGGTGTTGCCAGCAGTATTAGGTGCTTTGATCGATGGGTTCCTTGTTCCTGATAGATGAGGACATGGGTTTGCAGTTGAATGGGGTCATATCTTGGAGGACATGATGGCTCATCCCTGATGATTTTATTGGAGATCATGTGTGTTAGCTCAGTTATATCACGAGCTACATATAGTTATATATCGATGATCTTCCACACTCACTACAGGAACAAATCTCTTATAGATTTGGACTTGGGAGCATATCCCAGTGACATGGCCCATTACAGCACAACAGTGAGATCCGAGTTGGCCATTTGCCTAGATGTACAAGGGTATGGTGATACAGACCCATATGGGTAAATTAGATTACTGGCATCATGTTATCGACGATATGGATGTAGTGATCTGGTGGCCGTATCTAGGGTGTGAGGCTTGGCCTAAGGATGGCACTGAGTTACCCTACATGTTCTGTCTATGGTAGATAATTGGGTGTACTCCATATATCATCGAGAGATTTTTCTTCAGGAGAGTACTACATTAGTATGGGCACACACAAGGTATGCCCTAGGGCATTGTGATGTATGCTCAGGTTCAGGCTGAGAGATCTCTATGGGGTCCCTGTGTGGATTTTAGGATAGCTTACTAGGAGGTATGAGATCTTGGGCATTTACCATGGTTGATGAGAGAGCATGTTATTGATGCTGGTGTTATAGATGAGTACGCAACTTGGTTTGCTCGGAACCTATTTCTAAGGTTTACAAATCCTACTGAGAGGGTACCTGTTATAGATGATTTGTCTAATGGTGATGGTGGTGATTGTACACTCAAGAAGTGCACTTCTCTAAGCCTTTAATTCCAAGAGCATCCATGGATTAGAAACCTTGAAAAGTAACCTAGAGCTCCCTAGGCATGGAGTGCAAGGGTGTTTAGAGGCCTCTTAGCTAGAGCTATGAAGCATGCAACCTTGCTAGTAAACCATGCAATGGGAGATTCAAAGAGACAAGGGCAAGAATGCCAATATCCTCAAGAATCACAATGAAAATGTAATGCAAGCTATGCTAGAATGAGAATGCAACTAGACTATAGAAATGAGAGTGTTACAAGCCATTACTAATTAAACTAGGTGAATTAAGCTAGAGCAAGAAAGGAAACTAAGCTAAGAAAGCTATGAAAAACTAAGCTACAATGCAAGTATGAAGACTACAATGCAAAAAGTCCTTCCAAAGCTCCAATTTCACCAAGAAAACCTACAGCATAAGATTAGTATCAAGAGTGGGGATCCTAGAATGAGAAGAGAGCTCTCCTTTTAAAGATAAATGGACCATGGAGATTAAGAGGCAAAATATTTGATCAATGGTGGAGTTCAAAAGTGGGAGCAATCCATGTGCACAAGTTTCCTCCAATGAGAAAGAAGTGTTGACTTTTGTGCCCCATGTGAGACAAAAAACCTTTTCTTTTTATTTATAAAATAGGAATAATGCTTTATTTGTGCAACTTAGGATAAAGGGTAAGTGGGGGATTTTTATTTAATAAAAGGGGAGGGAATTAAATAAAGACTTAGGATAAAATGGTTAATCCATAGAATATAATCAAATAAATGATAGAATTAAGATTTGATCAAGAATAAGCAATTGATAAATTTAGCAAATAATGCTAGAAAGGGGCTAATAGTCTAGATGACCATTTTTGGGTGATTACATTTGCCCCTCTTTGAATAATGTGTGATCGATCTGGGAACACATTACATCAAAGAATAGATCAGCCAAGAAGGAAATAGATAGAGATCTGACTCCAAAGAATGAAGTGCAGAGAGATAGAAAATCTTGCATGGTCATTCTGGTAGCGACAATACTGAACACTTAGGAGAGAGATGGACAATATCAGAACTTGAGATGAGAACTAACATGTCAAGTGCAATAGATAGATTAGATTAATTAAAGAAAATGGAATGGTCAAGCATATTCTCTAGAGAATAGTTGATAGAATATGATGTGTCTGCCCCCTCAGGATCGAAATTGAAATCAAGTAGAGGGAATGCAGAAGCGAGAGCAACATGATCAAATCACTAGAAGTCATAATCAAAGATGAAAGATGATAGAATAACCATCAAGTAGTGAAGATATTCCCCAATCAAACCTTAGAGAGATTAAGTGAATGAAATACTAGAATGGTGAGAGAGATAGAGATGAAGAAATGAAGATGCCCCAGCGAAGATTGAAGAATCAGGCCTCAAATAGTTAGCCAATTGCGCGGAAGAAGGATAAATTTTAAAATGCAATTTTGACTATCAAGATGAACTTGGATTTTGATTTCAATCCCAAAAATGGATCCACGATGTTGGAATTAGCTAGGGGTGTGATGTTTGTGAAATTCTGAGATGTTTTGAAAATTAGGTCAAAATGTCAAAATGCTATATAAGGGGTGAAAAGGTCATTTTCAAATTCATTTGTCTTATTTGAGATTTGAGAACTTTGAGAGATCCTAGAGAGACTATGGCTCAGCAGGCAAGCATTCCCATCCACACACATCGATTCAAGTATGGTTAGTTGCATAATCGGCCTCCTCACTATGGTGCCCCTGTAAGTTTTCAAAAAAAACTAGCCGTTTGAGTCATTTATTGCATTTAAAACATGTTTTTGAAAATTTCAAATTATTCTCTGGTGAAACTTTGTATGATACTTTAAAAGTATCGCATGCTTGTTAGTTACTGTATCATGCAATACTTCTAGTGGCCACAAAGTGTTGCACGACCGTCCAAGAAAGTATCTCATGATCCTAGATGAAATGTCGTGCGACATGGTACAATTTATCACACGAGGTGAAAGTATCACACCGCTATATAAGAAAGTATCTCATGATACTGTATCAACAAATAATTTCACACCAGTATAATAAGAAGTATCACATGAATTTAATTTGAGCAATATAACATGTGCAGAGACAATTTTTACATTTGATATGACTTGTATTGATTTTAGAAAGCCATCATGACATGTTTTGACATCTGGTTTGCAGGTTTATGGCTTGTAGGAGGTTTTTTCAATGCTCACCATTAGAGCATCAAGGGTAGTTGGGTTGTGCTATGTCCGAGATCTAGATGATCCAGGGAGAGCAGCTTTGACTAGGATGAGATTTGGCTACTTGTTGGAGATGCCCCATATATGGGCAAACCATGAACTATTGACAGCACTGGCAGAGAGGTGGCACAATGAGAATAACACCTTTCACTTGCCAACTAGAGAGGCCACCATCACACTAGAGGATGTCTATCAGATCCTGTGTGTGCCGAGCCATGGAGATGTGGTGAGCATAATCATGTTTATAAATGTCCATTGATGTAATGTTTCCATATGATGAAAACTAACATGATTTTTTGTTGGCACATGGATACGATGATCAGACTCCCACAGATGGGAGGTAGGCCATCCAAGACCTCTTCCAGGATGTGACCATTATCGATAGACATCTTAGTTGGGACTGTTTGATAGAGGAGTATGGTTGGGACTATCCAGTGCTGTGCATAGTCTGCTCCATAGTAGCATAGGCTTTGATCACTGATTGAAGTCAGAGAGGGTTCCCACTAGACTGGGGGAGATTGGTCGTAGAATTGGTGGCACAACCTCGATGGATGGCATGGGGACCAGCCATCCTAGCAGATATGTATCATGAGCTGCATGAGATTGTATATAGGGATGGTCAATCATGGGCATGTGGAGCCATCCTGGCATAGTTATGGGCATGGGACCACATAGCAGTTGTGTGGCCACAAGTACAACCTCAGGAGCGGAGGACTCCATACATATACAAGTATATAGGGTTCATCACATAGCCACACAGTGGGGACCTGACATATTATAGGTGGCTATTATATGAGCTGACATCCTTTGAGTGGAGACCATATAGGTCGTGTGAGTGGTGGAGTGATGACAGGAAGGAGCTCAGGTATATGTTAGGCAGCTAGCCATTACTAGGTCAAAATACAGAGATCATTGAGCATTTTGTGATCACTCAGGTATGGAGGCAGTTCGACTGTCAGTAGAGGGTGGCAGTAGAGACCACCACTTATGCTAGGGTACATGAGGATGAGGGGTTGGGATGGCTGTTGATGTTGTATTACTAGTAGGTAGTACATGAGATAACATGGTTGTGACAGGAGCCATGGGATTACCTACCTGATATGGTAGATGTAGGTGTAGATGTTGCATATATAGCAGAGCACTGGAGATGCCCATTTCCTAGGTTCATGGTCCTAGATGCACAGCCGCAGGAAGCAGGTGGAGACAAAGATTATGGAGGAGATGGATGAGGGGGATGCAGGAGGAGGTGGGAGGTAGGCCAGGGGTCTCAATCAGGTGGCCGTAGATGGTCACATTGACAATCAGAGGATGATGATGAGGAGGAGGAGGAGGAGGTGAGACCAGTTTGTCGACAGGTTGATGTAGGGTAGGAGCAACTTATGGATAGGGGAGGAGAGGATCTCTGTGCCAGGGTTCAGGCCTTAGAGGTCGAGGTACAAAAATTGAGGACTACCATTGCCATTCATGATTAGCAACTTCTAGATGCACAGGTTGAGATAGCATGATGGGAGAGAGTGGCATGAGATGATGTCGCAAAGATCCAGAGGGAGGTAGCACAGGTGGCATATTGCCATGGATTATGCATAGTAGCCATGCCTGAGGGTTAGAGAGTGCCACTCTACTCCAAGAGGGCAGGGATATCAGACATGGCAAATGATAGATGGGACCACCACCTCCACCACCACCTCCCCCACATGAGGGAGAGATTCAATCCTAGGTCTAGGGTTTAGATGTACATTCATATCTTGAGATTTGATCTAGATTTTGGGATATCACATTGTATTTGTATCATGATTTATATATATGAGATGACTGGATTATGATATATCTTGTGTACTTGTCTCATTGTGATGGATGTTTCACTATTGTTGTCTTGTTATATTGCTCAAATGTATGATATATGCTTATAAATGCTCATGTATAGTTTCTCTCATGGATGTATGTTTAGTTCTCATGTTATGATATAGACTCATGTTTTTGAAAATGATATTTTTTGTGATGATAAGATTAACCCCTTGTGATGATAGGGAAAGGAAAGGATGTGATACGATAGACCAGAGGTGAAAGACATGATTGAGAAGAAGTGAAAGGTGAGCGTAGTTGACTGACAAGTCCGTGAAAGATGAGAGGAGAGCTCTCTCCATATGCAAGATGCAAAACTAAATTAACATGAACCTAAGAATGCAAGCTACTATGAAGATGGTTTACTTGCAAGGTTACAAAGCCATTAGACTTTGATAATCATCATTGAGCTTTATTGGTAGCATCTCAAGATCATACAATACGCACTAGTATAACTATGGGTATATGAATATGATCTATATCAGATAGGTATGTGGGAATCCCACCTAAGCATCAAAGACATGTAGGTCAAGATGACTAGTGCAGTGAGGTTCCCTAAGTTTAGTATAGCAAGATTATGCTTGCATCAAGACACAAGAAAGTCAAGATGACTATAAGCATGCACTTGCAAAAAATAGTCAAGGATAATACATTGTGGATCCTCAGTGTCAACTAGAACAAGCATAAATGCTCATGATAGTTAGGATCAACAAGATATACCCACATGCAGAAAAAGAATAAAACATGTCCTCATGCCCCCAGTCTTCTAGCTATGCATCATCAAAAACTATTAGGGAGAGAACACTCATCAAAAGAAATCATCATAAACAACACAAAGAAAATAAAGTCAAGAAAGTCTCAGCGAGTCAAGTGTTTAAGTGTGTGTGTGTGTAGGTCATAGAGTCAAACTTTGAGTATCGCATCTGCTGGTGAGAAATACCATATTATTCTAGACTACAGGTAGGATATTTGATAAGTGTTGAGAAACACTTGATGCTAGGGAAGTGTTGAAAAACACAATTGGAAAGTGTTGAGAAACACTATTTAAACCAAGTTTCCCAAGAAACCACGATGCACAAAGAGACCCAAGATAAGCTAACACAACATATGCCCCCTAGACTAAGACAAGAGTCAATTCTAGGCTAGGAGAGACAAAGCAAGAAGTAGAGCGAATGAGCACCATGCAAGATTGATAGACATAGGTGCAAGGGTCCCAAGCAGCGCCTGTTTCCAAGTTTTCACCAAGGCACTTTTTCTATTTTTTTGAATTTTTTGATTTTTTTGATTTTTTTTTTTGGTAAGACATCAAAGCACCTATTGCTAGGTTTTCACTAGGATGCTCTTTTTTCAGGACTTTATATGCTTTTTAGGATTTTTTCAGCATCATATATGAATTTTTTGGAATTTTTTCAGGATCAATAAGATATATACAAAGAGCTCAAGAACCTTAAGCATAGAAGTTCTTCAGATGTAGAACATTGATAGGTTTGACAAGATCTTCTCCCTCAGGTGTAGATAATTGATAGGCCTCAGACCCAAATGCTACTATGATGATGTAAGGCCCTAACCAATTTGGCTCAAACTTGCCTTTCTACTCTCTATTCTACTGATTTTTAGGATTTTCTCTTAGAACTAATTCACCCACTTGGAATTCTCTAGGATGAACTTTCTTATTATAAGAAGAAGACATTCTCTTCTAATAAGTGCTCATGTGATCAAAGGCAGCCTTGCGGCATTCCTCCAAAGTAGTAAGCTCATGAACTCTCATGGTCCTATGGTCTTTGTTGGTAATCAAACCATGCAGAGAAACTCTTAGTGATGGTATTTTGACCTCTAATGGTAAGACAACCTCAGAACCATAGACCAAGGAAAAGGGTGTGGCACCACTAGGAGTGCGAATAGAAGTTTTGTAAGCCCATAGTGTAGGATTGATTTGTAGATGCCAATCCTTGTCTGATTTGTGCACTGTCCTATGAAGGATCTTCAACAATGTTTTATTCAAGGCCTCAGCTTGGCCATTCCCTTGAGGGTAGTAAATAGAAGACCAATGTTGTGTAATTTTGAATTTTTTGCATAAGTGTTTCAGGTCTTTATTCTTGAACTAGCCACCATTATCCGTGACTATGGAAGAAGGAATACCATAGTGGCAAATGATGTGATTCAGGATAAACAAGGCAGCATGTTTTCCCATAGTTGTAGACAGTGGGACAACTTCAACCCATTTGGTAAAATATTCAGTAGTTGTGATAATGAACTTATGCCCACTTGAAGAAATAGGATGAATCTTGCCTACCAAGTCAAAGGCCCATTGCTAAAATGGCTAGTATGTAATAGAGGGAATAAGCTCGCGTCCAGGAGCATGAATGAGATTCCCGTGTAGTTGACATTTCTTATAGGACTTGGCATATTGAACAACATCAGCTTGCATAGTAGGCCAATAGTAACCAACCCTAAGCAATTTTTGAGCTAACACAAGACCATTAGAGTGTGAATCACATATGCCATCATGGACTTCAACTAGCATTTTTTCTGACTCCTCTATTTCTAGACACCTAAGGAGAGTTCCATCTAGACCCTTCCTATACAAGTCACCAGAGATGAGGGTAAAATGTGAGGCATTACAGATGAGTTGGCACTTCTCATTGTGCATTAGATTTTTAGGGATAATCTAATCTCAAAGATAGGAAAATATGGTGGCATAGCGGGATGAGTCATGATTGACTATAGTGTAAATGACACGGTCATCAGGAGAATCACAGACAGGGTGGCGTAACTCTTCCACCTGGAACTTGAAGCATGACTCATGTTCTTCCAATTGTAGAATGGATGCCAAAGTAGCCATGGCATTAGCAGCCTTGTTCTCATCTCTAGGAATTTGTTAGAATGTAACATATGTGGAATAATTCCTAAGAAAGTCTATCATCTTCTTGTAGGGAATCAACTTATCATCCTTTATCTGGTAATCATTATTTACTTGATTTATGACAAGCTGTGAATCTCCAAAGATATGCAACTTTGTAATCCTCCATTCTAGGGCAAGCTTAACACCATTGAGAAGAGCTTCATATTCAGTTATGTTATTGGTGCATGGAAAGAGAAGCTTATAAGATTTAGGAATTGTGTATCCATGAGGTGTAACAAATAAGATTCCAGTGCCATCCCCATTCTATATATGAGAACCATCAAAGAACATTTTCCATGTTTGCCTTGTGACATTCATAATCAAAGCATCTGGGAAGTCTATCTGAAGAGGAGCATCATCAGTCATGGGAAATTCAGCCAATTGATCTGCGATTGCTTGTCCTTTGATGGCTTTCCTTTCGATGTATTGAATGTCAAATTCTGAAAGAATCAACATCCATTTAGCAAGTCATCCGATAAGCGCAACTTTACTTAAGAGGTACTTTAAAGGATCAATTTTGGTGATCAATTGTGTAGTATGTGCAAGCATGTAATGCCTTAGTTTTTGGGATGCAAACACTACTGCTAGACAAGCTTTTTCAATGCTGGTATAATTGAGCTCATAAGCACCAAGGTGTGATTGATATAATAGATGGCTCATTCTTTACCCATATCATCTTGCTGTGCAAGGAGAGCTCCTAAAGAATTTTCTATAGTAGATATGTAGAGTATCAAAGGTTTCCCTTGGATAGGAGGCATAAGAACAGAAGGTTTTGCTAGGTAATCCTTGATTTGGTCCAAGTTCTTTTGACACTCCTCATTCCATATGCAAGTAGCCCCTATATGAAAATTCTTGTTGAAGGGTTGAGCTCTGTCAGCTAATTGAGAAATGAATTGCCTGATAGATTGGAGATGGCCCTGGAGACCCCTTAATTGTTTTATGTTGCGAGGAGGTGGCATCTCCATAATAGCTTGCACATTTTCTGGGTCTACCTCTATCCCTTTTGCTGATATGATATTACCTAGCAATTTCCTAGAAGTGACACCAAAAGCACACTTCTTAGGATTCAATCTGAGCTGAAATCACTCCATGCAGTCCAATATCAAAATCAAATCAGATAAATGAGTGCTTCTTTGTTGTGATTTGGTGAGTGTGTCATCAACATAGTCCTCCATGTTCTTATGCATCATATCATGGAATATTGTAGTCATAGCTCTTTGATACATTGCACCGGCATTCTTAAGACCAAATGGCATGACATTCCAACAAAAGGTACCCCATGCACATGTGAAAGTTATCTTCTCTTGATCTTCAGAGGCAATTTTGATCTGATTATATCCGGAGAAGCCATCCATAAGGGAATACATCTCGTAGCCCGCTGCCATGTCCACTATCATATCAATGTTTGGAAGTGGAAAATCATCCTTAGGGAATGCTTTGTTGAGATATCTAAAGTCAGTGCATATGCAAATGGACTTATCATGTTTAGAAATAGGAACAATATTGGAAATCCATTTAGCATAATCAATAGCTCTTATGAAGTTAGCTTTTAGGAGCTTCTCAAGTTCAGTGTTAGCCAATAATGCCACATGAGGATGCATCTTTCTGAGTTTCTATTTGATAGGTTTCACCTCTGGACCAATAGGGAGGTGGTGCATAATGAGCTCAGTGTCCAAACCAGGCATGTCCGAATATGTCCATGCAAAGTTGATCTTTCTCTCCTAAAAGAATGTGGTAAATTGTTCTTTCTCCTCTACCGAGAGGGACTGAGCTACATGGATTATCTTAGGAGATTCCTCTATCCCTAAGTTGACTGGCTATGTAGGCTCTATCAGAAATGAAGATCTTTCCTAGAAGTAGCTGGGCAGACTACCAAGTACCTCATCCTCGGGCGCCTCGGAGAGGTTTTCACCCTCGAATACATCTTTATTATTACTATTTTGAGGTTCGAACACCGCCAAAATGTGGTTTTTTCCATCTAACCATTTCTTTTTTCTTTTGATTTTATGACTGAGGTACTTGATATTTGATTCTGTCATATTTTTCACAGGTTTGTTGGTGAAAGAGGTGACAGGCTCAATGGCGTTGAGGTAACAAGTGATCTCATAGTCATTTTGAAAGGAAGGCAATGTAGGTCTTTGATCTTGGGTGGACCAATCTATGAGATCTAAGTGTATGACAGGAAGCAAAGTGACAGGTTCAAGGTTATTGATGAAAAAGTTATTGTCTTTGGTGACGAGAGAAGTTGAGCCTATAGAGTAGGCTCCAAAAGTATCAAGATCTAGATTTGGCATAGAAGGACTAGCATGGCTCACTAGAGAAATACACAAACTAAAATAATTAGACCCTATGCGAGACTCATCAACTATGTCAGGTTGGGCACTATAAGTGTGAATCACATCAACTTCCATATCCACTGTTGAAGATCTGTTTGAGAGAGTGTCCCATTCGTACTCATTGGAATCTTTCATTGAAATTGTATTGGGATGTTTTCACCAAGAAGGTTTAGGACACCTAGAAGTAAAAGCACCTATGCCTTTATTTGTGAGATCTTCTCTTTCTAGTAACCGCAAGATATTTCTACGTTGTCTAGCTCTGGGGTCAAATTCATTAGGTACATCATCTCTAGACGTAGAGGCTTTAGATATGTCATCATTAGGTATGCTTTCTTCTCCTCAAAGGAGTGAAGTAGAAGGAAGACCATCTCCCATTTGGGCCATAGTGTATAGTGGTGATTCCTCCATATTTGTATCTGAGTCACTAATCATGGGAGTAGTTTTGGAACATTCAGGAGGCTCATCTTTGGCACCATATCCTAGACCCCTGGTATCCTTAGCATGTCAACCATCGGTATGACTCAAAGGATCAACTAGGGCATGTCCATTACTATTTAAAGGTCCTTGACCTTGATAGCCCATTTGCTATAGGAATGTGTAGCCTTTACCATAGTGTCGAGGAGAGATGGGAGTAGCAACTATCATGTTGTCTTCTTCCTCTTTATAGATCCAATCCCTAACAACTTGTTCTTCTTTTTCTTCCTCTAATGGTATGGATGAGTGGACAAAGGTCCCAAAAACTATCATGGTGGAAGCGGTAGGCTTCACCTTGTCTGAAGGTCGACCATATGACTTAGGAGATGTAGGCATAGCAGCAATAGAATGCAATGTGTATTCACCCATACCAATACTCATCATTTTTAATTTTTTATTAGCAGTAATAAGAGACACACTAGGATCATGAGAAGGCTTATTGTGTGGGAAAAACATTTGAGTAGTAGTGAGAGTATTGATAGCAATAGCATTGTCCCCAGGAATCATAATTTCAGATCCATTATATGGGAATTTGACACATTGATGGTATGTAGAGGGACTGACTTTCATGTCATGGATCCAAGCATGACCCAGAAGGATGTTGTATGTGAGTGGGATGTCTAATACTTGAAACATGATATCTTTTGCAATTGGACCCACTCAGACAGGTAGCATAATAAGACCCTTGGAAGACCTCTCTACTTCATCGTATGCTTTGGTAGTGATCTTTTGCCTAGGATCTACAACAAATTTGGACAATCCCAATTGTTGCACAACATGAAAGGAAATAATATTCAACCCTGCACCATTATCTATCAGGACTTGGAGGACTCAAGTATGGTAGGCTTGGACCTCAATATGCAAAGAAAGATTATGTGGGTGACTAAGGGATGTTTCATCCTTTGTGGAAAATGAAAGATAGTGAGGAGATGAGATATGGTTGACCATATCCTGGAACCTATCTGGATCAATGTCATTAGGAACATTTGTTGTGCATAGAGCCTTTTCAAGGATCTCTTTGTGCAAGGGGGATAGCTCAAGCAACTTGAAAATGGATATTTAGGCTGGTGTTCATTGCAATTGGTGAACAAGATCATAGCTAGATATGGCCATAGGAGTCACTTGTTTGGAAGACGAGGCTTGTTTGGGATCATGAGTAGTTATAAGGACAATTTTGGCTTGCCCCCTAGTAACAACATTTAGTGTCTCACTTCGGGAAGATGAACCACCAAGTGTTTGCAAGACCAACTTAGGTGTATCATGATTATTGTTATTATTACCTTGAGACCTCATCATGAAAACACTCTCAACGGGCTCTACCATGTTGATTACAGGTGCATCATTAGTATATGTATAATTGATCTTGGCATCATGATTTTTCTTGTTTGCTTGAGAGGACTCCCCTTTTTCATACTTAGGTAGAGGGGTTTCGAAGGCCTTGTGATCAGAATTCTTAACCAAGCCGTCTGTGAGAACTGTGCCTCCATCAATAAGATCTTGAATAACATCTTTGAGCTTGAAACAATTATCTGTGTTGTGTCCCTTATTTCTATGGTAATTGTAGAAATGATCCTCTCTCCACCAATTAGGTTTAAATGGTGGGTTAAAGGGATGAGAATTGTCAGAAAGCGTAAGATACTTGTTGGCAACCAAGGTCTTAAGAATCACATCATAAGGTTCAGCCAACTTGGTGTAGACTCATCATTGATATGTCTTCTTGGGTTTGTCTACATATTGAGGCTTAGGTTCTCTTTGAGTGTTGGAAGCCTCTTTTTTTTTAGCTATGTAGATAGCGTTAGAGAGGTGGAAAGCAGGATCTTTAGCTTTAGGAACATCTTCAACCCCATCATTGACAACATACTTGTTTTTGTTCCAGGGTTTACCTTTGTCCTTTCCAATACCTTTTGTATCTTTGTTGATGACAATATCCCCCTTCCTTATGGCAACATCCTCAATATGGTATGCACTTTCAACCATGTCATTAAAAGAGGAAAATAGTTGTTTCCTTAGATCATAATACAATTCAGGCACAAGAGTATTGACAAAGATGTCGATCTTTTCCCTTTCGGGTAGTTAATGAGGATATCTAGAATATAATGACCTCCAATGTTGCAAGTAGGTAGCGAATGATTCACCTTGATTCTTCCTAAGAGCACTTAGATCTATCATGGTAATAGGCCGTTGACTATTGTATGAATAATGTTGAGTGAAACACCTAGCTAACTCATCAAAGGTCTTGAGAGGAGGTGTCAATTTTGCAAACCATTCCGGAGCTTGTCTTCTTAAGCTCCTAGGGAACAACCATAGTAGAAATGTGTCCTCATGAAGGAAGTCCATGCTAAGAGCATAAAAATGATGTACATGGTCATGGGGATCACCATTTCCATCATACTTATCATATTTGGGAACCTCAATATCCCTAGAAAATGAGACCATGTATAGACTCCTATCAAAGGGAAGAGCACAAATAGATTCTACAAAAGAGACCTTTGGAGGTTCCTTTTCTATTGCAAGTCGAGCAAGATGCTAATTCATTCGTTGTAGTTCCTCTATGAGGATTTCCAATTTTGTTGGCACTCTTTCTTGAATGATTTGGTGGACATCATAACCAGGAGGGAGCTTGTATCCCCTAGAAGTCATGTATTGAAAGTATTGATCTCCATTACACTCTACAAGTTTATGCATCAAACGTTGGGAAGCTTCATCTTCTTCAAACCTCATAAGTTATTCACTAGACATGTCATTAATGGCTTCTTCCTCATGATGAGAGGGAGGAGGTCTAGGAGGTGAAGGGGGTGCAAAAAAAGTCTATCTTGGAGGAGACCTTGGTGGCGTATTGTTACCATGATTGCCACTATTACCAAAAAAAGATTAATTTTCATAACCACTAAGCTCAGCTTGATCATGAGACATTCCTCTTGAAGCCATGTGCCTAACAACATCCATTATGATTTTGTTATGCTCTTTATCTAAGTGTGCTTGGTTGTCTCTTTGCTCAAAGTGTTCTTGTAAATGGTGATATTTCTCTTGCTCAGTCATGGTAAGTGAGACACTATATGTGCTTTTGGGGGCCTTGAATGCAGAAAAGAGGAAGCCTCATTTATACCATGGGGTGACCTTAGAATCCTCAGATTTGTTTGGGCTAGAACTATTGTCACTAACTGGTGCTCATGAGCATCTTGTAGGAGAGGGTAATTGCATATAGTTGAATGGAGGGTGACTTCCTTGCTCAAACTAAAATCGAGTTGTAACCGGCATGAAAAGGAATGTTGTTTGACTAATAGAATGAGGCAAAGTTTCTTAGATTTTGAGATAAGCAAAGCCAATAAAGATCACTTGTCGAGATAGAAAAATAGAAATGGCTTGTCAAAGATGCTCAAGAATTTATAGTAGTCAATTGACTCAAGCTGAGATATGAGCAAGAAGCTCGATTAGAAAATAGCAAGAGAGGTAACCGGAGTGTGACAAGTGATCAAAAGTAGCATTTGATAGGCTCAAATCCAATAGTTTTAGCTCATTTTTTTCAGTCTAGAAAAAACTTAGACATGTGAATAATAGTCCAGGTTTAGGTAAGAACAAGAGAGGACACTTTGCAATAAACTAAGATTTAGATTTAATAGCTCCAGAATGTAGACAATAGTAAGACAACAAAATGGCTCTGTGCAATAGTTCGCAGGATAGCAGGATGATACAATTGGGCCAGATGATATTTCGCACAAAGAAATGCAATGGTAACTAGGCAGTTGATGTGATGGAATGTATAACTTTCATGTGATACAAGTTTAGCAGTGAAGTATCACATGATAATACTCAAGAAAGTGGTGCAATGATTGTTCAGTATCGCACGATGTTTGACCAGTGAATGTATGAAACCTAGTTTTAAAGGTAATTTGATCAAAATTACAGTTTAATAAGTTCAACTTCTCAGTTCAGAATGTAGTAATAATAGAAAATAGATAGGTTTGCAAATAGCGAGGGATCAAACATGTCATAAAACACTTGAACAAGGGCAAAAGCAACCTTGCCAAGACATGCACTTGGGATATCAAAACAGAAAATCCTATGAACACTATCGTGATGTTTGATGTTTGAGAACATTTACATGGGTAGATCACAATGAAGACAATTCAAGCACTTGCTAGCTTAGAAAGACAAAGGCTCAATACTCAACAACTTAGCCCACACTTGATGTCCCATTGCCTCACACAAAGTGGTTGCCCACAATAGATGTTGGCTTTGTCGTGGAAGTGCCAATGACACAACCAAAGGAACACAGATGGTGAGTGTAAAATCTTGGGGTGATCTGGGTAGTCCACTAGGATCGATCCTTGCACCAAGATGTTGAGTGGCAAAATTGGGTAGCTTCTACCTAAGGTTCGTAATAAGGGCTTCTGTTCACAATACCCCTCTTGCTCCCCGGAGGGACTCCTTACCTTGCAGAAAGTAATGGACTTCGCAGCCACAGAGTACCTATAGCATTCTTGCTTAGCATTTTCCTCATGGTCACAATCCCACAAGTACTCACACTAAGCGAAGACAAGTATTACGTCTACCAAGGTTTTGTGTCCTTGATAGCCTTGAGTTTATAGTGGGTCGGAATAGCAGGGTATTGTAATACCCCAAAAATGGGCTATAAGTTCATTAACCTCCTATATCGACATATCGAATGAAATCGACATCAAAGTCCTAACCTAAGGCACATCGAAACATCATTGAATCCTAATTGATTATCCTAAATTCTGCATCAGGGAATATTCCTATTTATCCTAATTATCTTTGATTTAATAATTGTTTGGTGATAAATCCTATTTATCCTAAAGTTTGATTAATTGAATATTCTAAATATTTAATTAATTAGATTTAATACTGCCACTTAATTATTTAATTGAATTTAATTATATTTATTCCTAATTATTATTATTTAAATTTGACAATAAATCAAAATTTCTATCATTAATTGATTAAATTCTTATTTAATTAATTAAAGAAAGTTGTCATATTTAATGATATTATTTTGGAATAAAGTTTGATTTAATAATTGATTAACCCATAAATCAATTGTTTTTATTTTTAAAATCAGTTAAGTTGAGGATAAATCACTTTATTTATTTATTTAATTCATATTAATTATGCACATCCAAAAAAATAGTTAAACTATAAATCAAAAAATCAATTCAAGTTGTTTTAAAAATAAATTCAACTCTATTTTGAGTTCAAAGCTGATCTCAACTTCTGATTTAAATCAAAAAGCTATTTTTGCATGATTTTTTGTGAGTTAACTATCCTTAATTCCTTGTTGACTCAAAAATCAACTAGAGTGATTTATGGCTTTTTCCATGCATCTCCAAAGCCCTGGATTTCTATAAAATCAAGGCTTCAGCTCTTCACAAATCATCTCACAAGTTTGCATACTTACTCTGCCAAAATCAATCCAAGAATTTACACAATCATGCTGGCGAATTGGTATCTGAAGAATCTGGCGAATCAACCATGTTTGTGAGATCAATTTTGTTTTTCACATCAATTCTTAGAATCATTGCATATCAATTTTTCATATAGATTAGATTTCATATCATTTCTCATCATAATTGCATAGAAAAACCAAAAATATAGATTAATTTGCATCTAATTCATATCTAGATTCTATATTCAAATCTTTTGTTTAGGTGTCGTCAAGGTCACTGATCTCGGTCCAATCTGACAATACATACTCGCATCTATTAGAAAGCAGTAAATCACCTGGTTAGATTAGTTTTGATTTCATTGCATGATTTTGATTTTTAGCTAACTTCTAATATTTTACTGAAGTGTTGTGTCTACAGCTAGGTACAAAATTCACACACATTTCTAGTGCCCACCATGGGGCCCTGAAACGAGTTTCCATTTCATTTCTATCAATTTTTATCATCTTCTTGTCATTTTATGTTCCAAGCTGTGATTTTTAATTTCTGTCCGTACAATTTTCGTACAAGTTTTGTCAGAAAATCATACTAGGAGATACCCATTGTTGTACGCCAGTTGATTTGATCGAGGATCATACCATCAAAAACATAGTGTCATTTGGAATCTTGATTTTCGTATGATCTGGTACCCAGTGTTGTATGAGTTTCTGGATTGTCGTCTAGGAGGTGACCCACTATCGTATGAGTTTTAGTGTCAGGTTTCAATTGTCATTTCACTTTTTAAGGTATTTTTCTAGATTTGTTTTCCTGATTTGGACTAACAACTAACATTAACGATTGAAATTTGCTATTCTTGATTGATTTCTATTAGTTTTGATTGGGAAAAGTGTAAGAATTGCTAAAAATAGGTAAGAATCTACTAAGCGTGTTGCGAGGAATTCAGGTAATCTTTTCAGCTGATAACATTTTGATTTGGATTAAAAAGAACTCTTGCATGTCAAGCTTGTGTGATCTTTATTACTTTCATATCATAGATTTCATTTGGGCTATAAAAATGAACATAGATTTTCTTTTCAGCATCTTTGTTACACATAGTAAATAGGCCCTATGAACACTATTCATGGCTCTTGAGAGAGTGGGTTTCCAATGAAATTCTTCTCAATGAAGGAACCCTTGTAGGTAGAGAGGTTACTAAGAGTGTCTCATGTTCTACTAGATTTGTGCGTCTTCAGCTTCTGATTGATACATTCTCTCTCCGAAGAGGTTGATAGATCATAAGTAGTTGACATCATAGATCTTTGTGAGATAATCTTGGTCTTAGCGTGTCGGATTAATCTATCTACTTTGTTTGGGTTAAAAGTGAAAAGGCTAGAGCACTATGCTCTACTCCCTTTTTGGGTAGTACCAGAAACTTAGATCCTTGAATCTGGAACCAGTCTCCATGTGGTATATTTTGTGAGTCACCTTTAGAGAGGGTTAAGCATAGTGGACATTCCCTTAATTGGGTCAACCACGTTGACGGAACCTCAAGTGGTAATAGCCATTTTCACCATGGTAGCAGTAGCCGCTATATAAATGACCTTGTGGAGGAAATCTTCATAGGTGTGGTCTCTTGTTGGGCTGTCAGATCTCCCTAGCAGATCCTAAAGATTAAGTTCTTAGACTGTGTCAAAACCCCAGTGCACCTGGATTAGAGTTTTCCCTCTTGAGATCACAAAATTTGTAGAGTCAGACCATTACTAAAAACCATAGTGAGGCCAAATTTTCATTTTCTAGGAATATGTGCATTATTGCAAATTTTTTTGGAACATACACTGTTAGCACTCCTAGGGATTAGCATAATTTAGTCACTTGATTGTTCATGCACAGGGTTGCTTTGTCCCTATTCATTGTTTTCAGACGTGCTTGAAATCACTTGCTTGCTATTTTGCGTGCTTGTTTATCTATCTGGTTACTAAGAACGAATCAATCTGCTACAATCTTCAAATCTAGACAGACAATTTTGTGAACAATTTGAAACTAAAAATTTGAAGCAATTGCAAAATCTAATGTCAAACACCTTTCTGGAGTAAAAATTCATCTTGTAAAGTCAGAAAGTCATACGACTTTTGGCCAGAACCCTAGGATTGTCATATGGTATATGTTATATTGTCGTATGAGTTTTGCTGCCAGTCAATTCCAAAAAGCAAAAACCCTGCTATCAACTATCGTGTGAGTTTTGCAATAGTCATATGAGTTTGTCAATTTTTGCTTCATGCTATACCCACTATCGTACGAGCCTGTAGAAAGTCATTTGATAAATTTTGAAAAATTGCCAGAAAGTTGTCAGAACTGTCAGAGACCCAACTTTTCCAGCCTATTTCCAGAGTTTGTCAAGAAAATAACTATGTCAGGAACAAAGTAGCAAACTACTGAGAATCCAATCATTTTCCTTAACTAGCCTTTGGAATCTGATTTAGCCTTTTGTTTAATCGATTTGAGTCTTTTTCATCTTGTGTCAAAACCTTGTCGTAACTATCAACCTTTAATCCATCTTCAAAATGGCTAAGTGTTGTGAACTTGTGTCCGCTATCTTTTGGGAATCTACCCATACATCTAGGGCACAATCTCCTTCATTTATGTCTAATCCAAGCTTCAATCAACCAAACCTTGACAAGTTTGCGTCATTTGATCTTCTTGAATAAGATCTTTCTTCAATTGTCTTCATCATATTCTTTTGTTTCACCCAAGGTTAATGGTGGAAACTAGAGCTTCCTCTCACAAGAAATCTAGAGAAGTATCCCATCCCATACCTCTGAATACTCTCCAAGCTCCAACTCTTGAGCAACTCTACAATTTTGGTCTTTACGAAGACGACGGTCTTGGCAATTTTTGATTGAAAACCGGTTACATTCCTCCTTCATCAACTCATGGAGGTAATCAACAAACTCCTCCTTGATCTATCCCAGGGAGAACTCCTACCATATCTCAAGTAGGGACAAACTTTGTCTCTCAAAGAGCTCAATCTCAACATGGTGCAGATCAAGAACCTACACCTTCTAAAATTTCTCAATATCAAAATGATGATAACTTCAAAAGAATGATGAAGCATTTCTTGAAAGAAGACAGAGAGGCATACTTTTTACAATTAGCTCATCAAGGAGCTAAAATTCCTCCCAACTTTAATGTTGAAGATATCATTATGCATGAGGAAGAAAATACACTCACAACTATGATGAAACAGATGCATGCGATGCGAGTCAAACTTAATAAACTTGAGAAAGAAAAGGAACCCAAGGAGTTCTCCATGGAGGCCCTATGTCCTTTTCCATTTGACAAAGACTTTTACATGCCACCATTCCCTAAAAGAGTGGAAATTCTGAAATATGATAAGTATGATGGACACTCTGATCCTCAAGATCATGTCAGAGAATTTTGTACACAATCTATGGAGTTCATGCATGAACCAACTTATCTGATGCATCTCTTTCCTCGATCTCTAGGGGGAGCAACCATTCATTGGTTCTCTAGATTGCCTTCTACTATTAAAAATTTTGAGGAGTTGATCAAATTGTTCTATCAACAATACTCCTACAAAATTCAACATCTAGTCACCATGATTGATATTTGCAATCTCAAACAATATCCAGGAGAACCATTCCTGACATTTCTCAAGCGATGGAGGAAGAAATTCTCTCTATATGCTAGGCCTATTCCAAAAACTGAGAAACTGGAAATCTTCATCAATAATCTTGTTCCAGAGATCAAGTACCCTTTACAAATGCAAGATCATACATCTTTTGATAAGATGGTAGACAATGCGATCAAAATTGAAAATGTACTTGTGAAAAAAGGAGACATCACACTTCAAAAGGACAAGTACGAATCAGGGTCCAGTTCTAAAGACAAGAACAAAAAATGGAACAAGAATAAAGGCATCGTCATAGATGGCATTGTTGATACTATCCATGCCCCATCAAAGGCACCAGATTTCAATCTAACTATTGGTAGCCAAGCAATCAAAGCCTCAGAGCAAAAGGTTTCTGAACCATCTCAAAAGAAGCTAGAATACAAATCTTGGTCCGCTGATAATAAACGAAAGTTCACTCCTCTTGGAGAATCTTTGGAATTAGCTATGAGAACTCTATTGGCTAATAACATCATCTCTTTGCCTAAGATCTAAAAATTTGATCCTGATCCTAAATCAAAATGGTGGAGAGAGAATGAATTTTGTAATTTCCATCGAGGTAAAGGTCACAAAACTAATAACTGCTTACACTTGAAACATACTATTCAAGATTTGATTGATAAGGGAGACATCACGATTGATAATCATAAGAGCAATAATGATCATACAACATTCACAGAACCATTTCTGAAACATGGTCAAGAAGTTTCATCTTCTCAGCCTAATATGGGGGCAAAGGTCAATTATGCTTACCTTGGAAATAATGCTATTATCAATATGGTTGAACCTTGTCTCTTTGAGCATTGTAATGTCATCACAATTGTGCAAAGAGATAGAGATCATACTTTTGCTAATGTAGTGACTCGATCATAGGCTTAGGCACATTTGAATGGATAAATCCCAGATTCATGAAATGTCCCTAAGATGCCCTTCAATCTTTCTTCCGCTTCCAAACAGAAGGCTATTTCTAAATCTTCCAATCCTAAAGATATGAGGCCAACATCTTATAGCATTGTTCAACAACTCTAGCACACTAATGGAAAAATCTCCATGTTTGAGTTGCTTCAGATATCTCCAGCTCATAGAGCTATTCTAGATAAAGCTTTTCTCAGATCCAATGTTCCTGATGACCTTGATTTAGACAGGTTCCAGACTATGGTTGGACTTCTTACGTCTCCACATTATATATCCTTTTTAGAGGAAGATGACAACTCCTTGAGTCACCCGCATAACCAGCCCTTGCACATAGAAGTCTTGATCCAGAATCGTAGAGTCAAACATGTGTTGATAGATGGACATGCTGGCCTAAACATTTGTTCTTACAGCTTGGTCACACAATTGGGATTTTCAGAATTGGCTATTGACCCTAGAAAGAAAATAACTATAAAAGCCTATGATGAACAAGAAAGATATCCTAAAGGCACCATTGTCTTACCTATCAGAGTAGGTCCGGTTATCAGAGATACTATATGTCAAGTTCTTGATCTACCTTTGGCTTACAACATTCTTCTAGGGAGACCATGGATACATGAGATGATGGCTATTCCTTCTACATTCCACCAATGCTTAAAATTTCCTTATGAAGGAGTATAGGTCACTATTCCAATAGACATATCCACCAGTTGCAATACATTGAAAGAAAGTGCAGATAAACTTGTGCCTAATAATAGAGAATCTTCCATTGAGCCAACAAAAGAAGCATCCACATCTAAAATGGAAGACCTTGCAAGAGAGGTCAATATCAAAGAAAATGGTATGGGAGACTATACTATAGAGCCAATCTTATCTTTGACATCTCTACCTATCTCACCTAAGCCTTATGGACAATCTTTAAAATAGTCCAAACCAGACTCTAAAGAACCTCTTGAGGCATATAAAAAGAATTTTGTAGTAGAGCAAGTATGTAAAAAAGAGTTTGAAGGGGATGAAGTTGTGCTTACATGGCTATACAAGGATGAACCTGAATCTCAAGCTGTTCCAACTAGTGACTCTACAGTATCCAAAATCCCTTCTAAAGCATATGGTCTAGGAGATAAACTCATAGCTAAAATGGGATATTTAGGTAAAGGACCTCTAGGAGTTAGAGGAGAAGGTCTTATAACACCTATTTCACATACTGGTAGGGAAAATAAAGATACTGTTGGCTTAGGCTTTAAAAAGAAACCCTTCCACCTCAAAGGTAATTGTTCCCATGTCATAGAGAAAATCACACCAGGAGAACCCCTTCTTAAGAAAGAAGAAACTGAACCATCAGATAGTGATTCAGACAGCTTAGAACTTATCCCTTATGATCATTTTCCTAAGGAAATCAAGGATCTCCTTGAAGCTGAAGATGATCCAATAAAAAGAATCAATGTAGTAGAAACACAAGAACCTACTATAGAGCAAGAGATAGTTGCCACAAAAGAACCAGCTAATCTCAAAGACAATCAAATAGACAAAGAGGAAGGTGGTAGTTATTCTGAGATAGATTCCCATGAGTATGAATTCAAATCAAAATCTGAGGGTAACCCTTCTTGGGTTATTCATCCTGACTTTACTCATGTTCTCAGATTTCCTAGAGGCATAGATGAAGAATCTAATGAATATGAATGGGGAGCCATTCCAAAAGAAGATGAGCTTATTACAGAGAAACATGTTGATGTTATTCACCAATATGCACCTAAACCCAACATAAGTCTAGAATGAAATGATGAACCTATCGAGTCTAATCCACCGATGGCTGAAGTGGACTCCCATGATGACATTGAGCATATTCATGAATTGAATGTCTTAAGTTGTAATATCACCTTTGAACTTGAGCATCAGGTTAGGACCAATGATGATAGATCCATATCCGTAAACACTATCTCCCAATCTTTCACCACTTTGACTATCCAACATCTTGAACTTCTTGATCAAACCTCCACAAATCCGAGCCATGGTATTTATACCTTCCTGAATGACTATGCCCTTTCTTTTTACCTCAATGCAGTTGAGCCTATGAGGACTTCCATCAGTGAACCAAGCATTAGCATGGTGGAGTCAGACAACAAGTATCTTAGTCAGAAAAATAAGAATAAGAATAAAAAGAAAAGGAGTTCTGAGGGTGAAAACCACTTTGTGACAGTCTCAAAACCTACAAAATTAAAAATAAATGACGTATCCGAAGGTGAAAACCTCTCTGAGGTGCCTAAGGATGAGATATTTGATGTCCTTCTAAGTCATTTACAGGATAGATCTCCAGTTCTAATAGAGCCCACTCAATCCATCAACTTGGGAACAATAGAAGAACCATAGTTGATTCATGTAGCACAATCTTTATTAGAAGAAGAGAAGCAAAAATTTACAACATTCCTAATAGAGAAGAAGATCAACTTTGCATGGAAATATTTAGATATGCCAGGGTTGAATCCTAATCTTATAATGCATCATTTATCTATAGCTCCAAATGTCAAACCTGTTAAGAAAAAGTTAAGAAAGATGCATCCTCATGTTGCACTCTTGGTAAAAGCTGAATTAGAGAAGCTCCTAAAAGCCAGATTTATCTGAGTTATTGATTATGTAGAATGGATCTCTAATATTGTACCTATTTCAAAACTAGACAAATCTATAAGAGTGTGCACACACTAGTACATTTGACCTTAAATTTCAACTAAACAATTCGACCATCAAATAAAAATGTTTAGGTTGGTCGCATTATAGAAGGAAAACTTTTGTTTTTTTTAATACATGCCCGTGTTGGTCACAATTTCGACCAACATTGTGGTAGTTGAAATGGTGACCAACACGAGCATGTATTAAAAAAAACAAAAGTTTGAAACTTCATTTCAGTGCTTCATTTCAGCGTGCGCGAAGGAGGTAGAAGCTAGAGAAGGCTAGAAGTGAAGGAGGTTTAGGGTACACTGTGTCAGCTCTGCTATGAAGTCATGGCCCTAATTTGTGCTTTCATCATGGAGATGCCATGCCGCTGGATGAAAAAAAATTAGGGTAATGTTATTTAACTTGTTCAGTGCTCAAAATTGGGAAAGACATTAACTGTGCTTCATGGTCGATGCCCTAGTTTGGGTGTAATCAATGTGTGGAACCACTGAAGTAAACAAATGTCTACAATAGTGAATGAAAAGGGATTAATACAACAATAACACCAGTCTTAGGTACCCTCTCACAATCTGTTGTAGTTGACACCAACCTAATTTGATCAACTAGGTTGAAATTCCCAAAAATGGGTTGTGGGTGCATTTCATTTCAAACTTCATTTGAGCATTTCATTTTTGTGCACACGAAGGAGCCAGTAGAAGCTAACAGGGTGAAGAGTTGAACCAGAGGGTTAAGGTATGTCGAATTGATTTCTAATAAGAATCAAATGCTCTATATAAACTGTTGATTTAGGATTTATGAAAAGTTGGTTGAATTAGTTGTTTAGAATTTATATAAGTTGAAAATGGATAAAACCGTAAGTAATAGAAATACTCTATTTTTTGCAAAATTCATTCATCTTGAAGTCTCAATTCAGTTATTCTGATGCATTAAAGGAATTGCAACATTTCTTTGTTCAATTCATGCCATTTTCAAATGAGTCTCATTTTATATTGAAACTGTTGTTACGCCAGTGGTCTATCTAATAGCATTTCTGATTTTAGTTTACTGTTATTGCAGTAGGAACTTAGAATAATGAGAACCATTCTAACCTAATAATGAGAACCATTCTAACTGTTGTTACGCTAGTGGTCTATCTAATAATGAGAACCATTCTAACCATGGAATGTTAATTCTAACCTATATTATTAGATCATTAACCGTGCATATGCAGAGTTGTGTGGAGTAAAGGTGATCACGGTTAAAGAACAATGAGAAAATACAATGAAATTGGATGCAATGTGTAGCAGTGGATGATCTGTCCGAATAAGGAAGGGTTTTTATGTTTGAAAATGTTTTTTTATATTGAATGAATGGTGATTCGATCACTAATTTGATGCAGGAGTGAGTTGTAACAGGAGATTGGGGAAGCCCTAGCAAACTAGGGTTTGGAGTCAAGATTTGGGGGTTTTGGTGTTGTAGGGCCTGTGAGTCTAATTGCTTGTGGATTTAACCATTTTGAGTCATTTTATAACTCTGCTGAAGGTTTGGTGGGATAAGGGAATGTAAGGAGAGTAGTTGCTTTGAAAATTTGGTCATTTTTCATGCATTGAAAATAGGGGTTCAGTCATGGTTAGGTGTGTTGGTCCAAAGTAACACTATAAAAGATTTTGGTGTGTTATAGAAATCTGAAAAGGGTGTCTAGAAATGTTTTCATCTTGTCAAGTGTTTTGAGGGAAGACAAAGTTATTACCATCCTAAGTCTGCTGCAGGGTTATTGGCAGCCTATTAAGCCTTTGGAACAGTTTGAAAGAACTTTGTGTATTGGAAGCATGAGAATTAAAATAGAGTCTTAGAATTTTTTGAGTCTAAGTGGTTTGAAGCCTAGGAAACCTAATCCATCATTGTGTAGTATTGTGGAGGCCTTGACAAGTTAGATCTTTTAAACATTTGAGGTTGTTGATAGGCTAGAGTGCCTAAATCTCTGAAATTACCAATTTTCATTGTGTTTTGAATACCACCACCCTTATTCCTTTTGGTTTGGAGTAATTTTATTTCATTTTAAATAAGTTATGGTAGTTTTATTAAATTATTTGAATGATTAAATGAAGATTGGATCATCAAGATCAAGATTGGATTCAAAATTACTCCAAACCAAAAGGAATAAGACTCCAAACCAATAAAATAAAACTACCATAACTTATTTAAAATGAAATAAAATTACTCCAAACCAACGTAATAATTGTGCAATGATTATTGGAAGCCGTTCTTGACTCAATTAATGACCAGATTTAAATTGCATTCTTTGTCGCACAGAAACGGTTTCCACAAGTTGATAAACTTCTTCAATAAACTCGATACTAAGACTTGAGTTACATCCAAATGCAACATAAAACATTTAAAATAAATATTTTTTCTCTGTTATCGAATTCCATCATAGCATATTCATAATAAAGATGTGCTTGATCGTGATGACATTATGGGTGTTAGACTGTCGAACTGAAAGAGCAAACCAAACAAAATGAGTTGTAAATAATAAAAATGAAACATTTGGGAAACACTGAACAATCATAGAGAAGAATCAAATGTAAAACTAGACTGTTATTTTCATTCATCATACGTATTACATTGATCATCTCATTCCCATTGATCTCTCTCTTCACCAATTCTCCACTCTCATGCCCCCTATTCTCGGCTTCTACATTGCAGAGATAAAGATCTCCAAACTCACAACCTGGTAACTAAATCATATAACTTAGTGAAGAATACTCAAAATAGAGATCAATGGTGAAGACAAAAGGCATTCTTACATTTAGTTAAGGGTAGTACTTAAAGAATAATATAGATCAATAGTGAAGATTAAAAGTCACCCTTACATTTAATGAAGAGTCTATTATATTTGAGTCTATCAGAAAGTCATGGAAAGTTCCTTATAGATATTTGAAGAGAGTCCTATTATTCATTACATTACTTGCAATATGTATGCTAATATTTCATTGTCTCTATATATGCTAAGTGTTTATATAAGAGTGAGGATATGCTATGTAACTTTACTTAGTCACAGTCTTAATTATATAAGGATATATACTTAATCGTAGTATAAACTTGAATAAAAAATAGATAATTTTAAAATAGAAATATGAGGGGACTGGGATATTATAAAATAATGAACATATCTTTGTGAATTATCCTAAGATTGTAGGGCTCAAATATTCATTGTGATTAATAAAAGTTTGTAAAGATTGATTGATGTATTTTGAGGTCATATAATATGGAAATAAGACAACACCTACATAAAACTTGATATCATCACAATATAACATATTTTGATTCTCTGCAAATTTGAACAAGTTTTCATTCACAATATAACATAAAATGTTTTGATTTGGTCTTATATGTTAATTATATATAGTTCCAGATTTATTCCTTATGAAATAGTGATGAGATTTATTCTTTTATCTCTGTTAATGTAATTATGGGTCTATTATTCACATAATGTCTGAGATATAATAATTCTAGAACCCCTAATTTTCTGATCTAGTTATGTCTTAGTTTACTGTATAGCATTGGAGTTCTACATTATATCTGTACCAAAGATATTATTCCAACTTTGATGTTACCGTTGATTGCTGAGTGTATGTTTAATCAACCGGCTGGATTACTAAATTGGGTTTTTAACACATTCTCTCCTCTTGTTTGATGACTTCCTCACTATTCCTTAGTATGATCTTCTCACAATTCCCCTTAATCTTCTCACAATTCTGACAAAACTAACAACATGCCTCATGTTATATGGAAAATTGGTAAACAAGGAGCCACTGTAGTTCAATTCCCTTTTTCTAAGTCCTTCATGGAAGTTGAAGTATCACTCTTTAGGAAACTTATATCTCTGGTTCAAAGTTCCCATTAAAATCATTCAAATATTCGAAAACAATACCCAAATTCGCTACAGTGGTAAAGTATTAACAAAGCATAGCCTCATAGTTCCATCAGTTTGACAATCAATGGTAAGAAATTCCTAATAATATTATATTAGAAGTGAAATGTTGATGCTAAGACAATTACTTTGTGACCATAATAATCCTACATATGTTTTTTTGCACAATAGATAAAGTCTGCTATCCAATTCCAAGAGAAACTCACAATTTCAATTGTGACCACACTAGCCTCATCACAAAAAACTTGTTAGAAACATGAAAAGAAAACATGTTAGCAATTCCATCATTTGTCTATTGTTTGGGACAGTCACCATAGAATTATTTGGACTGTCTCTCCTCTTGCCTTGCAAGGTTAAAATGACCTTTTTTTCATCCCTCCTTGAATAGACCCTTATCATCTTGCACTTGTGCAATGATAGGATACCAATGTTGCTAATTAAGGTTGGCGGGATGATTACGCCTATCCTGAAAAAAGACTGTCAAATCATTATGCTTTCAAATCAATTACCTATCGATGTATCCCTTGCGAGGGAGAGAAGCCAAACACATAAAGAACATGCACATAAACACGAGAACTAAAAAAATTAAATGGAATACACCAAGAAGTACCAAATGATGAATGCTCAATTGTTGTAATGGAAAAGCAATATTAGAACAATCCATTTATAGTCCTAATGATTTTGGAAATTTTTGACAAAGAGTGTTTCTTTTTTTGATTATAGTATAAATGATTTTTCTATAGTCGTAATGATTTTTCTTATTTCTTGTCTTTTGTCCCTTTTTGATTTCCTATGTCTGTGCTTTGTGATAGGATTTTGTCACCTTCTTTTGATGGTATATTTCATTCACTCTATGTGGAATACTATTTTGTTCACTATTTATTTCAACTTCATATTTCTTTCATTTTTCATATACACACAGACTACACATGCTGATAAAAAAATGAGCTATTTGATTTAGGTTTACTTTTCATTATTGTAAATGGTTAATATTTCTAATGGTACTCCTTAGTGTATTTGGACTATAAAAATAATCATATAAAAATAATAAATGTAGTAACGATGGTGCGGTGCATTATTGATATAGGTTCGATGACTCTTGTCAATGTGCCAAACTGTTAATGTGGTGGTGGGAAGTGTGTGTTGAAGACTTCACGGACATTGAACAACCCTGGACGACAATTTTGGTGCTGCCCTAATCAAAAAAAGGTTGCTAATGTGTATATATTTAAAGTTTCTAATGTAAATACTATTCATTATAATATAAGAACTAATGTAGACTGGGTATCATAGGGAAATAATGGCTGTGGATACTTTAGTTGGGTTGATGACAACTCATCTGCATCTATCCACCCATCTCCACTTATCTGCGATGAAGGATTTGAGTGCAAAACATGTCAGGCTATGGAAAATTTTGAAATTATATTTTTACGATGCCTTCTCTATATTGTAATCGCATATCTAATTTGTTGCGACCATATGCAGAGATGAACTCAGGAATTAGTTAGTTTAGTATTTTCATATTGTAACTAATATTTTAATATTGATATGACATAACTTCTCTTTTCCTCAAGTGCACATATATATGGTTTACATCTTTTTTTAGAATAATTCTTCATGTTTATGGCTCAGGTGAGCCCCAATCTACTATCAATCACATGATTTAACACTGATTTAGGCTGGAGGTAAACTACATGTGTCATGTAAACAACATGGTTGAATGCAATCTCTTTTGTGTGTTTTCAAGAGTTTTCCCACCAATACAAGCATAAATAACGCATTGAACGTAATCTATGGACGCTGTGTGGTATGAAGTCTTGCTGAAGTTTGAGCACAACATGGTATGAAGTCTCACTGAAGAAGAGTACTACAAAGAGTAGGCCTACCGTACTAAGGAAGTTTGACAAGAACAAGGAATATGGCTTAAACAGAATGGGAAGACGTCTTTCTAGCCTGGGCTTGGATCCTTCGACAATTAGCTTGATAATAAATGAAGTAAATGAGAGCCGAGCAATTAGCTTCCCAAGAAAAATCTTGTAAGTGAACTATGTGTACCCTAATTCTTGTTCCTTCTGCACATACCTAAATGATATATTTGAAACAACAAGGGTAAATTTAGCCTTACCCTTGTTGTTTCAAATATGTCATTTGGGTACGCACAGAGGGCACATTAATTGGGGTACATATAGTTCATTTATGGGAATTTTCTTGGAAAGCTAATTGCTCATCTGTCATCTACATTATTTATAAGCTAATTGCCAAAGGATCTAGGCTCAGGCTAGAAAGATGTCTTCCCAAACACATAAAAAACATACACATAAACATGAAAAATGAGAAACATAAATGTAGATTTCACAATAGCTGAGAAACATAATTGTAGGCATCATGGTCATAATTTTTTGGAGACAACATAATTGAGTTGTATACCCAGATGATGGAGAGCAACTTCTGCTCCTTCGATTCCAAGTTGACAATGCGGGATCCAAAGACCATAGATAAGGAATAAATTTAGAGAGTGGAGGAGGGCCATAACGACCAAAATAATATAGGATGAACCTCAAGTTAAATGAGGCAACTATAAAAATTTTAATAAAATTCTATTAAAATGTTTGCAGTTGCCTCATTTAACTTGAGGTTTGTCTTGTATTATTTTTGTCGTTATGGCCCTCCTCCACTCTCTAAATTTATTCCTTGTCTATGGTCTTGGGATCCCGCATTGTCAACTTGGAACCGGAGGAGCAGAAGTTGATCTTCATCATCTGGGTATACCACTCAATTATGTTGTCTCCAAAAAAATGTGATCATGATGCCTACAATTATGTTTCTCAGCTGTTGTGTCCCAGGACGCCTTATGACCCTTTACAACCATTTACAACCTCTAAGAATACATCTTAGAGGTCTTAAAATGTCATAAAGGGTCATAAGAGGCTCCTAGGAGGGGCTAGATGAGCTTCCACCTTCATGTGGTTGGCCTTGTTAAGTAGAGAATGTTAATTAAACTATTCTCGAAACACAATTGTAGGCATCATGGTCACATCGGGGATGAAACTATTCCAAGTTGACACTGTGGGATGGAGAACAACTTAGAACTGGAGGTGCAAAAGTTGCTTTCCATTGTTTGGGTATACCGCTCAATTACATTGTCTCCAAAAAAATGTGACCATGATGCCTACAATTATGTTTCTCAAAGAATGTTAAACTATTCTTGAAACAAAGAGAAGCTCAAAGAAAAGCTGGCAACAACCAATAGAATGAGTGTGGACACCTAAAGATAAATATCAAATAGGGTAAAAGCACCTGCAACAACAGAGGCAATAGCTATAGATACAGATGAGGATATTGTAGAAATCCGTAATTTAGTGTTTCAGAGAACAAACAATAGATTGTGAATTGGGGATTTCTGTGATATCGTCATCTAAATCTACATCTATTTTATTTACATTGGAATGCAGCCTGCTGATATTGATACTGCACCAGCCGAGCACGATGGAGGCATCGATTCTAATGTGAATTACAATACTCAAGGTATACATTTTCTATTCGAATTTTGATTAATGAATATTTAATACAAGCAAACATATTCAATTGATTAAGGTGGATTAGTTGTGATGATGAGATGTGAAATTTAGATGTTAACTGTGACAGTCTCTTGGTTTCAGGCAATGTAGAAGGAGAAGCCTAGTTCAATATGCAATCTTGCAGAATATGCACGGATATCAGGTGGAGTTGAAAAACACAACAGGGTTTCATTTTTTATAGAGGTCTTGAATTGCGTATTTTAAGTTATAGACCATTGCGAAAATGTAAACGTGTTGTGTTTTTTCAACTCCACCTGCTATTCGTGCATATTCTGCTTGTGTTGCACACATATTCTCAATTCAGAGTGGGAAAAATCTTATTTTCAATGCGAGGGAGAGAAGCCAAACACAAAGAACATGCAAATAAACATGACAACTACAAAACATAAATGTAGGTATCACAACAATTGAGAAACATAAATGTAGGCATCATGGTCCCAATTATTTGGAGACACAACATAATTGAATGCTATACCCAGAAAATGCAACACAACCACTACTCTTGGAGTTCTAAGTTGACACTGTGGATCCAAAAACCATATATAGATTCCTTATCTTTTGTTTTTGGATCCTGCAGTATCAACTTAGAACTACAGTAGTAGTGGTTGCATTGCATCATTTGGGTATACCACTCAATTATGTTGTGTTTCCAAAACATTGTGACCATGATGCCTACATTTATTTTTCTCAGCTCTTATGTCCTAGGACCCCTTATGACCCTTTCCAACCATTTACGACCTCTAAGAATACATCTTAGAGGTCTTAAAATGTTGTAAAGGGTCATAAGAGGCTCCTAGGAGGGGCCAGATGATCTTCCACCTTCACGTGGTTGGCCCTGTTAAGTAGAGAATGTTAATTAAACTATTCTTGAAACATAATTGTAGGCATCATGGTCACATTTTTTTTGAGACAACATAATTGAGTTGTATACCTACACGGAGAGCAATTTCTGCACCTCCGATTCCAAGTTGACACTGCAGGATGGATAACAACTTGGATTCAGAGGTGCAGAAGTTGCTCTCCATCGTCTGGGTATACCACTCAATTACATTGTGTCCAAAAAAATGTGACCATGATGCCTACAATTATGTTTCTCAAAGAATGTTAAACTATTCTCAAAATAAAGAGAAGCTCAAAGAGAAGCTGGCAACAACCAACAGAATGAGTGTGGACACCTGAAGATAAATATCAAATAGGGGAAAAGCACCTACAACAATAGAGGCAATAATTGTATATATAGATGAGGATATCGCATAAATCCCTAATTTAGTGTTTCAGAGAACAAATGATAGAATATGAATTAGGTATTTCTGCAATATTGTCATCTAAATCTACATCTATTTTATTTACATTGGAATGCAACCTACCAATATTGATACTGCACCGGCCAAGAATGATGGAGGCATTGATTCTAATGTGAATTGTAGTACTCAAGGTATAAATTTTCTATTCGAATTTTGATTAATGAATATTTAATACAAGAAAACATATTCAATTGTTTAAGGTGGATTAGTTATGATGATGAGATGTGCCATTTAGATGTTAATTGTGACAATCTCTTGGTTTCAGGCAATGCAGAAAGAGAACCCTGGTTCAATATGCAATCTCAATTAATATACATAGGATATCAGGTGGAGTTGAAAAACACAACAGGGTTGCATTTTTGATAAAGGTCTTTAATTGCATATTTTAAGTTATAGACCACCATGAAAATGTAAACGTGTTATGTTTTTTCAACTCCACTTGCTATCCGTGCATATTCTACTTGTGTTGCACACGCATTCTCGATTCAGAGTGGGAAAAATCTTATTTTTGATGTGAGGGAGAGAAGCCAAACATAAAGAACATGAAAATAAACATGACAACTACAAAACATAAATGTAGGTATCACAATAGCTGAGAAACATAAATGTAGGCATCATGGTCCCAATTGTTTGGAGACACAACATAATTGAATGCTATACCCAAAAAATGCAACACAACCACTACTCCTACAGTTCTATGTTGACACTGTGGATCCAAAAACCATATATAGATTACTTATCTTTTGTTTTTGGATCCTGTAGTATCAACTTAGAACTACAGGAGTAGTGGTTGCATTGCATCATCTAGGTATACCACTCAATTATGTTGTGTTTCCAAAACATTGTGACCATGATGCCTACATTTATGTTTCTTAGTTGTTGTGTCCTAGGACCCCTTATGACCCTTTACAACCATTTATGACCTTTAAGAATACATCTTAGAGGTCTTAAAATGTTGTAAAGGGTCATAAGAGGCTCCTAGGAGGGGCCAGATGAGCTTCCACCTTCACGTGGTTGGCCCTGTTAAGTAGAGAATGTTAATTAAACTATTCTTGAAACATAATTGTAGGCATCATGGTCACATTTTTTTGGAGACAACATAATTGAGTTGTATACCTACATGGAGAGAAATTTCTGCACCTTCGATTCCAAGTTGACACTGCAGGATGGATAACAACTTGGATCAGGAGGTGTAGAAGTTGCTCTCCATCATCTGGGTATACCACTCAATCACATTGTCTCCAGAAAAATGTGACCATGATGCCTACAATTATGTTTCTTAGAGAATATTAAACTATTCTTGAAACAAAGAGAAGCTGGCAACAACCAACAGAACGAGTGTGGACACCTGAAGATAAATATCAAATAGGGGAAAATCACTTGGAACAACAGAGGCAATAGTTGTAGATACAGATGAGGATATCGTAGAAATACCTAATTTAGTGTTTCAGAGAACAAATGATAGACTGTGAATTAGGGATTTCTATGATAGTGTCATCTAAATCTACATCTATTTTATTTACATTGGAATGCCACCTGCCGATATTGATACTGCACCGGCTGAGCATGATGGAGGCATCAATTCTAATGTGAATTGTAGTACTCAAGGTATACATTTTCTATTCAAATTTTGATTAATGAATATTTAATACAAGAAAACATATTCAATTGTTTAAGGTGGATTAGTTGTGATGATGAGATGCACCATTTAGATGTTAACTATGACAGTCTCTTGGTTTTAGGCAATGGAGAAAGAGAAGCCTAGTTCAATATGCAATCTCAATTCATATACATAGGATATCAGGTGGAGTTAAAAAACACAATAGGGTTGCATTTTTGATAGAGGTCTTTAATTGCGTATTTTAAGTTATAGACCATTGTGAAAATGTAAATGTGCTATGTTTTTTCAACTCCACCTGCTATCTGTGCATATTCTACTTGTGTTGCACGTGCATTCTCAATTCAGAGTGGGAAAAATCTTATTTTCGATGTGAGGGAGAGAAGACAAACACAAAGAACATGCAAATAAACATGACACCTACAAAACATAAATGTAGGTATCACAACAGCTAAGAAACATAAATGTAGGCATCATGGTCCCAATTCTTTGGAGACACAACATAATTGAATACTATACCTAGAAAATGCAACACAACCACTACTCCTGTAGTTCTAAGTTGACACTCTAGATCCAAAAACCATATATAGATTCCTTATCTTTGGTTTTTGGATCCCACAGTGTCAACTTAAAACTACAAGAGTAGTGGTTGCATTGCATCGTCTGGGTATACCACTCAATTATGTTATGTTTCCAAAACATTGTGACCATGATGCCTACATTTATGTTTCTTAGCTGTTGTGTCCTAGGACCCCTTATGACCCTTTATGACTATTTATGACCTCTAATAATACTTCTTAGAGGTCTTAAAATGTCATAGAGGGTTATAATAGGCTCCTAGGAGGGGCCATGTGTTTTTCAACTCCACCTGATATCCTATGTATATGAATTGAGATTGCATATTGAACTAGGCTTCTCTTTCTCCATTGCCTAAAACCAAGAGACCATTGTGAAAATGTAAATGTGCTATGTTTTTTCAACTCCACCTGCTATCCGTGCATATTCTACTTGTGTTGCACGTGCATTCTCAATTCAGAGTGGGAAAAATCTTATTTTCGATGTGAGGGAGAGAAGCCAAACACAAAGAACATGCAAATAAACATGACACCTACAAAACATAAATGTAGGTATCACAACAGCTAAGAAACATAAATGTAGGCATCATGGTCCCAATTCTTTGGAGACACAACATAATTGAATGCTATACCTAGAAAATGCAACACAACCACTACTCCTGTAGTTCTAAGTTGACACTCTAGATCCAAAAACCATATATAGATTCCTTATCTTTGGTTTTTGGATCCCACAGTGTCAACTTAAAACTACAAGAGTAGTGGTTGCATTGCATCGTCTGGGTATACCACTCAATTATGTTATGTTTCCAAAACATTGTGACCATGATGCCTACATTTATGTTTCTTAGCTGTTGTGTCCTAGGACCCCTTATGACCCTTTATGACTATTTATGACCTCTAATAATACTTCTTAGAGGTCTTAAAATGTCATAGAGGGTTATAATAGGCTCCTAGGAGGGGCCATATGAGCTTCCACCTTCATGTGGTTGGCCCTGTTAAGTAGAGAATGTTAATTAAACTATTCTCGAAACATAATTGTAGGCATCATGGTCACATTTTTTTGGAGACAACATAATTGAGTTGAATACCTACATGGAGAGCAATTTCTGCACCCCTGATTCCAAGTTGACACTGCGGGATGGATAACAACTTGGATTTTGAGTTGCAAAAGTTGCTCTCCATCATCTGGGTATACCACTCAATTACATTGTCTCCAAAAAAATGTGACCATGATGCCTACAATTATGTTTCTTAGAGAATGTTAAACTATTCTCAAAACAAAGAGAAGCTAGCAACAACCAACAGAATGAGTGTGGACACCTGAAGATAAATATCAAATATGGGAAAAGCACCTGCAACAATAGAGGCAATAGCTATAGATACATATGAGGATATCATAGAAATCCCTAATTTAGTGTTTCAGAGAACAAATGATAGACTGTGAATTAGGGATTTCTGTGATATCATCATCTAAATCTACATCTATTTTATTTACATTGGAATGCAACCTGTTGATATTGATATTGCACCGGCTGAGCACAATGGAGGCATCGATTCTAATGTGAATTGTAGTACTCAAGGTATACATTTTCTATTCAAATTTTGATTAATGAATATTTAATACAAGAAAACATATTCAATTGTTTAAGGTGGATTAGTTATGATGATGAGACACGCCATTTAGATGTTAACTATGACAGTCTCTTGGTTTCAGGCAATGTAGAAAGAGAATACTAGTTCAATATGCAATCTCAATTCATATACATAGGATATTAGGTGGAGTTGAAAAACACAACAGGGTTGCATTTTTGATATAGGTCTTTAATTGTGTATTTTAAGTTATAGACCATCGCAAAAATGTAAACATGTTGTGTTTTTTCAACTCCACTTGCTATCCGTGCATATTCTGCTTGTGTTGCACACACATTCTCGATTCAGAGTGGGAAAAATCTTATTTTCGATGTGAGGGAGAGAAGCCAAACACAAAGAACATGGAAATAAACATGACAACTACAAAACATAAATGTAGGTATCACAACAGCTAAGAAACATAAATGTATGCATCATGGTCCCAATTGTTTGGAGACACAACATAATTGAATGCTATACCCAGAAAATGCAACACAAACACTACTCCTACAGTTCTATGTTGACACTGTGGATCCAAAAACCATATATAGATTCCTTATCTTTTGTTTTTGGATCCCGTAGTCTCAACTTAGAACTACAAGAGTAGTGGCTGCGTTGCATTGTCTAGGTATACCACTCAATTATGTTGTGTTTCCAAAACATTGTGACCATGATGCCTACATTTATGTTTCTCAGCTGTTGTGTCCTAAGACCCCTTATGACCCTTTATGACCATTTATGACCTCTAAGAATACATCTTAGAGGTCTTAAAATGTTGTAAAGGGTCATAAGAGGCTCCTAGGAGGGGCCAGATGAGCTTCCACCTTCACGTGGTTGGCCTTGTTAAGTAGAGAATGTTAATTAAACTATTCTTGAAACATAATTGTAGGCATCATGGTCACATTTTTTTGGAGACAACATAATTGAATTGTATACCTACATGGAGAGCAATTTTTGCACCTCCGATTCCAAGTTGACACTACGGGATGGATAACAACTTGGATTAGGAGGTGCAAAAGTTGCTCTCCATCATCTAGGTATACCACTCAATTACATTGTCTCCAAAAAAATGTGACCATGATGCCTACAATTATGTTTCTCAGAGAATGTTAAACTATTCTCAAAACAAAGAGAAGCTCAAAGAGAAGCTGGCAATAACCAACACAACGAGTGTGGACACCTGAAGATAAATATTAAATAGGGGAAAAACACCTACAACAATAGAGGCAATAGCTATAGATACAGATGAGGATATCACAAAAATCCCTAATTTAGTGTTTCAGAGAACAAATGATAGACTGCAAATTAGGGATTTCTGTGATATCATCATCTAAATCTACATCTATTTTATTTACATTGGAATGCAACCTACCGATATTGATACTACACCGACTGAGCACAATGGAGGCATCGATTCTAATGTGAATTGTAGTACTCAAGGTATACATTTTCTATTCGAATTTTGACGAATGAATATTTAATACAAGAAGACATATTCAATTGTTTAAGGTGGATTAGTTGTGATGATGAGACGCACCATTTAGATGTTAATTGTGACAGTCTCTTGGTTTCAGGCAATGCAGAAAGGGAAGCCTAGTTCAATATGCAATCTCAATTCATATACATAGGATATCAGGTGGAGTTGAAAAACACAACAGGGTTTCATTTTTGATAGAGGTCTTTAATTATGTATTTTAAGTTATAGACCATCGCGAAAATGTAAACATGTTGTGTTTTTTCAACTCCACTTGCTATCCGTGCATATTCTGCTTGTGTTGCACGCACATTCTCGATTCAGAGTGGGAAAAATCTTATTTTCAATGTGAGGGAGAGAAGCCAAACACAAAGAACATGAAAATAAACATGACAGCTACAAAACATAAATGTAGGTATCACAACAGTTGAGAAACATAAATGTGGGCATCATGGTCCCAATTGTTTGGAGGCACAACATAATTGAATGCTATACCCAGAAAATGCAACACAACCACTACTCCTGCAGTTCTAAGTTGACACTGTGGATCCAAAAACTATATATAGATTCCTTCTCTTTTGTTTTTGGATCCTGCAGTATCAACTTAGAACTACAGGAGTAGTGGTTGCATTTCATCATTTGGGTATACCACTTAATTATGTTGTGTTTCCAAAAAATTGTGACCATGATGCCTACATTTATGTTTCTTAGCTGTTGTGACCCAGGACCCCTTTTGACCCTTTATGACCCTTTACCATCCCTAAGAATACATCTTAAAGGTCTTAAAATATCGTAAAGGGTCATAAGAGGATCCTAGGAGGGGCCAGATGAGCTTCCACCTTCACGTGGTTGGCCTTGTTAAGTAGAGAATGTTAAACTATTATTGAAACAAAGAGAAGCTCAATAATTTATATTTGAATACCAATTTTGTTCTTATCAAACCATCAAAACATTTAAATAGCCTTTTAAACTGCTATTAAAAATAAAATATTTAATCAACATTTACTTAGAGATTTGTGTGCTTGTCTGAGTTTGATACGCAGATCTGTGTATCAAACTCAGACAAGCACACAAATCTATAGGTAAATGAAGCTTTCTTAGTTAGTTTGATTTTTCTTGAGGCTGTGAATATATAGTACAATGAAAATGCTTTGTTCAATTACCGTCATTTTTTTTAACCAAAAAATATTTTTGGTTGATATTTTGACCTTTAAATAACATTAATTTCGACAAGAATGCTATGCATTTGACGTCAATTTCATGGAATAGTGGTCAAGTATTTTGTCGCAAGTTTGACGTCAAGTTTGCCAAAATTGGTCTCAATTCTGCCAGCTTCATGTGATTAGTTTGACGAAGAGTCAGTCGATAAGTTGAGTACTACTAAGGTCAAAATTTCAACAATGGGTTTGCCTGTAGAATAATCAACGAAAAAAGATCGACCACGGTTTTAGTTGTCTATTCGACCAATTGTTGTAGAAAATTTGACTAATTCTTGTCAAAATTTAGGGCAAAATTTACTAGTGATAGATTTCAGAGATGTAAATAGAGCATGCCCTAAGGATGATTTTCCACTACCTAACATTGATATGATAGTGGACATGACGACAGGCTTTGAGATGTATTCTTTAATGGATGGTTTTTCTGGATATAATCAAATAAAAATTGCTCCAGAGGATCAAGAGAAAAATGCTTTCACATGTGCATGAGGCACCTTCTGTTGGAATGTCATGCCATTTGGGCTTAAAATGCTGGTGCTACATATCAAAGAGCCATGACATCTATTTTTCATGACATGATGCATAGGACTATGGAGGATTATGTTGATGATACTTTAGAAAAATCTATGATTTGAGCTGAACATCTAAATGACTTGAGCAAGATACTAGACAAAATGGAAAAAATTGGTCTTAGACTAAATCCTAAGAAGTGTGCTTTTGGCATCACTTCTGGAAAGCTTTTAGGATACATAGTTTCAAAGAAGGGCATTGAAGTTGATCCAGCTGAAGTGAAGGCTATAATGGAGATGCAACCTCCAAAGAATATTAGTCAAATGAGGACATTGCAAGGAAGAGTTCAATCTATCAGACACTTCATATCTCAGCTAGCAGACATATCACAACCTTTTACAAAAACATTACATAAAGGTGTGACCTTTGCATGGAATGAAGAATGTGATAGTAAATTTAACCGTATCAAGAAGTATCTATCAAACCCTCCTATCTTAATGCCTCCCATTCTAGGGAAGCCTTTGATCTTATATGTATCCACTACAGATACATCATTGGGGGCATTGCTTGCACAACATGATGAGAACAAAAAGGAAAGAGCTATATACTATACCAGTAGAACATTGGTTGCATATGAGAAGAACTATTCAATGATTGAGAAAGTTTGTCTAGCTGTGATCTTTGCATCATAGAAACTGAGACATTACATGTTAGCTCATACCACACATTTGGTAGCTAAGATTGATCCACTCAAGTATCTACTAAGCAAAGCTGCCCTCACAGGTAGATTAGCTAAATGGGTCATGCTCTTAAGTGAATTTGACATTGAATATGTTGAGAGAAAAGCTATAAAAGTATAGGTTATTGCTAATCAATTAGAAAATGCACCTATGATTAATGATACACCAATGAAAATGGAATTTCTAGATTCCTCTATCATGACTCTTTCTTCTAGAGAATGATAGTTATTCTTTGACGAGTCCTATACACAAAATGGATTAGGAGCAGGCATATTGTTCATAACTCCTCAAGGATACTCAATCCCAAAAGCATTCAGATTAAATTTCCCTTGCACAAACAATATTGCAGACTATGAAGCCCTTCTTAATGGCATGAAACTAGCAATTGAGTGGAGAGTGACAGAGCTACACATTCATGGAGACTCTCAACTTGTTATCCATCAAGTTAATGATGTGTACCAAACTAAAGATGAAAAGCTCATTCCTTATAAGAGAATGGTAGATGATTTAAAGAAGTATTTCATATCTATCACATTTGAGCAAATTCCTAGAATAGAGAATAAGGCTACCGATGCAATGGCAATGCTATCTACTTTATTACAACATCCTGAACATGAGCTATGCTATGAGTTCCTGGTGGAAGCACTATCTTATCTTGCATATGATTCCCCTGAAACCCACATGATTTGCACTATTGTAGGTCATGAGTCATCTAGATATAAAAACCTATTCTCCTATCTCAAAGACCAAATCATTCCAAATATCTTCAACCACCATGAAAAGAGATACCTTATCCATAATGCCTCCCGATATGTCATCATTGGTCATGATCTTTACAAACAAGGTCTAGATGGTATGCTACTTAGATGTTTAGAACAGGAAGAGTCTCAACGTGCGTTAGAGGAATTCCATGATGGTATTTGTGGGTCACACTCAAACAGTTTAACACTAGCTTGAAAACTTATTAGGGATGGGTACTATTGGCCTGAAATGGAGAAAGAGTCTATCAAATTTGCTAAGAAATGTCAAAAGTGCCAAGTGCATGGAAACTTAATTCATGCTCCAGGGAGAGATCTAATTCCCTTTACTACACAATGGCCTTTTCACCAATGGGCATTTGATCTTATAGGAGCTATACATCCTCATTCTTCTAATGGACATACCCATATAATCACAGCTACAGATTATTTTACAAAATGGGTAGAAGCAGTCCCTTTGACACAAGCAACTGGAAAGAAAATATCTATGTTCATATTGAACTATATCATATGCAAATATGGGATACCTCATTCCATAATCATAGATAATGGTGGACAATTCAAGAACAACGATCTAGATGATCTATGTGCTAAATTCAAGATTACACAATATTGGTCATCTATCTATTATCCTCAAGGGAATGGACAAGTAGAGGCTTCTAACAAGAATTTATTGAAAATCTTGCACCGTACAATTAATAAAATAGGAAGAGACTGGCATCTCATGATCAATCCAACTCTCTGGGCCTACAGAACAAGTATCAAAATGCCCATTTGGGCTACTCCATTCACTTTAGTTTATGGGTCTAAAGCGATACTGCCTATTGAGGTTGAAATCCCATCACTAAGAATTAGAATGCATGGTCTAGTAACTAATGATGACTACAGAGTGTCTAGGTTGTAAGAAATTGAACTACTAGATGAGCGTAGACAAGTAGCATATGATCATCTCAGAGTATATCAGAAGAGAATGTCTAGAGGCTACAACAAGAAAGTTAGACATAGATTGGTGATCTAGTCTTGAGAGAAAATACTAAAAATCAGTCACATCAAGAACACAAGGGGAAGTTTGAACCCAACTGGCTGGGTCCCTTTGTTATCACTGCTACTTTTAGCTCTGGTGCCTATCAAGTCTCAATGACTGAAGGAGAGCAGCTCTAAGTACCAATCAACATTCTCCATCTGAAAAAATTCTACACCTAAGGCATTTAGTCTATGGTAAAATGTCCTAAAAAAATCTTAAAAATTGGAAAAAGTCCTAAAAAAATGAACATCTTGGTGAAAACCTAGCAATAGGCACCTTGATGATTCACAAAAAAAGTAAAAAATATCAAAAGTACAAAACAAAATTTGAAAAATGAAAAATACAAAAAAATGAGAAAAAGAAAAAGTGCCTTGGTGAAAACCTGGAAATAGGCGCCTTGGTAGCAAAAATAGAATCTCTGCCAAGATGGTGAAAACCTAGCAAATGAGTGCCACTTGTTTCAAAATGCTCCATCTATCAGTGCAATCTTGGTCTTTCCCAGCTTTCAGTCTTGCTTTCGTTTGTACATATCTCCCAATTTATTTTCAATAAGTCAGTTTGTACACCAATCAGCTCAAGCGTCGGTATCCTATCAATGTTAAAACTTGGGGGCAATCAATGTCATATCCTATGGCCTCCAATGTATCTAAGACGTATCATATCTAGTTTGATTCCTTTGAAGCTTCATCCGAGTTAGTTAGTTAGTCTTATCTCCAGAAAAGATTTTGCATCTACAACAATGCAATCAAACATCAAACACTAATTGAAACCAATCTATGCTTTTTACATGCTTTTATCTCCTTGTATGCTTACTGATTCGCATTTAGATTTTTGTGTATTGTGTTCCTTCGAGCTCTTCAATGATGTCCTTTACAATATTTAGAGAGTGATGACTGGGGGCATAATCTTTTCTTTGTCTTTTGCTTGTATGTGAAAATCTAACAACTTTGGAAATTCTAGATTGAAATGGTGTCCGACTGTAAGAGCCTCTATCTCGAATTGGATGGCCATGCATACCTTGACCATTGATACCTGGAAAATTCAAGGAAGTTGGATCTAAATATTGTCTTTTTGAGTGATTTCTTTCTCCTATTGTGAAATTTGATCTTACCTAAGGATGTGAATGATAAAGGGTCACTACGGGTAATTCACATTGTATTTAGAATGACCTCTTGATTGTTTGATGTGTTTGTCATGCAAGGTGTATTTCGGTCATCGTGACATTTATGATCTGATGTTTATACAAATTACTATATCAAAATGGATATGATATTCAGGTCAATCTGGTGCTTATGCCTTGGTACTTATATATAATCCGACATTCGAAAAACAAAATCAATATTCATATGTCTATGGTTGTCTAGCCAGTGGGCATTGTATTGATTCTTGAGCATAAAAATCAATATTCATATGTCTATGGTTTCATAACTAGTAGGCATTGTATTGATTTATCCGGTTACCTAAAAAATTCAATGATGACAATGATCGACACATGACCAGTGACTAGGTCCTAGGTCTTAGGTTGCATTTCATTTTGCATGTCTCTTTGCATTTTGCATGTTTGCATGATCTCATAGTGGTTGGCTAAACTTCAATGCTTAAACGATTCTTCAAATCGCATCTTCAAATCTAACAAGAGCTGAATCTCACATGAAAGTTCCTCCAACAAAACAACAAGTAGAATCCTTTTTCAGGATCAAAATCAAAATCTGAGATCATTCATATTATTAACTACTTGCATAATTGAACTTCCATCATCACAAGAAATCCATAATTCAACTTAACTGATTATCTTACATCAAACTATCAAAATTTCAACTTGGTCAACCATGGTCAACTCATGGTCAAACCTAGTCAATCTTGATCTTTTGGACCTCCAAATGATGCAGAATACCTTCTTGAATGTATTTAACCACTTTTCAAATTAATTAACATGCTTTTGAACTATTCAAACGCTGACTTTTCTTGTCAGCTTTCAATTTTTATCCCGAAGGGGGCATGGTATTGCACATCATTCAAAGTCTGTAATCTAAATTTGAAATCATATCTTTCCTCAGTAATCAAGACAACAACCACATCTAATTGCTGATTCATCAAAAAAACCTCATCGCTTGGGGAAAATCAATCATCGCTCGGGACATATAAGATTCATCGAGATCCATATCAATCTGGTATTCTCTTAATCTTGTAAATTGTATCAGTCTTTTGTAACCATTAGTTCATTAGTGTTATTTCCTTGGTGCTTCGTAATTGAAGGGTTTAGATGTGATACCAATGTGATTCTTATCGACAATCAGGTCTGGAATCAGTCACTCACTTCTTCACAATCATAAGGTTCAGAATCAGGTGTTTTGACACTTTTTTCGCAATCATCAGTTCATTGCTATTATAGTTAACATTATCTTTGGTCATTCAGGACCTAATATCTTCGAATCTTTCAATCAATTTCTATCTCATATCATAGTTTTAGTTTCATATCAATTTCAATTTCAAACATCAATTTCAACATCATACACAGACTATCTTTGAACCAATGCGCTTCGCACAACAATTCAAAGAGGGGCAAAATGTAATAGCCCAAAAATAGGCTATAAGTTCATTAAACTCCTATATCGACATTGTATACACTTAAACATGGCTTCATTAATTAATTAAATATTTATTATTTAATTAATATTAACTTGATAAATTAATTAAATATTTATTATTTAATTAATAATTATTCCTCTATCCTAAGTCTTCTAATTAGTCTTATTAAAGTGATTTAATTAAATATACAATCACCTAAATATGACTAAGTCCCCTAGTCCACCTCACCTACCTAGTCACCTGACACATCACTTTGGCTAAAATAAATAATAATTATTAATTATTTATTAGTAATTATCCTCACCCACACATGTCCTATTCTTAAGGGCTATGCGGCCTCATAGGACTTGGTCTCATTACCACATGTCCTTTCTTAAACCAAGTCAAGAGACATGCCCTATTCCTAAGGGGCTTCTCAAGCCACCTCTAAGGGTCAAAGGTGACTCATGGGACACTTGTACAAAGAGTCCTCATGAGGAAAAGGTCTCTCCCTCTTTCTCTCTTTGGTCTTTGTGAGACACTTGACATGTGTCTTTCCCTTCCACCTTGTTCTCCTCCATGTCAATGTGAGAGGAACATCATCCCTATTCTTCCTCTCACATTCCAACTACATCCTCCTTTCTCTCAACTCCTTCAACCAAGTCAACCCTAGCTCTAGGGCCTTCCACCTTTCATTCTCAACCATAGGATTGTGCCACCTAGGCCTAGATCCTTCAAAAATCTATAAAAGGAGCCTAATTTCCCCTTTGTGAGCTAATAGGTATTTTTGTAATAGGCATTCAAGAAATCAAACATCCAAGCATTCTAAAAGCAATCAAGCATCCATATTATCATCAAATCCATTTTGCATTCCATCCATTAGTTGCATAATCAAGCTTTAAGCTTTCTTGCATTCATCATCAAATCTCCACACTTTGATAGCATCTTGGGAGAAGGCTTCATTTGGAAATCTGAAAGCTCAACATCTTCAAGAAATCAAGGCTAGGAGAGCAATGGAGACAAGCTACATGGTAGGTGAAGGTAAAATATTATTTTAGCTTCATTTTGATTGTATTCTTCATTGTAGTTTGCTAATTAGATAGATTTATTAATCTTAGAATAGTTAATTTATCATTTAGAATAGTATTCACCTAATTTTGCATACATTTATCTTGTCCCTGACTTGTCCTACATATGATGATCCTGATACGAGTATTATATGTCATCTTATTGGACACGACTCCCCAATTTATGGAAAAATTTATTCCTATCTGAAAAATGACATCCTACCCCCTAACCTGTCCCGAAATAAAAAATGAACTTTTCTCTGCCAAGCCTCCCGCTATGTCCTAATATCTGACACCCTTTATCGGCAAGGTCTTGACGGTATTCTCCTATGATGTCTCGAGCATGATGAAGCTCAAACTGCCTTGAGAGACGTACATGAGGGTATTTGTGGGACACATTCAAGTGGTCCCTCTTTGGCTAAGAAACTCATGCGTATGGGTTATTATTGGCCTACCATGGAAATAGATTCCTTTCATTTTGCTAGGGCATGGAAGAAATGTCAGATACATGGAAACCTTATTCATGTGCCTCCAGCACAAGAGTTACATCCTTTTACAACTACCTTGCCATTCAGTTGGTGGGGACTCGACCTCATGGGCGCTATCAACCCTCCATCTTCCAATGGCCACAAATGGATTCTCACTATGACAAAATATTTTACTAAATGGATTGAGGCTGTTCCATTGATTACCACCATAGGGAAACAAATATCCATGTTTATCCTAAATTATATCATTTGTAGATATGGTATACCTATGTATCTCATTACTGATCATGGGAAAAAATTTCAAAATCAAGACATAGATGAACTGTGCGCAAAATTCCATATCACCCATAACTATTCCACCATATACTATCCTCAAGGAAATGGCCAAGTTGAGGCGTCAAATAAAACTATTGTTAAAATCCTACAAAAGACTGTCAATGATGCTGGCCATGACTGGCATATCCAACTGAATCCAGCCTTATGGGCTTACCATACTTCCATCCGCACTCCTACTAGAGCCACCCCATATTCCCTTATCTATGGATCCAAAGTAGTCCTGCCCCTCAAGGTTGAGTTGCCTTCACTTCGTGTCACTCTCAAAGATTTGATTCTTGATGAAGACTATAGAGTTGCACGGTTAACTGAACTAGAGTTGTTGGATGAATGCTGTCAGAGAGCTTATGATCATTTGAAAGTCTATCAGTAGCGTATGTCTTGTCAGTATAATAGCAAGGTAAAGATTTTTTGACTTTCAGTTGGGTGACCTAGTTCTTTGAGAAAATCCAAAGAATCAATTGCATCATGAGAAGAAGGGCAAGTTTGAGCCCAATTGGTTAGGTCCTTTTGTAGTTACAATAGTTTATGGTTCTGGGGCTCATCAATTGTCCACACCTGAGGGAGATCCTTTGGATGAACCTCTTAATAGTATCCACCTCAAGAAGTTCTATCCTTGAAATCCCAATGCAAGGGCTCTGTATATATTTTGTAAATACAAAAAAATCATAAAATACAAAAAAATCAAAAAAATAAAATAAAAATCAAAAGAAAATTGCAATAAAAGCATGTGGTGAAAACCTGGAAACAGGTGCCACGTGTATCAAGTTAGCTCCTTTATGTATTAGGATTCTTCTAGTTTGTCCGTTCATTGTATATATCCACAATAAAATGGCTAGTCAGTCCCCATTCTCGCCATGTATATATCATAATAAAATGGCTAGTTCATACACCATCCATTGTATCTAACCATAATAAAACCCCATCATAGCTTGATCATTTGTCATGGTCTTCATCTTAGTCTTGTTGCATCTTTCTTCATCCATAATAAGTCAGTCCATCACCTAGCTAGGGGCATGTCCCCGACCTAGTTCAGGAAGTGGATCTATGATAGTCATGACTCTTAGAGGATAGAATGGAGTATTTTCACCAGACAAGAAAACACAATCAAACATTCTTTCACAATGATATCTTTATGATGAATTGAAATCTATAATCTATCCTTTGCAACATGGTTATTTATCTATCGAATCTTGACTATACATCATCAATTGAACTAATCACTATATCTTACACTATCTTTTGGCAAAAGAAATTTATATTCATGACAGGCATGTTAGGATGATTTGTTGTAGATTATGCATTCATATCTAGATTTCATTGTTATCATGTTTCCTATGCTATTCCATGATATCTTTGACATGAGTTTGAAACTCCCATATGTCATTGATTAGGCTAGCCAAGATGGGGCATGGTATTTTCTTTGATTGTTGTTTGTGGGATATTTTTTGATGAAATTGAAGGAACAAATAATTGGGGTGTCTGTGCATAAGTGCCTTCATCCATTTAATAGTATTGACAACATCCAAATCATGTTGCTCTACAAATGCTATGTATGGTGATACGCTAGCACATACCTTGACTCCAAATATTTGTTCCCCGATGTAGGGGGGAATATTCCTTGTCTATTATGCAAATGAAACTTAGGTCATCTCAGTTCAATTATACCTAGATGCTTGTCAAGTTTGCTACATTAAACTCCATGCAAGAAGTGCTCAGGTCATCCTGGTTTAATTATACCATGATGCTTGCATTTTCTTGCAACATAACGAGCTCAATGATGAAAATCAAATTCCAAGTTATTATGAAGTTCTAATATGTTACCTGAAGTTGTGGAGATATAGTCATTTCATATGGCATTTTATTTAAATAGTTCATGACTTGCATATCAGTGCTCCTTTTATAGGGATTTGTAGGATATCTTTCTTATTAGGTTATTTGTGCTCCTAGTCCATTCTTCTTGTGTCAGATACATTGTTATTTCAGTTGAGGACATTTGGGACAACAAAAACATTGAGTCTTTACCTTTCATCTTACAAACCTTTAATCACATTCATTTAGGTCATGCATTATCTTTATTTGTTATGTTCATTTGTATACTATCCATCTATATTACATGCATGTTTCATGTGTTGTTTTGTTATAGTTGTCATTCACATCTCCTTATCTTTTCATTAGGGTGAACATTGTATATTTTAGTCATCTTATGAAAATTTTCATTTATCATCCATTATATGCATTTTACATCATTTATTTCTTATCCATTGCATGTATTTCCAATCATCATTCATTTATTATCCATTATATACATTTTATATCATTTATTTCTTATCCATTGCATGTATTGTAAATCATCATTCATTTATATCATTTATTTATGTCCATTTATTATCCATTATCCACATTGTTCATTACATCATTTCATTAGTCATCACGTAGCATTGTATAGTGTAAAATCATTTAAGACATGCATTTATATCAACATCATATGATTAACCATTAAACATCAAATAATCTCAAATAGAATATAAAGCATTTTACATTCTAAGACATACATTCTATGCATATTAAAGTAAATCATCACATCTTGCATATGTCAGTATGCACATGTATAAAATCATCAAAGTAAATCATGATAGAACTGCATCACTGTATATATAGAGTCCATCATATAGAGCCAATCATATAAAGTCCATTAGATACAACAAAATTGTCCAAATGTCCAATGATATATAGAAATATAACAATGTGTCCAAAGTCAGTGTCCATCAAGTCAAAAAAATAATGATACAATGATAACATGATACAAAAGTGTATACAATGATCTCTCACAAATCTATGATCCGTTGCCTCTAGACTCTGTCTGTCTCTATTTGTGAGATGCAATGCAGCCCCATGCTACTGAATCACCTGATGCTAAGGATCCACCCTGATCTCCTGAACCTGTTGGTGCTCTAGGAGGGTATGATGATACACCTCTACTACCAGCTAGTGCCTCTCTCTCATAAACTGCAGTCCTAATAGCTATTGAGCTCTCTCTGTAGCTCCCAATCCACTGACCTCTCAGGACTGCCTGTCTGTAAGCCTCTCACCAATAGGATATCTCCTTCTCAGCATGTACCATGGCTCTCAAGCTATCTCCATGAGGACCCAAATCCTCTATATGCTACAGCTCATCTAAAAACATCTCTGACTCCCTGAGTTTCTCAATCGCTGCATCCCGCTCATGCCTCAGTACTCCCATCTAGCTCTCTAGCCTCTCAATCCACCTCTCCAGACCAGGAACATGGTCTGCCTACACCTATGTCATGGCTAGTCAGACTAGCAATGAATCTATATTAGGATCCTCCTCCTCCGCAACATCTCTTTGTAAATAGGGATCCTATCCCCCGATATCCATCTCTGCTAGCTCCTCCTAAGCATCCACATCCTCCATAGGTGCATCTTGCTCATCCAATCCATCATCAAGGATCTATCCACCCTATACTACTCCACCTTGAGCTAATAATATGTCTACATCATCTTGTACAATTGCTCCCTATAATGGGGCAGCTAGTATCTTTACCTAAGCCACTGGTACCTACAGTGGAGCTCCTACAGCTGGTTGTGCTGGCTATGCCAGAGGCTATCTCCATCCATGTCTAGCTGGGGGTAGCATCAATCCCCTCTGCCTCACCCCGCCTCCTCTCATCTGAGGATTAGTCCTATCACCTCTCCCTCCATCTCCTCCATCTCCTCCATCCCCTCCTCCATCACCACCACCATCTCCTCTCCCTTGTCACCACTTATCTCACCCTCAGCATCTCCCATGGTGCCTATTTGCTAGATCTCTCTCTGGTGGCCTTGCTGCCAAATCAGTCAATTGAGGAACAAGAAAATCTCTCAAGAACTACTCTAGGTCTACAGTCATACCTGGGTCCACAACATCGTATCGCATAGTCCATGCCTGGAATGGCATGTCCAAAAACTCCTATCTTGCCACATAAAAAGATGACAAGGTCCCTAGTCCCGTCTCTCCTGATGAGTCCTAGTGAACTTTGTAACTCCCTGGGGCATGCCTTGGATCCTGCCAAACTGGCATAGAACTCGGCTAACTACCTATCTCTCCAAAATGAAGGGTGTCCACCCTATAAGCCATCGTGACTCAAAGAAAAATCCCAGCTACCGCTCATCATCCTAGGGCTCACAACCTAGGTATGGTCTCCATGTCACAGTATCTAAAGTATCAAAGGCGTACCACCAAAACTCTAAATGGCCCAATTTTTCTTGAGACAAAACTGATGAATATAAATGTATGTACGACTATCCTACACCGTGAAATCTAATGGCTACTGGCTGTGTCACTACAATGTCCTCCCATGCCCAAACATGGAGTAGTGTGATGCCTGCTAATAGTGATGCACCTCTATGATACACCACCTGATGAAGATCATGATATAAGTGCGCTAATAAACAAACACCCCAAGCAAAATGGGTCCCATCCAACATCCGTTGTAGAGTGTGGCCCCATCCAACTACAAATCCATGTGATCTACAATCAGGGCAAATGAAACCCCCAATTGCTCTAGCTAGTACCACTAGTAGAGGCTCTTACAAATCCACCATGTCCTCCTAGCTGATCTCCCCCTCATTAATGTCATCATCTCCAAAGATGGCTCTGCACTCCATCACTCCACCGTGTCGATCATAATCTACTAAATCCCCTGTGATAGGAAGCCGAAGTATGCAATATACATCCTCTAGTGTAACAGTCATCTCCCCTGTTGGAAGATGGAAGGCACTCATCTCTGAGTGCACTGCTCTACCAGTGCCATCATCATACTCCGGTTCACCCTAATCTCAAGCATGTAAATAACATGATATAACCTAGATGCACCAATCAAGAGTTTGTCAGTCTCTGATAGTGCTGGTCTCAGATTCTGTGTGACGGGATATCTCTCTTGTGACATCAGAATATCAGTAATATCCTCCTATACAAATCAAATAAAATCAAGCTATCAAATTTTGATAAACTGATCTACAACATCTATCTATCCTATTATATCGACTACAAACATATTCTATCACATGTTTTAATAGATGATTTTATCAATCATCTAGTATCAAGACTAGTTAACTAGCAACCATGCTACGATGTTGCCTATCTTGACCTAATCGATCAAATTTAACCACCGACAGATCAAATCGGCTTATCGACATCTAGTTTGACCTATTTGACTTTCTAATTTGACCAAATTCTATCCATAAAACAAATGCTCAGCACAGAAAAATGCATGCACCATAACCTTTCACATTTGCACAGAAAATCATGTATGCATAATTTTATTGAACATTTGCGCAACAATGCACAACCAATGCACACTTTTAATTTACATTTGCACGGAAAATTTTTTCTTCAAGCATGAATGCACAATTTCCCCAAACGAATGCACAGAAGTTTTGATTTTCTACGCAAACATTGCAAGTTGTTGTGCATTCATGCGCCGCAACGGCGCATTCATATTCCAGCCAAGAACAATTTTTTTATCTAATCTAACCTATGATTTGGCCTACCCTACACATGATAAATTCTATTTTATCATGCTAAAAATCACAAATTAACAAAGAGGATCGAATCACCTACCAGCTCACCTGAATCAGGTGGTCACTGGAAGCGTCTAGCCCTCTCGAAGTGGTGATCTGACAACAGGAATGACATCTTGGTGGCTTTTCTCTTCTCTCTCTTGCACTCTGATCTCCAAATGACAAGTGTGCACAATGAGCTTATTATGGACCCCTTAGCCCTATTTATATCCTATGGACCCTATGTGCTTGGTGTGTGGACCCTACCTCTCATTTTTATTCTGTTTCACCCCGTTTTCACCCATCTTTTCTCTTGTTTCTTTCATGAGATTGATTATCCAGCATAAAATAAAAAAATAATAATAATAAAAATAAAATGAAATAATCTTTTTTGTTAATCAATCTCTCGAGGGGGCATGCTTAGGTCATTTCAGACATTGTTTGGGGCAGGGGCAAAATACTTGAAATTTTCTTTGAAACAATGTGACACGCACATTATTTCAAAGAGGGGCAAAATGTATACACTGAAAAATGGCTTCATTAATTAATTAAATATTTATTATTTAATTAATATTGACTTGATAAATTAATTAAATATTTATTATTTAATTAATAATTATTCCTCTATCCTAAGTCTTCTAATTAGTCTTATTAAAGTGATTTAATTAAATATACAATCACCTAAATATGACTAAGTCCCCTAGTCCACCTCACCTACCTAGTCACCTGACACATCACTTTGGCTAAAATAAATAATTATTATTAATTATTTATTAGTAATTATCCTCACCCACACATGTTCTATTCTTAAGGGCTATGTGGCCTCATAGGACTTGGTCTCATGACCACATGTCCTCTCTTAAACCAAGTCAAGAGACATGCCCTATTCCTAAGGGGCTTCTCAAGCCACCTCTAAGGGTCAAAGGTGACCCATGGGACACTTGTACAAAGAGTCCTCATGAGGAAAAGGTCTCTCCCTCTTTCTCTCTTTGGTCTTTGTGAGACACTTGACATGTGTCTTTCCCTTCCACCTTGTTCTCCTCCATGTCAATGTGAGAGGAACATCATCCCTATTCTTCCTCTCACATTCCAACTACATCCTCCTTTCTCTCAACTCCTTCAACCAAGTCAATCCTAGCCCTAGGATCTTCCACCTTTCATTTTCAATTGTAGGATTGTGCCACCTAGGCCTAGATCCTCCAAAAATCTATAAAAGGAGCCTAATTTCCCCTTTGTGAGCTAATAGGTATTTTTGTAATAGGCATTCAAGCAATCAAGCAATCAAGCATCCAAGCATCCAAGCATTCTAAAAGAAATCAAGCATCCATATTATCATCAAATCCATTTTGCATTCCATCCATTAGTTGCATAATCAAGCTTTAAGCTTTCTTGCATTCATCATCAAATCTCCACACTTTGATAGCATCTTGGGAGAAGGCTTCATTTGGAAATCTGAGAGCTCAACATCTTCAAGAAATCAAGGCTAGGAAAGAAATGGAGACAAGCTACATGGTAGGTGAAGGTAAAATATTATTTAGCTTCATTTTGATTGTATTCTTCATTGTAGTTTGCTAATTAGATAGATTTATTAATCTTAGAATAGTTAATTTATCATTTAGAATAGTATTCACCTAATTTTGCATACAAACATATCGAATGAAATCGACATCAAAGTCCTAACCTAAGGCACATCGAAACATCATCGAATCTTAATTGATTATCCTAAATTCTGCATCAGGGAATATTCCTAGTAATATTCCTATTTATCCTAATTATCTTTGATTTAATAATGATTTGGCGATAAATCCTATTTATCCTAAAGTTTGATTAAATGAATATTCTGAATATTTAATTAATTAGATTTAATACTGCCACTTAATTATTTAATTGAATTTAATTATATTTATTCCTAATTATTATTATTTAAATTTGACAATAAATCAAAATTTCTATCATTAATTGATTAAATTCTTATTTAATTAATTAAAGCAAGTTGTCATATTTAATGATATTATTTTGGAATAAAAGTTTGATTTAATAATTGATTAACCCATAAATCAATTGTTTTTATTTTTAAAATTAGTTAAGTTGAGGATAAATCACTTTATTTATTTATTTAATTCATATCAATTATGCATATCCAAAAAAATAGTTAAACTATAAATCAAAAAATCAATTCAAGTTGTTTTAAAAATAAACTCAACTCTATTTTGAGTTGAAAGTTGATCTCAACTTCTGATTTAAATCAAAAAGCTATTTTTACATGATTTTTTGTGAGTTAACTATCCTTAATTCCTTGTTGACTGAAAAATCAACTAGAGTGATTTATGGCTTTTTCCATGCATCCCCAAAGCCTTGGATTTCTATAAAATCAAGGCTTCAGCTCTTCACAAATCATCTCACAAGTTTGCATACTTACTCTGCCAAAATCAATCCAAGAATTTACACAATCATGTTGGCAAATTGGTATCTGAAGAATCTGGCGAATCAACCATGTTTGTGAGATCAATTTTGTTTTTCACATCAATTCTTAGAATCATTGCATATCAATTTTTCATATAGATTAGATTTCATATCATTTTTCATCATAATTGCATAGAAAAACCAAAAATATAGATTAATTTGCATCTAATTCATATCTAGATTCTGCATTCAAGTCTTTCATTTAGGTGTCATCAAGGTCACTAATCTCGGTCCAATATGAGAATACATACTCGCATCTATTAGAAGGCAGTAAATTGCCTGGTTAGATTAGTTTTTATTTCACTGCATGATTTTGATTTTTAGCTAACATCTAATATTTTACTGAAGTGTTGTGTCTATAGCTAGGTACAAAATTCACACACACAGGGATTAGCTTGTCCCCACTTGGGTCATTCCTCTTGATTTCTCAAGAGTAGGCCCTCTAAAGGATTCTAAACTAAACAAGAAGTAGATCAACCTTTGAAAGTTAGGATTTCTGGTTCACCACAAGGGTGAAGAGCATACTCTCCTATCTCAAAAGCTTTTCCCAAACATGCCAAGCAATGTTCAATTAACCTTCTTGCTTTTGAAACTTAGAGATGGGTCAAGATTTTTGGTTCACCACAAGGGTGAAGAGCATACTCTCCTACCACCAAAAGACTCTAATGACAAGATATTAAGTACCTATGAAAATGAACTAGTATAATGCCGCACTTAAAAATGAAAACAAAGAACAAGCACTTGGGGGTTTTTGTGCTTTGGGCAGCCCTATAAGAAAGATTAGTAGCCCTTGTGCATTTGAAGCTTTTCCATGCATTCTTTTAGCAAACTATGCAAGCGATTAGGGAACACCTACAAGCACAACTCGTTAGGCCCACAAGAGTTAGCACAATAAAATTAGGTATAATCTGCAAGTAAACCTCTGTTCTAACACAGTAAATCAAAACCAAAAAGTAGAAAAATCCGAATCTGACAAGATAAAAGAACTGAAAAAAATCACTTCCATACCTGGATGATAGTTTGTTGTCAAAAAAAAGTTTGCACGATACTTCATAGTATAAGAGTGCGATACTTTTGTTCTGTACGGCAGTTCACACTATTTCCAAGTGACAAAGTACTGTATAGTTGTGTGATGGAGTTCTATATGGTCACATGATACTTTTGACTGGAAAAGTATCACAGGCATATATAAAGAACTATCGTACAATACTGGAAGACTGTCATATGATACTCTGCCAGAAAATAAGAAAAATAGCTGGAATAGCAAGATAATAGTGACAAAAAATTAGCAGAAATGTAGGAAAAGAAAGGCAAAATAGAGTTGTTCTGCCCCACGGTGGGCGCAAAAAATGTACACTCAAGAAGTGCACTTCTCTAAGCCTTTAATTCCAAGAGCATCCATGGATTGGAAACCTTGAAAAGTGACCTAGAGCTCCCTAGGCATGGAGTGCAAGGGTGTTTAGAGGCCTCTCAGCTAGAGCTATGAAGCATGCAACCTTGCTAGTAAACCATGCAATGTGAGATTCAAAGAGACAAGGGCAAGAATGCCAATATCCTCAAGAATCACAATGAAAATGCAATGTAAGCTATGCTAGAATGAGAATGAAACTAGACTATAGAAATGAGAGTGTTACAAGCCATTACTAATTAAACTAGGTGAATTAAGCTAGAGCAAGAAAGGAAACTAAGCTAAGAAAGCTATGAAAAACTAAGCTACAATGTAGGTATGAAGACTATAATGCAACAAGTCCTTCCAAAGCTCCAATGTCACCAAGGAAACCTATAGCATAATATTAGTATCAAGAGTGGGGATCCTAGAATGAGAAGAGAGCTCTCCTTTTAAAGATAAATGGACCATGGAGATTAAGAGGCAAAAGATTTGATCAAGGGCGGAGTTTGAAAGTGGGAGCAATCCATGTGCACAAGTTTCCTCCAATGAGAAAGACGTGTTGAATTTTGTGCCCCATGTGAGACAAAAAGCCTTTTCTTTTTATTTATAAAATAGGAATAATGCTTTATTTGTGCAACTTAGGATAAAGGGTAAGTGGGGGATTTTTATTTAATAAAAGGGGAGGGCATTAAATAAAGACTTAGGATAAAATGGTTAATCCATAGAATATAATCGAATAAATGATAGAATTAGGATTTGATCAAGAATAAGCAATTGATTAATTTAGCAAATAATGCTAGAAAGGGGCTAATAGTCTAGATGACCATTTTTGGGTGGTTACAGTGATTATGCAGAAGATTGTGGAGATGATGTAGATGATGGAGGTGGTGGGAGAGGTGGGGGTAGAGTTAGAGCACGACATGGATGACGGGGTCATCAGGAAGCTAGAGTAGGTAGAGTTCATATTCTAGTTATTGATGTTGCTCCTATTCCTCCTAGGGTTGGTGGTGGTCAGGCTAGAGGTGGTGAAGATAGAGCAATTCATCAAGTTTCTATTGATCTAGCTATGAGACATGGTTAGCCTAGAGCCAGATGACATAGAGAGGTTGAGGCATAGGTTGCATAGGTTTTATTGGATCGGGCATAGGTCCCCCTCCTCAGGTTATACCACTGATTTCTCCATAGAATTCATCTCAGGCACCTACTTATGCTTCGATGCCATCTTCTTCTTCACGTCCATCTTCTTCCAATTTTGTTCCATCTTTATCAGATCCATCTTCATCCCCACCTTCTGCATTTATGCCTCCACTATAGACTTTTGCTACACAGGCTCCTAGTATAGCTGCACCAAAGGTTCTAGCTTTACAGTCAGAGATGTCTAAGGTTAGACAGGAGGTTAGGCAACTGAGTTCTATGATGCAGGCCTTCATGGAAGCTATGAGTCAGCATGGGTTGCAGTCAAGCTTGAATCATCCTCTAGATAGTGCTCCTTGTCCTGATGGTGGAGATGGTACTAGTGGTTCGTCCAGTTGACTTATGATTTGACATGATTCATGCTCTTTTATTGATGTATATGATCTCATTCATTTGTTGATATTGAGGCATTGGACTCTATTGTATCATTTTTTATTTGTTGATGTTGTTTATGTTGATACATTGGTACTTTGATAGACTTTGATTATCTAGATATTTGCATTTATGATCATCTGATAGACTTTGATATCCATTTGATTTCATGATGATGTTACCATGGACTCTGATTCTCAGTTTGATAGATTTACTATATATGATGTCATGATGTGTTGGATATCTTTTTCAGGTGTTTTAGCATGATATGCAGTTCTAGATGATTCTATCTCCTATATGCTTTGTTTTATGCTTTTCAGATGCAATTTTTGATATGGATGCACATGTTCTATTAATGCTTTATGGTTGTCTTATGTATGACATAAAATAGATGAATGGATGCAATATGAACTTAATGATATGATTTATGATTAATGTTTTATTATGGATGCAATTGATATATAGATGTGTTAGATGGATAATGAAATGAATAATGTGATGTAATGGATAATGGATGTAGTGTAATGGATTTTATGGTATGCAATTGTGATGGACCTATATGATGTAATGTATAATGATCATGGGTACTTAATGATTAATGATTCTAAATGTTATATGTAATATAGATGAATGATATTATCATGAATGTTATCTAATGAACTTAAATGAATAATGCTATGTTTCATGTTTTTTAACTAAATGATATGCATTTAATGATGAACTAAAATGATACAAACAACACATCCTAAATGAGATGATCTTTAAAATGAATGAAACCTAATGCAATGAATTAAATGAAAATGATTTGAAGGATGACTGCAACTTAATGGAATTAATATTATGTAATGAAATTAGATTAAAATGAATGAAACTTAATGCAAGCTAATATGAATCTAATAAATGCTCATGACCTAATGAAATGCACCTTTGTTTTTAATTTGTTTTTTATTTCCAACACACTCGATCATACATGTTTTTTATGCTCATTTGATTTTTGATTTTTCTACACCCCCTTTCTCTTTCCCTCTTGTAAATTAAATTTTGAAGCTAAGAAAGGCCAAATACATTAAATGCATTTAATCTAAGATGTATCCAACTAACTATCATTATTCAATACTTTGGAGCTTATAATCATCATTGAGCAGTTTTGGAATCCTGATTTAGTACAACCATTACTAGTTCAACCATGATGATATAAATATGTTTTGCACGTCTTTTGTTGCTTTCCCATCTCTTTCTGGTATGACTATCAATGATTGAAGCCAATCATGAGAGTGCGAATACTGATTTTTTTGGATTTTATGTTGCGAGTGGATTTTGGTATTATGATATTGAACATCAAAATAGCCAAGGTATCCTTTTGTGTAAACAAACAAAAATCTTAGTTTTATCCTATGTACAAGTCCTTGATGATTCTTTGATGATACATCCTTAGAAAAATAATACATGTTTTAAAACCTTGATCTTAAGATAGACATTCAGAAATCAACTAAAATATCATGCTTTCATCATAGCTTGTCTAGTTTAGAAACTTTCATCAATTCACTAGAAAGACATGATTTCATCAATCAAGTCTACACTTTAGAAAAATTTTGCAATGTTTTTCAAATCCATATTTCAAGTGTAGTTCCATCCATTTCATACTTTTAATCCTGATAAAGATAGAGTCATGTAAGATCTTGGATCAGATTTTGCATTTGGTTCAAATTGGATTAGAATGAAGATTTGATTAAGTGTTTCACTTGCATTTTTGATGAATTGATTCCATGATTGATTGAAGTTTGATTTTTCTGAATCCTTCCTCCTTTCAAGTAGATTTTCCCCCAATTTGATATGATTTCAATTGTTGGACTTAGGACAATTTGTAGATTAGGTGACCAATATCTTTAGGTACTTGCAAATGCAACTGTGAGATTTTATTATGCAATATATATACATGCTGGCGAATGCAATATTTACAAGGATGATTGCTAGGTATGCGATTGACTTGGACTTTCAATGGTACCTATTTACTAGGTTTTCACTGATTGAATGGATCTTGCTTTCTTTTTCTATTTTTAAAGCGTTTTCCCTTTTTTGCTACCAAGGCGTCTATTAGCTAGATTTTCACCAAGGTACTTTTTCTCTTTTTATTTTTATTTTTTATTTTCTCTTTTTCCAATTTTTTTCTTTTTCACATCATCAAGGCACCTATTTGCTAGGTTTTCACCAAGACAACATCTTTTTGAGGATCATATCTGAATGTTTTTGGTATTTCTTCATGCTCAATTTTCTACTTTTTTTTTTTGATCTTTTCTGCATTTCTGATTTGTTTTCTCTCTTCTGCTTTTCAAATGTTTTTGGTATTTTCAAGATCTCTTTTGACTATGTACAAAAAATATGATGGTTTCCATCTAATTTTTTGATACTCTTTTTCTTTATCTTCTCTCATCTACTTCATGTGTAGAACCTCTTGAGATGAATGCTATTGATAAGTTCATGTAACTCTTCTCCATCACAATCAGCTAACTTATAGGTACCGGTCCCAAAAGAGGAAGTGATCACAAAAGGTCCTAACTAGTTTGCCTCCCATTTTCCTTTCTTCTCCCTTTTTTTTTTAATTCTTGGGATTTTCTCGCAAAAGTAGGTCTCCTATTTGGAATTTTCTTGACTTGATATACTTATTATAAGTCCTTGACATTTAGTTTTGATATAGTTTTAAGTGATCAAATGATTGTTGTTATTTCTCATCTAGTAGTTCTAGTTCATGTAACCTAGCAACTCTATAGTCTTCTTCACTTATCAAACCTTGTAGATATATCCTTAAAGATGGAAGTTCTACCTCCAAAGGCAAAATTGCTTTTGTTCCAAAGACTAAGGAAAATGGTGTAGCTCTAGTTGGCGTTCTGATACTTGTTCTATAAGCCCACAAGGTCAAGTTTATTTTGATGTGCCAATCTCTACTTGAATTGTCCACAGTTCTCTTCAATATCTTTAGGATGTTTTTATTCGTTGCTTTTTCTTGTCCATTACCTTGAGGATAATAGATTGATGAAGACTGATGGATCATGTGGAATTTTGTGCATAACTCCTTTAAGTCTTTGTTTTTGAAGTGCTTTTCATTATTTGTTATAATGGCATGTGAGACACCATATCTACATATTAAGTGATTTAGGATGAACAAGGCTATCTATTTTCCTATTGCAGTTGATAAGGGTACAACTTCCACCCATTTGGTAAAGTACTTCATTGCAATGATAATAAATTTATGCCCATTTGAGGATGGTAGATGAATCATCCCTATCAAATCTAGACCCCATTGATAAAATGGCCAAGGTGTCATCATCAGATGAAGCTCTTGTGTGGGTACATGTATCAAGTTTCCATGATATTGACACTTTTTACAAGTTTTGGCAAAGTTACAATAGTCTTTCTCCATTGTCGGCCAAAAATATCCTATCCTAAGAAGTTTCTTAGCTAGGGTTAGACCATTCAAATGTGACCCACAGATCCCCTCGTGAATTTCTCATAAGGCTTTATCTGATTCCTCTTTCTCTAGACATCTAAGAAGCATTCCATCTATAATACCCTAAAATTGGCACCTATTAAATTCAATCAATTTTGGTGCATTTTTCATCAATTTTACATCTCCAAGGTCCTAGTTTCCTAAGCAATTTTCTCTCTCCTACTTGACTTAATTCGACTTGATGTCAATTGCAAAAACCCTAATTGCATTAATCAAATATTAAAATTAATTCCTAAAGTCTTCAAATTTTATTAGCTAAATTATCCCTATGATAAATTAATTTAATCCTAAACTCCTAAGTACTTGGAATTAAATTAAAATCTACCCCCTTTAGCTAATTACCCATTAAAAAGGAATTAATAATTACTTGTTATTTGAATGGACACTCATTTTTTGAATTAATAATTCAAGATATTTGAAAAGTCCCCTATGTGGCAAATTTCATTCTTTTAATTAAGTAATTCAATGCTTTTTGTCTCAAATGGAAATGAAGAGTCAGGAGTTTCGAATCAAGAACCCCTTCATTCTCTTCTCGGGCTTGCTTATTTAATGGACCTATTTTCTTCATTCAAGGAGGCAATTGTTGAGAGTAACTAAACTATAGTATTTTTGTGTCTCAATTTTATCAATTCAAAGCTTTTATTGCACATTAGTATAATTTTCTCATTTTAGCTTAATATTGCACCTCATTTTAGAATTAATTTGTTTAATTGTTCATAGCTTAATATCATTTCTACTTTCAAGTTCTTTAGAGTAATTTGCATTTCATATTTCTTTCAAAGATATTCTAGATTAGTATCATATTTCTTTCAAAGCTCTTAGAATAAATTGCATTCATTTAGTTCAATTTTAGTTTGTTTATCTTCATAGCTTTTGAAAATCCTCCATTGTAGAATCGGTCTTATGGTTGTTGGCTCTCCAATCTGAGAGCAATCAAACACCCTGTCTACATAGGAGGCAACAGGTCACATCACCAAATTTTTTAGATTGAGTAATTCATACTCTCTCTCATAATGTGATCATGTGAGTAATGACTATGTTGCATGTGTAGTTGGACTAGAGGACCACATTCAACCACATACACCATCTAGAATTTTTCAATACAATGTTTCAGAAATTAGGGCATAACGAGAGGCTTGGCATATGAAGCTCTTCTTTTGGTTCCTGGTTTGGTCTATGGGTAGGATTTGGTCTTTTAGATAAGTATATATGTCTCCATACCAAGGTGTGTCATTTCCGATTAATAAACAAATGGTGTGAGGATGGGTAGGGTCAAATGCGGGTTGCTCAACTTATTCTACTAGGAATTCATATCTGGCGCTTGGATTTGGTATTTGTAGAAGTGATGCCAAAGTTTCCATTGCATCCGTTGCTTTATTTTTCTCTCTTGGAACTTGCTCAAATGTGATGAGAGTGAAATATTTCTTTAGATTCTCCACCATATTTTTGTAAGGGATCAACTTGTCATCTTTAGTGAGATATTCATCATTGATTTGGTTGATAACTAATTGTGAATCACCATAGACTTGTAGTTCTATCACCTTCAATTCCAATGCTAGTTTGATTCCAATGACCAATGCTTCATATTCTGCTATATTATTTGTGCATGGAAATAGCTATTTGTATAATTTTGGAATGGTAGATCCTTGAGGAGTAATTAAAAGTATGTCTGCTCCTGATCCATGTTGTGTAAGAACCATCAAAATATAGTTGCCATGTTTTTGCCTCAACATTTACAATTTTTGAATCTAGGAATTTCACTTGTATTGGGTGGTCATCTTGCAATGGCGATTCCGCTAACTGATCTGCTATGACTTGGCCCTTGATTGATTTTTTATCAACATATTCAATGTCAAATTCACTTAGCACCATGACCCATTTAGCTAGCCTTCCATTTAATGTTGTTTTGCTAAGAAGATATTTTAAGGGATCAATCTTTGCAATGAGTCAAATTTTATGAGATAACATATAGTGGCGTAATTTTTGGGAAGAAAAAACTACGGCCAAGCATGCCCTTTCTATGAATGTATAGTTCAACTCATATTTCGCCAAAGTCCTGCTGATATAGTAGATAACCTTTTCTTTTCCTGATTCATCTTCTTGTGCCAAGAGTACCCCTAATGAATGCTCGATCATTGAGATGTATAGTATCAAAGGCTTTCCTCTTATAGGTGGCATCAAAGTTGGAGGGTTCATTAAATATTTCTTCAATAAATCGAAGGCTTCTTCACACTTTTCATCCTAGTTAAACACTATGTCCTTATGCAGGAGTTGAGTGAAGTTATGGCATTTTTCTGCCAATTGAGAGATGAATCTTCGTATGGATTAGATTCTGCCTTGGAGAGATCTCATCTAACTTATGTTTCTAGGTGCTTCCATTTCCATGATGGCTTTGACTTTAGCTAGATCTACCTCTATTCCCTTTGTTGAAACAATGTACCCTAGCAACTTTCCTGATTGGACACCAAATGCACACTTTTTTGGATTTAGCCTTACTTTGAATTGCTCTAACCTTTCAAAGATTTTCTCTAGTATTATTGGTAGATGTTCATCTCTTGAATGATATTTTTCAAGTATATCATCTACATAATCCTCCATGAACTTATGCATCATATCATGGAATATTGTTGTCATAGCTCTTTGATAAGTTGCCCCGACATTCTTTAGACCAAAGGGCATAACATTCCAATAGAATCTCCCCCATGCGCATGTAAATGCTATTTTATCTTGATCCTCGGGTACTATCTTTATTTGATTGTACCCACTGAAACCATCCATAAGAGAGAACATGGAATGTCCCGCTGTTAGATCCACTATGGCATCTATACTTGGTAATAGACAATCATCTTTAGGGCATGCAAGATTTAGATCCCTAAAATCCGTGCAAATTCTGATGGACTTATCTGCTTTTGAAATGGGCACTATGTTTGAAATCCATTGGGCATAATTAATGGCTCTTATAAACCCAACTTTTAGCAACTTTTCTAACTCTACTTTCACAAGAAAAGCTATATGTGGGTGCATCTTTCTCAATTTTTGCTTGACTACTCTTGCTCCTTCTTTTATGTTTAAATGATGCATGATTAAGTTTGGATCTAATCTTGACATATCATCATAAGACCATGCAAAATCGATTTTCTTTTCTTTGAAAAATTTGATGAATTCTATTCTTTCCTCACTAGATAAAGATGTTGCTAAGTGTATGATCATTGGTTCGGATTTTGATCTAATGTTCACTTTTTCTATTGGCTCAACCAAGATAGGAGATCTTTCTTCATAATGCTTGGGTAAAGTATCCAAACTCCCTTCCTTAGGCACCTCAATTGGGTTTTTGATGAAGGGTGCTCCCCTTAATACCACAAACACATAACAGAAATAGAGAAACAACAACAATATGCAAGAACAGAAAATTGGCTTCTTATTATCTCCACAAATGTGGAATTACAAACTTTCAGAATTACAATATGCAAAGCCACATGGGCATTCCCTTACAATATTCTGTAGGACAAAGCCTCGAACTATTACCCAGATCTACTACCAGAACTATTCTGAACTACCTAAGACAATAATACAGCCTTCCTTTATAGGCAATTTTTCCACCACCTCGGAAGGTTCCAGAATTTTAGCCAATAAGGCCGACCAAACTTAGAATTATTTTATTTTACATTTTATTACATCATAGTCGGCTCAAGATAACCGTTGAAACCCAAACAGAAATTTTGAAGAAAATTATTTTCTACTATTTCAGGTGGCCCAACTTCTGAAGACCATAAGTCATCACCAGTTGACCCGATCGGCTATTATAACCCCATTTCAGAAATGCCACGAAGCACTCTATAGGCTTGACCCACGCAAGCACCCACCACCCAAATTTTTGACCTCATCCGGGGCCTCTAAAGCCTTCAAAACTGAGTTCAAAGTTTCTGTACCCTGCTGCCAATACCAAAAATCTTCAATATCTTCCAACATACACTTGATCTGGAAATGAAACTTTACTGGCAGACTTATATGACCAAAATGAACCTCCAAGAAAGAAATCAGATCATTCTGAGCACATACAAAAATTACCAAAAATAGCAGCTCTGCACAAAATAGCCCTTATTGAATATAAAAACATAAATATTTTTTTTTTTTGGGTGATGCAAGATTGCTCTTACACCCAGGATGCTCCTACATCAGACACCCAGGGTAATTTGAGAAGTGACCCTGTCATGACTCAGGTGTGTAGAGGAAAACCAAGATGACTAACCTCCTCCTTTGTTAGCCATGATGAATCTTCAATAGGTCATCCTTTCCACTTGACCAGATATTCTTCATATGTCCTGTTCCTTGTGCTTCTGCCAACACGACTGTCTAGTATATCTTCGATCTCCTTAGTGTCTGAACTAGTTGCTGGAATACTCCACTGTGCTACTGTGATCTCATCTTCAACACCTCCTTCATGATACTCTATCAGATCTGAAATGTTAAACAATGGTGAAATATTTAGCTCAATAGGCAATTCTACCTCATATGCGTTTCCTGAATCATGTTTCTTCAGTATCCTACATGGTCCAAACTTCTTCATTTTCAGCTTGTTATATGTACCAACTGGAAACCGCTCCTTTCGCAAATGAACCATGACTTCATCACCAACCTGAAATTCCTTATACCTCCTTTTCTCATCTGCCTTAGCCTTATACTATGCGTTCATCTTGGTAATATGCTTCCTCACCTCCCCATGGATGTTCTTCAAGTGTTTTGCAAAATCCTCATCTTCAGCACTACTTATTTCTCCTTTATCTATCTTCCTCAATTCAGATGCATTTCTTGGACTACTTCCATATACAATCTGGAATGGTGATTTACCAGTGCTCCCGTTGACAGAATTATTGTATGCAAATTCTGCCTGTGGTAAAATCAAATCCCATCCTGTTGGCTTATCTCCAACCAAACATCTCAGCAAATTTCCCAAACTCCTATTCACCACCTCTGTTTGTCCATCAGTCTATGGATGATGTGATGAACTGAACTTTAAATCTGTCTTCAACTTCTTCCACAATGTATGCCAGAAATATCCAACAAACTTAGTGTCCCGATCTGAAACTATGGTCTTTGGCAAACCATGAAGTCTCACTACTTCTCTGAAAAACAATTCTGCTACATGAATAGCATCATTAGTCTTCTTGCAGGGAATGAAATGTGCCATCTTTGAAAATCTGTCAACCACCACAAAAATTGAATCATGTCCCCGCTGAGTCCTCGGTAAACCAAGAACAAAGTCCATGCTGATATCCTCCCAAGGCTTCTTTGGTACGGGTAATGGCTGATACAACCCTGTATTCTGCTTCACTCCTTTCGCCATCTAACATACTCTGCAACTCTATACAAACTTCTTCACATCTTGCTGCAACTGTGGCCAATAATAATTCTCACTAACCAAACCAAGGGTTTTATCACGACCAAAATGTCCAGCCAATCCTTCGCTATGCTTCTCCTTGATGAGATTCTCCCTCATAGAACTTCATGGAATGCACAACTGACTCCCTCTGAATAGCACATCATCCTGGATGATGAAATCCAACCATTTCATCCTGTCTAAAGTAACAGGTTCTGTACAAGCTTTCCAAACTTCACCAAAATCAGGATCCTCTGGATACAAATTCTTGAGTTCCTTGAACCCAACCACTTCAATCTGCATTTCTGTCAGCAATAGTTGCCTTCTGCTAAGAGCATCTGCAACCCTATTAGACTTTCCACTCCTATGTTTCATAACAAATGTATATTTCTGCAAAAACTCAACCCATTTCAAATGCCTTTGATTCAATTTTCCTTGACTATTCAAATATTGCAAAGCTTGATGATCAGTATACAAAACAAACTCCTTAGGAAGTAGATAATGTCTCCACTTATTTAATGCCTGAACTATAGCATAAAATTCCTGATCATAAACAAAATATTTCCTCTTGGCATCATTTAACTTCTCACTGAAATAAGCAACAGGTTTACCTTCTTGGCTCATAATAGCTCCTATTGCAGTACCACTAGCATCACAATCTACTTGAAACACCTTATTAAAATTTGAAAGTGCTAAAACAGGTTGTTCTGTAACTTTTTGTTTCAACAATTGAAAACTCTTTTCTGCCCCATTAGTCCACTTAAACTCTTTTCTATCCCCTCTCATTGTTTCAGTCAAGGGTCCACAAATACTGCTAAAATTTTTGATAAACTTTCTGTAAAAGCTAGCTAGACCATGAAAAGATCTTACCTCAGTAGCACTCTTTGGAGTAGGCCATTCAAGGATAGCTTGTACCTTCTCTGGATCCATTTTTAGACCTTCTCCTGAAACTACAAACCCCAAATACACCAACTCTTTCTTCACAAAACTGCACTTCTTCAAATTAATCAACAATTTCTCTTCTCTCAACTTCTCAAATACCATACGAATATGCATCATATGCTCATCCAATATCTTACTAAAGATCAAAATATCATCTAAGTAAACAATGACAAACTTACCCAAAAATTCTTTCAAAACCTCGTTCATGAGCCGCATGAAAGTGCTCGGTGCATTGGTTAGCCCAAAAGGCATGACTAACCACTCATATAGTCCTTCCTTTGTTTTGAAGGTAGTCTTCCATTCATCTCCTTCTCTGATCCAAATCTGATGATATCCACTTTTCAGATCTATCTTTGAGAAATACACAGCTCCACTCAAACAGTCCATAATATCATCCATTCATGGCAATGGAAACCTGTACTTGATTGTGATCTTGTTTATTGTCCTAGAATTTGTACACATCCTCCATTCTCCATTCTTCTTTGGTGCTAATACCACTGGTACAGAATAGGGACTCAGACTCTCACAGATCAATCCTTTCTATAATAGTTCATGTACTTGTCTGTTCAACTCCTCACTTTCTGCAGGTGTCATTCTGTGTGCTGCCTTATTAGGCAAACTCACTCCATGGATCAAGTCCATCTGATGACTGATCTTCTTGACTAGTGGTAATCCATCAGGCATGTTATCAGATACAATATCTTGAAACTCATTCAACAAATCTGCAACTTCTACAGGAACATCTTCTACTTCCTCTTTACCAGCTTTTGGAATTAAAGCAAAACATACATGCTCATGCCTCATACCATCTAGGAAATTTCTTCCATCAAAAAAAGTTATCCTTGCATTACCACATACCTTTTCTTCAGTCTCCTTCAATTGTTTTAGCTTATGTCGCACTCCATCCTTTGTCAGGGAATAGGTATTCACACGACCATCATGTATAGCACATCTGTCAAACTGCCATGGTCTACCCAACAACATATGACATGCATCCATAGATATGATATCACACAATACCTCATCTTGATATCCGGCAATCTTGAACTTCACCAAGCATTGTTCATTGACCATGACCTTGTGGTCATCCTGTACCCAGACAATCCAATATGGATGTGGGTGTTTCTATCTCTTGAGCTTCAACTTTGTCACCATCTCTTCTGACACCAAATTTTCAGTGCTTTCACCATCAATAATCACATCACAACATTTACCTTCACACTTGCACCTGGTGCAAAATAGGCTCCTCCTTTGCTCAGGTTCATTCTCACCACTCAACAAGACTCTTCTGTTAATCAACATTTCTCCTCTTTTAGCATCTTTAGAATTTGATGATCTGACATCTTCATCTACATGTGCAACTCTGGCCTGGCCTTCATTTCTCCTGTCTGTTCTGCCTTGGCGCTGAGGACATTCAAATGCCCTATGACCTTCTTCTCCACAGTGAAAACATGTTCCACGGAAGCCACCTCTTCTAGATCCTTGTCCTCTTCCTCTTCGTCTCTGATCTCTATTATTCTGATCTTGGAAGCGATTGGAATTATTTCTTCACTGATTTTGACTGCTACTGGCCTCATCCTTCTTTTTCGGATCTTCATTTCGGCCACCATATGACCATCCACCAGATCGTCCACCGCGACCTCTTCCATTTTGTCTGCTCTCAAACTTCTTGTTCAAATTTTCCTCTACATTTAGGGCAAACTGGTATGCCTCTTCAATACTGTTCATTCGAACCAGATTCAACTCCTCCTGAATGCTTGGCCTTAACCCATTAAGGTATCGGGCAATTTTCTCCTTATCAACTTCCGCATGGCCTGTTCTGATGAGAAGTCGATAGAACTCCTCTGTATACTCTTGAACAGATCTTCCTGCTTGCTTCAAACTCTGCATTTTCTTCAGTAGGTCAAGCTCATAATCAACAGGAATGAACTGTCGTTTCAATTTATCCACCATCCGATCCCATCTCATGATTTTCTCCTTTCCCCTTCTATTTCACTCCAACTGAATCTCTTGCCACCATATCTTCGCATGACCTTTTAGGCTGGCCTTCGCAAATTTGACCCTATCAAGATCCTCAATATCTTCATACTCAAAATATTCCTTACATTCATTGATCCAGTCGATCAATTCTTCTGGGTTAAGATTTCTAGAAAATGTAGGAACCTCAATCTTAGGTCTTTTCCCAATCTTAGAAATGGCCCGAAAAAGTCTTTCTTCCTCCTGGTTCACAATTTCAACTTCTCCTTCTTGATATTCTTCTTCAGCTTCATCCTCACTTTCATCTCTGACATTAAGATTCATTCCTCTATGAATCTCTTCTTGCAATGCTCGCACTTGTCTCTGCAGTGCCCTAACCTCAGGTGTTACAACACCAGCTCTTCCACCATGTTCCTTTCGTGGAGGCATTTTTGCGATGCGCACTGAAACCCTAACCATGGTCTTGGTGCAAACTACCTCATAGTCGGTGATCTATTTACACACTCAAGAACTCCTGCTCTGATACCACTTGATGAAGGGTGCTCCCCTTAATACCACAAACACATAACAGAAATAGAGAAACGACAACAATATGCAAGAACAGAAAATTGGCTTCTTATTATCTCCACAAATGTGGAATTACAAACTTTTAGAATTACAATATGCAAAGCCACATGGGCATTCCCTTACAATATTCTGTAGGACAAAGCCTCAAACTATTACCCAGATCTACTACCCAGAACTATTCTAAACTACCTACGACAATAATATAGCCTTCCTTTATAGGCAATTTTTCCACCGCCTCGGAAGGTTCTAAAATTTTAGCCAATAAGGCCGACCAAACTTAGAATTATTTTATTTTACATTTTATTACATCATGGTCAGCTCAAGATAACCTTTGAAACCCAAACAGAAATTTTGAAGAAAATTATTTTCCACCATTTCAGGTGGCCCAACTTCCGAAGACCATAAGTCATCACCAGTTGACCCGATCAGCTATTATAACCCCATTTCAGAAATGCCACGAAGCACTCTATAGGCTTGACCCGTGCAAGAGCCTGTCACCCAAATTTTTGACCTCATCTGGGGCCTCTAAAGCCTTAAAAAATGAGTTCAAAGTTTCTGTACCCTGCTGCCAATACCGAAAATCTTCAATATCTTCCAACATACACTTGATCTGGCAATGAAACTTTACTGGAAAACTTATATGACCAAAATGAACCTCCAAGAAAGAAATCAGATCATTCTGAGCACATACAAAAATTACCAAAAATAGTAACTTTCCATAAATAGCAGCTCTGCACAAAATAGCCCTTATTGAATATAAAAACATAAATTTTTTTTTTTTTTGGGTGATGCAAGATTGCTCTTACACCCAGGATGCTCCTGCATCAATTTTCACCTTTGGAATAATTCTTTGTTTCTTTCTCTTTTTGATCTAATGCTGCCACAATATGGTTTTCAATAGTAGATTCCTTCCCTTTTTAATTTTTTCATTTTTTTTCATCTTTTCTTGAATTAGGAGTTTGGATACCTTCCCTTGTCATATCTTCCTCATATTCCATGGTAGAAGAAGGCTCAACCGCATTTAGGTATTGGAACACCATGTTGTCATTCAAAAAGTTTGGGAGTATGGTAGGTTCGATGGAATCCCATTCAATCAATTCCAGGTAGATTAGGGTTAAAGGATCAATGTTTTGGTTTAAGCCGATAGGGTTTAAGGATAAGACTTCATTTGAAGGTTCATACATTGTATCACTTAAGTGTATAATGTGTGCTTCTTCGAGATGCTCTAAAGAACTAGGATCAAAATCCCCCTCACTAGAATCCTCTAAGGTTTATGTTGGATAGAAATCTTGTAGACTAAACCTAGGATTCGATTCTTCTATAGTAGGTCTCTATGATGATATGTAGGGTTCTCCTACCCATTGATTTATCTCAATTTATATACTTGGTAAATTATCTATGACCACTTGGTTTGAACTTGATGCTTGATTTTGATTTGGTGCTAAAATGGATACTTTCCCTTTGCTAGGAGTGTAGGTATGAATAACATCAATACCCTTATCATGGCATGATTCATCAAATAATGTATCCCATTCCCAATCATTTGAGTCTTCATCACTATGGGAATCTAATTGTAATATTTGATCATAGACTTTGGGATAGTGCTTTTGGGTATACCCTTGTTCTAGGTATCCTAATCCGGTCTCCATCTTGCTATCTCACCATGTCATCTCAATGGGTTCGATGAGTCCTTCATTTATTGCTCCCAAAGGTCCTTGGATTTTGTATCCCATCTTTTTTATTATCTAAAATCCCTTCCCATATTGATGTGTGGGAATGCTTATATATTGGATACATTTTTCTTGAGCACTTGATTCTTCATCCTTGAATAACCAGTTTAGGATTTTGTTGTCTTCTTCATCCATGGAGGATGATGTGCTTTCCCTCACAAAGTTGTCACTGTATTTATGGGGTAGATTTGAGGGTCTTCCATATGAATTTGGAGATAAAGGTAGGTCCATAATTGACAAAGAGTATTCACCTATACCCTTTTGCTTGATTTTACATTGTTCTTCAAAGTTTTTCATCATATGGTCCATTTTTTGGTAATGAGCCTCCTTGGTATATATTTGCATGAATTTGGCTTGGTATTCTTTCTTCTTCTCAAAAGTACTTTCCTCACTAACCTTTTCTTTCCCTTTTGTCGATGTAGATGGGTTAGCGGGACTTTGAAGGTTTTCAACAACTTCTTCTTTCTCTTCTTTTTATTTTCCCTTTAAAGATGCAATATCTTTAGAACTTTGAACTTGCTCAATTCTTAAGGGTATGGACCCTTTTGTATTATGTGGGACTAAAGAATCATTGATGGGCTTCATGTTATTACAATACTGAAAAGGGTTTGAGTCCCTGCTTACCATGATCTCTTACCCTAGATAAGGGAATTTTAAACATTGTTGATAGGTTGATGACACGGCTTGCATTTCATGAATCTAAGGTCTTCCTAGTAAGATATTGTAGGTCAGATTTAGGTCTAAGACTTGAAAAATAGTCTCTTTTTGCATTGGGCCAACCCTAATAGGAAGTAATATGACTCCTTTGGAAGCTCTTTCTTCATCATTGTAGGATTTAATAGTTATCTTTTTCTTAGGGTCAATAGCCTCCTCATAAAATCCTAGGGCTTTTACTAGGTTAAGGGTACAAATGTTTAAGCTGATTCCTCCATCTATGAGAACTCTTTTTACCCTTTTCTTATGAATCAAGACCTCTATATGCAAAGGAAAGTTTTGAGGATGATTAAGTGACATGTCATATTTCTCAAAAAAAGATAGGAAATGAGGTGCAATGAGGTGTCCCACCATGTTTTGAAATCTATCTACCTCCAAGTTTAGAGGCACATTGGTCTCCAAAAGGGATTTTTCCAAGATATCTTTATGAGTTGGTGATAATTTAAGCAACTCAAGAATAGATATTTGAGTGGGACTTCATTGTAATTGACCGACCAAATTATATTGCTTTGATGATGAAGTTGAAGCTTGGTTTGGTAGAACAATCTTAGGGGCATTTCCAGGTAGAGTGATTTTCGAAGCTTGCCCCCTTGTCACAACATTAGATGTTGCTTCCCTAGGTTTCTCCTTCATCACAATAACATTGATGGTGTTTTCATCACCATTTAAATCATTAATCATGTTATCATAAGTATGGGAAAAATTTACCTTTTCATTGCCTCTTTTATTATTCTAATTATCATTTGATGACTCACCCTTTTCATGGTTTTGAAAGGGATTTTTAAATGTTGTATGATCCTCATTGTTTTGAGGTCCCTCTACCTTGATCGTTCAATCATCAATTAATTCTTGCACCAAGTGTTTTAACTTCGTGCATTCATTAGTCTTATGACCCTTATTACTATGATATTCACAACGGTGTGAATCATTCCACCAGCTTGGTTTCATTGCAGCTCATAAGGTCTCAACTTGGGTAAGATAACAATTTTATTGGCCACCAAAGTCCTTAGGGCATTTTACAATGGTTCACCTAAAAAGGTGAATTTTCTCTTTTGATAAGTGGAAAAATAGGGCTTAGGCTTATTGACATTTGAATTATTGGTAAAAGGATTATTGTTGGAATTGTTGTTGTTGTTGTTGGAATTGCCTTGATTAAAGGGAGCTTTATTAGTTTGATTAACATTATAGTTTGAATTAGCTCTACTTAATAAATTAAATGGGGTAGCCTTCAAAGTATGGGCTTCCACCACTCCATCATTCACAAGACTTTTTTTTATTGTTTTTCAACCATAGCTTAGGTTTGTCATTGTGATTGGTGGCCCCTTTATTGTTGGTATAATTAGATATATAATGGTTATTATTGTTATTGGTAAAGGGTTTATTATCCTTAAACAATTTTATTTCTCCTCTTTTGACCAATACATCCTCAATCTTAATCCCATTCCCTATAATTTTTTCAAATGTGGGAGGACATTGAAGTTGGAGCCTATAGTTCATCTCCAAATTTAAATTATTCATAAATATCTCCATCTTCTCCTTTTCAAGGATAGTTCGTGGGTACCTTGCAAAAATGGTTCTTCACCTTTGAAGGAACCCTAATAATGACTCACCATCCTTTTGTTTTGTATCACATAGTTTTAGCATGGTAATCTCATGTTCAAAGTTGTAGGAGTAATGAGTTACAAATTTAGAGGCTAATTCCTCAAAAGTCTTGATCCCTCAGAAGTTTAGAGAACCATTCCATGGCTTACCCTCCCAAAATTCTTGGAAAAAGTCTCATTAAGTATGTGGTGTTATGCATAAACTCAATACTTAGGGCACAAAATTCCCTAAGGTGATCCCGTGGGTCTTATTTACCCGATTATTTATCATATTTAGGAAATATGGTATTGATAGGAAAAGGTGCCATGACTAGGCTTTTATCGAAAGGGAATGGACACAAGGCCTCAATAGAGAAAGGTTTTGGCTTAGCAACCTTTTTCATTAAGTCTATTTGAGTTTGGAACATTTTTAGTTGTTGTGTCATAGCATGCATTGGGTCTTCCTCTTCTTTTCTTTTCTTGAGTTGATCTACATCATAGTCATGTGGGAGCCTTACTCCTGTTTGGGCTAGATTTAGGAAAAAATTCTCCCTATCTCTATCTATGAGTTTATCCATGACTTCAAGAAAGTCATTATCTTGGGCTTCTCGGTTAACTCTTTCTTCAAGGGTTTCTTTAGGTCTTTGATTAGTGTTATTAAATTTGTCATTGTTTCCTCCTTGATTGTAATCGTGAAATGCAGAATTTTGATCCATTATATCACCTTCTTTTTCAAAACTATTTGGGAGACTATCCCCTTGGTTGTAATCATTGAAAGGAGTTTGGTATTCAAATTTGGGGACTTCATTTGCAATACAAGTGCCATCTTCTCTTAAAGATAATTTGAGTTTGTGGGAACGTGTAGAAACCGACATCCAACAAGGTATGATTTCGAATTGATCCTGAATTTGGTAATTTTTGATATTTATGAAGAGATTTAAAAATGTAAGATGATTTTTTCAATGGATATTTCTTTCACTTGTTCTATGTATTTTTCAAACACAACAACCACAAGTACAATTGTTCTTTTTAACCCTCTACACAAAGTGTTTGAATTTGTAGGATGTTATCATGGGTTTTTGCACAAAAAGACACTTCAAGCAATCTACCTAGCTCAAGATTTGGTTTGTAAACATGGCTCTATAAGGTATTCTTTGCTAAGTTAACAAGGTTTTAATCAATATTCCATTCAAAATGGATATTAAACTTTCATCCTCCAAGTATATTAAGAGGCTTCCCTCCACCAGTATGTTGGAGTTTTGCGCAATCTCGAAGGACTACTCGAGGAAGTTCAAAAATTTAGTATCCTTTTGTCACACACCCCATTAAGGATGCACATGTTTTGTTTTATAGTGGGTTGGATTTTCATGGAAAAATTAAGTGTATCCTACTTTGGGATGTCCCTCTCACCGACCTTGTTAAGGCAAATCTTGGGAGGTGAGCCCAACTATTGATCTAACATGTTCATTTGAAAGCAATAAAATGGAATAGAGAAATAGGTTGTGGCAATTTGATTCACCAAAAATGTGAAGAGCATATCCCTATCCACTTCTCAATCCCCAAGCACAATTAAAAATGTTCACTTTCCAACCCACTAACTAAAGGGATTCGAGTATTGCTACTCTCTTCCACAAACAAGGGGTTTTTCAATTTAGTGCTTGATTTACCTAGCCTTTCTTTTAATCAAGAAATTCAACACTTTTGGCATTTTGATTCACTTCAAAAAGTGAAGGGAATAGGCCTAATGTTAAACTTCTCAAACAATAATAGGCTATTTTTAATTACTAAATTTTGAAAACAACAAAGCCACAATTTAAGTAAAAAAATGACAAAGTTTAAGGCTTACCTTTTTCTTGTAGCTAGCAAAAGGCCAAGGGCATTTTTGAGTGATTTTTATGTTTTAATGCTTACCTTGGTGATCATTCCTTTCCAATGTGCTTTTCCTCCAACAAGTTAGTCAACACAACCAGCAAAAGTGAAGGAAACAAAGATAAAATTGAAGAAACAAAGATAAAATTGAACTTTAAGCCTTAATTTCCAAATTTAAGTACAACATGATTAAGGTGAAAATATCCAATTTAATGAAACAAATTTTGCCTTATATGCTTCTACAACTTTGAGATAATGTTCATGTACCTTTCCTTCTTGTTGAGAATCCTCAAGAACCAGCTTAATGTGAGCAATGTTCTCCTTTTTTATCTTCCTTGTCAAAGCTTTGCCTTCTTGATTGAATCTGCTCTCTGGTGTTTTTACTCTTTTATGTCTATACATCCTATAGAGACATAAAAATCATTTTCTGATAGTCAGATTATGAAAATTTACAGTTTAATCAAAAGCGCTGCAGAAATGATTACATGTTATTTAAATGCTCAAAAGCATTGTAGATCAAATTAAAAGCGTTACTTAAACTTTTAAAAGTACTAAAACAAAATGCAAACACGCTACTGAATTAAGCAAAGGCATCATAAAATGAGTAAACGCACTAGAGAAAGAATCCAAAGCACTAGCTAGTCAGGGAATAAGCATTGATAGAAAATTAGATAGAAGCCAGAAATGATCGAAAGCACTAAAATCCTGTGCAAAGGCGCAAAACTTTATCATCAAGGCACTGTTTCAGAGCTCAGAAGTGTTGGTAAATTTCTCAAACATGCTGTTTAAAGTCTCAGAAGAGATGTTTCACCTGCAAAATAGAGAACTTAACATGCAAAAATTTGAACAAAATAAAATTTCCAGATTTTTAAGAAAGTGAAGCCTAAAGCCCCATGGTGGGTGCCATTTTTTGTACTAGAAACTATACCTTCATAGGGTTAGTATTGTTAATAAATCAAATAGAAACTAAATAACCACAAATAGCAATCTATTTAAGCTAGAAATTAACAATTAAGCACTCTATGGCTCTCTAACTAGGAGTGTTAATGTTGAAGCTCTCAGCGAGCCTCCATTAAATGATAGCCCTAGAATGAGAATAGATGATAAAACAAGCTAAATAGTTCAATTCCAAATTGAAATGCTAATTAACTCCTATATTTTCCTTTCTAGCTATAATTCTCAAGAGGTTAGATGCAATTCTCAGATTTGTGGATGAATTATGAGTGAATTTAGCCTTGTTTTTATAGGATTTGGCAAGGGTAGGGGTTGTAGTAGAGTTGATCATGATTAGGTTGGGGTTGAGTCTTTGGTTCCATCCTTTGAAGACAATTTAAATATTGTTTCCTCAAAGCTTGGGACAAGAAAACAAGATGAGTGGACAAGATGCTCTTTTAATTTGAGTGAGTGAGATTCATTTTAGCTTGATCCATGTGAGCTTCTTTCCTTAAATCCTATTGGTTGAGGCTTTTTCCTCCCATGTGGTGTTGAGAGAAATTAGGATTTAATCAATTGATTTTAATTTATTTATTTAGCACCCCTTGAATGGGTTGAGTTGATTTAATTCCAAACTATACAATTAATTGAATTAATTGCACATTGATTTGATTTAACTTGATTAAAATGCTCTTGATTTTGATTTAAATTGAAGTAAAGCTTGATTTTAATTTTGATTGGCTAAATGTTCATTTTAATTGAATTGCCTTGATTTTTCCATGATTTTCCTAGATTAATCACATGAATGATCCTATCCACTTTTAGGTGATTACAACAAGTTTTGAATTTTTGAAAAGATTTTTGATTATGGCATACATATGTATTTTTGTCACTAATGCCAAAGGGGAGAATGTTACACATAATTACATTAAGATTTCTCATTAGTGTCACACATATAAATGGTAAGGAATTGAAATAGACTAGTTGGTCAAAACGCCAAGTATAGTAACCAAGAAGAACACAAGGAAGAATGACAAGTTAACCGAGCACAATCTTGACTAAGCATAGACACCGAGTCAAATGATTACCAAGCACACCAAGTACAGTTATAACCAAGCATACATGTTTACTGAGCGTCAACATTTTACTGAGACAAGAATGTAGTATATATCGAGTGATACGGGAATGACATAAAAGTTTGGAATGACACTGAAAACAAGACAAACTATTTATACTAAGCTAGAAAATGGTTTACATAAATCAAGGTAAATATTTATTAGAGATATCAAATTGATTGGTGATGATCCCTATGTAGTTTTGATTTAGGTCATTCATATGGATCATTGATCAAGTGTTTTCTGGATGATTCCATAACCCTAATTAGGTTTAAATCTTTATTATATAAGAATTTTCAAGATGTCAAATAAGAGATGTACATGAGAAGTAGCCTCCAATAGGAGACATCTAAAGATAACATAGGGTTGTGAAGCTAAGCATTGAATAAGTATTCATAATTGAATTAGAAGAAGATCAGAGGCTACCAAGTAGTATTTGAAGGAGTTATTTATCACAAAGAGGTGATATCAGTTATGGACTAAAGTAGATCTGATATTCAACAAAGTAAGTTGTTGCATCGAAATCATTATACTGTTACTTTCTAATAATTATGGCAGACAAAATCTCTTAACAGAGTAGATCTAACTGTCTTTTGTAAATCTCTTAACCAAGTGCACACTTAATAGTGTTGCTTAAATCCTCTAAGAAGGTAGATCTTAACAGGTCTTAAATGTTACTCCTAATAGGGTAAGATCATCATAAGTGATCAAAATTGTAATCCCTAACAGGAAACTTTATTATTGCAGTTGTGAAGCTTTGTGGGTGTCATCCTCATTGCAGTTTTTACCTTCTAACAAGGGTTTCTATGATACCAAAACTTATGTGTCAAGTGTATGAAGTTTCATGAATGTTTACTTGTTATATTAGAAGCATTTCATATTTCAGTATTAATATTATGAATGAATGGAAATGTTAAATATGACAGCCAGTTAATGAAAGACATTATCATAAGGATTAAGGTGAAAAAGTTTTTAGAATTACTGATTCGCCCCTCCCCTCTTAGTAATTCACCTTTCCATAATCCCAACACATAGCAGACTTGATATTTCTCATGGAGTAGGTATTGTTGCTAGATTTTTTGTCGATCCAAAGGAAACACACATGTTTGTAGTCAAAAGAATATTTAGATATTTGAAAGGTATTGAAGATTTTAGTCTACTATACAAGAAAGGAGGATATTTTGATCTGAAGGTTTACACTAATGTTGATTGGGCTGGAAATATTGATGACAGGAAAAGTACAAGTGGAGGAGATTTCTTTTTAGGAGAAATATTAGTGACATGGCTAAGTGAGAAACATATTTGTATATCATAATCTACTGTCAAGGCTGAGTATGTAGCAACAACTATGAATTATGTGATTATTGTATGGATCAAACAACTACTTGAAAGTATGCAAGATGAGATTACTGATCCAGTTACTATTTACTGTGATAATTCAAGTTCTATCAATATATCAAAGAATTCAATAATGCATTCCAAGACCAAGCATGTTTCTATCAAGTATCATTACTTGAGAGAACAAGTTCAAGACAAGCATGTGATATTGGAGAAAGTGAATTCAAAGGAGAATATGTTATTGATGATTACTGAGGATAAATGAAGATTATTGAAAATTATAAAGTTCAGAGGGAGAAATGAATGAAAATAGTGATCAAGAAGACTGAAATAGAAAGAGTTAAAGGGAGATTGTTAACTACCGTATTGCCATCATCAATTGATAGTGAGTGTTTCCATCAATGCCAAAGAGGGAGATTGTTAATTGATGGGGATGATGATAAAGATCGACAGAGATCAGAGGTATACAATATTGTAGAAGGATTAGATCAGTTATTATTTTTTCATTGATGTCAAACAATTGATTTCTAGTTTATATTGAGTTTCCTTATCATTCAGAGTATGATATAAGTTGAGTGAGTTAAGGAAAAAGAAGTCAAAGATTTGTGAAGTTGAAGAACTTAATTGGGCAGCTAATATAGATCATACAGTGATAAGGTTATATTGATTTAGTTTTTTTCTACTTTACATATGATTATATCAAGTCGATAAATGAGATTGGTCAAGTCAGTAAACAAAATAGTTTGCTTACTGAGGAGGATGAGTTGATCCGTAAAAGGAAAGTAAGTCAAGACACTAAGTACATAGATTTAGTTACTAAGTGAAGTAAATAGAATTTTGATTGAAGGAAACAAATTTATCCATTAATAAAGGAACAAAAATTAAATGCAAGGATCAAAATGATATTTAATAATGATCCACGATGATCTAGAAGATTATAAGGATGAGCAAGAGTTATTTAAAGAGATCTACAATCAAGAAAATTCAAGGTGATGATCTATGGTAAGATCTAAGGTGCAAAAAGTGAATGTACAAGTTCCAAGAAATGTTCAAGTTCTGAGGTGATGATAAAATGTTTTACCAAATTCCAAATTCATTGAATTGGTTTAAGAGGTTGATTTGATGGTGGATGTGTAACTGAGTGATGCAGTGAAGAAGAAAAAGGTAGAAATCTGAGTCTGCAAGTAGAGATTGATGAAGTGTTGAGGCCAATGGAAAGTGAAGGAAAGAAGTGAATACAAAGAGTGCATAAGGGATTTGATTAAGAAAGAGGTAGTTATAGATTTACAGTTCAATTTTTATATTGTTTCTTGTTAATATTTGTAGCAGAAAAATCTCTTAACCGAGTGGACTTAATAGTCTTATTGTAAAACCTTGAAAGAGGTGACATTATAGAAGAGTGTTTGAAGGCCTTTAACCAGAACACTCCTAATAGGGTGAAGATCCTAATAGATCTGAGGGAAATCCCCTAATAGGGTCACATTTAACAATGTGCATTGTAATCTTTAACCAGATTGGCTTTTAACCGAGCATATTTCAAAAGAGTATTTCTTTAGTGGGTGACAATTTCCACAATGGTTTTTACCCAAATTGGATTTTCATGTTAAATAATAGTGTTATATGTGTTGAATGTTTATTGTGAATGTTATTGTTGATTGATAAGTTAATTTAATGATATCAGTTAATGTTGAAGTTTGTCTAACCGAGTTTCTACCATGTTGAATTAGAGAAAAGTTTTAAGGTTTAAAGAATCACTAATTACTGAATCATCCCCCTCTCAGTAATCCAACACATATGTTCTTCTCAGAAACATCTATGAAGAAGAAAGAAGGTGTGACAAAGCTCAAATAGTTCAATCACACTTATATATGAGCATTAGGTTTTCCTGTTTGACCTTCATGCACATGTTTTCAATCTTGTAGACACCTTAAACCTTATTATTAAGATACCATTTATACCTATGGTGGCTTTGTGAAAAAAATTCTTGGTGTCTGTAGATCATATATGAATATAGGTTGAGTATTTCCAAAACATGAGTTATATAAGATTGTTGAACATTGTAAGAGTCATTTGTGTCCTAGGTGCAAATAGACATGCTAGTTTAATGGATGAAGGCTTAACATAGTTCAATCAAACATTTTTCACTCACAAACATTTATGTCAAATAGCTGGTATACATTTGGTTGGATTGTGTTTATGCAGCTTTGTTTTAGGAATATAATATAGCATGTAATCTATAGATTCAAATATCAAAATTTGTATAAAAAACACAAAGTAATTGGATAATATATCACATTGGAAATTATTCCTTTTATCATATTTTAAACCATTTTGTTAAACCTTTACATACTTTCATAACCTTGAAATTTGGCAAACCTATCTCGAACCTGTAGATTATTTGACATATTAACTATGTCATTTTCTTTGAGAAGGATTATAATAATGCATATGTATGTTCTCTCTAAATGGTATACATTTTTAGTTTTAGAATATAGTGATAAATTAATATTATGAGACTTTTCCATTCAAAATTCTTAGCGTTCCAAGATAATATGGAAGAAAATTTACTCAAGTTTTATTTTTCATTGTTGTTGTTCATTTTTTCTTTTGCTGATAAGTAGCCCCCCTTGTTCTTGCACAAAACTTATTTAGCAATTTGTAGGGTATAAAAAAATATTGTAGAAAGTATGATGAATGGTACATGTAATATTTCATATGATCTCCTTTGCAATCATAAATATTTTCATTTTTTCTCAATAAATATGAGTGTTTAGCATCTGATATTTATACTTCATGAAAAAGTAACAAATGCTCAACTATGTGTTAAAAATATCATCAAGCAATAGAAACACATGTAGTTTCTTTTCTAGACAATAAATACTTGTATCTTAAACATGAAAACATAATTAGGTTTAAAAACCAATTGATAACATTGACATCTATGAAAAAGCATCAGTACATTAGGATTTAAGTGAGAAGAAACTAAAAAATATTTTAGAATTCAAAGGTTGGTGTAGTTTGTCGATATGATTTCATCCTTCAAAACATTAAGGACTGTGATAACCATTACACTGACAGGCATAAATACAATGATAGAAATGGGTGGAGTTTAATAGTGTGATGGTGTCAACATACACTATGACAGAGCCAACATTAAAGAATAATAAAAGATAAAACACAAGTGACTTATATTTGAAAAAAATAAGTATAAAGTAATTGTTATCAAATAAAATAGAATAAATCTTAAGTAAATAAACTAACTCTAAACTAACTCTTTTAAGTAAATATAAATAAAATAAAATAATTCTGGAATGTAAATATAAATATCATGTAGATGTTTGATTCAAGTAATTTGCCTTTTTCATTTATCTTTTCAAAACAAAAATTTTAAATATTTTTTGAGTTATAATCTAAGAAGAGAGTACCTTTTCTTCTATGTAATTTCAATTTTTAACACTTAACTGATCTTGGGTTTATATTATTTTTTGCAGAGTTTTGAAGTTTTTGGCGTCTTTTCTTGTAGAATGTTAAGAAAGAGGAGGGTACCTTAAAATCTATAGAACAATTTGCCAAGGTACGGATGCATGATAACTTCTTTGTTTACTTTTGTAAATTGATTATAGAACAACTAAGTTTATTTAGTTTCTAGTTTCATACTTAGCATTTCTCTTGCTAAGTATGTTGTCTTTTTATCAGGTTTGACAACCAATAGCTAACAAACTTGGAAAAGGAGACAAACTTACATTTGATAAAACTTCTTATGATTGCATGCATGCATTTGATATAGGATGGCTTTGTTTAAGGTAATAATTTTTATGGTTACCTATGGTGTTTGGGTGCATTTCTTGTACCTTTTACTTAATCAATTACTAAAAACTTGTGGTACGTAATACACTTAAATTGGTGCGCATTGAAGTCCCTCATACTTTCTACTTTGTGGCTGGAACTCAGGTGGTGTAAAAGGAATTGTTTTTCCAGCAGTTGGTTACATCTACATTCGCATTTCTTTCTTTGTTGTAAATTGCACCCCAGATCTTCCTCCACATATAAATTGCTCATTTACTAGTCTTACTTTGAATATTTGTTTTTTCAAGATCAAGAATGCCTAGTCTTTAATTAATATTAGATATATTTAAGTTATTTCCATAAACAACACATTTAAGTTATGTCCATATACAACCAATATTTATTTGAATCTTAGAAGTGTCCTTAAATTATATATATGGTCAATATGGTAAGTTAGCTTAAAATGGGCTTGCATAGAAAAATAATTTCATTTCTTTCTTTCCCATTTAGCACCCAAATTTATTCTTTTAGACTTCAGTGTTAAAAAAATGTTCCATCAGATGACATACTAAACAATATGTTTTTGTTTCAAATCTAGGTTTAGAGGCATCACCAATGCACACAAAATTACTATTGTGGTATATTTGGAACAACAAATAGCAGTTTCAGGATTTATGAATTGCCTTATCATATTTCTTGTTATTTGAAATAGAAACCTAAGACTCTTGTAATTGCAATCACTTTTTTCCCTTCTTTATCATACTTTTTATTTAAAAAATCAATATCATTGAGGTTAAATCTAAGTGCAAAGTAAATGTTTTATCCTCTTGATTTTTCCTTTCTAAATTTAGAATCATAAGAGTCTATTATTGAATCGGGATAGGTACGCTATCAAACTATAACAAATTTTGTTAGAGAAAATGACATGTGATTGTTAATCCTGCTAAGCAAGGAAACAAAGTACACAAGAAGTTTAATTCAATAAAATGTTTACAACCTCTCCCACTCTAGGTAATGCACTTTGTAGCAATGATTCTTTTGGAATTTTCTTTATAGAAAATCTTATGGATTTATATTTATAACTCTTGGCCTCTAGATATAACTCATGATTATTTTTGTAATATTCAGTCACTCCCTTGTCTGATTGATTATCTTAGTTTTTGAAATTTGGCATGGGCTAGAAGAAGTGTAAAAAATGTTAAGGTCGATGCTTTTGATGCATACCTCTTAGAATCAAGAAACTCGCTTAGGCAAAACTGAATCAGAAAGCTAGGCAGTAGAAACAACTGAAGATTGAGGTGGCAAAGAAGAAACTTACAAAAATTAAGAAGGATGTTGAATGGTATGTATGGAATTTTACTTGTTTCATTTGTTGGTGAAAGTGAGGAATGTACTTATTTTAGTGCTCCTCATTTTTGTTCATTTCTTAGTCTCTGTCTCCTTCTTTGTTACTTGAAACTATCTCATTCTCAATGCCTACTATTGGTACTCTCAAATTCTTGAGATCACCACTATTGAAATTTTGAGGAGCCCTTTGAAGATTTGAGTAAATGTCATGTTTTTTCCTTCATGCATTTAGATACCTTATGATTTCCATACTATCTTTTGAGGAGGTATGTTCTTGACATTTCTTTTAGCCCTTTTGATCATGTATGCCCCCTATTCTTTTGTTAGGGTTTATGGATTTGGATCAATTAAAATATTTTTAGTAAACCCTATGTTTTTTATTTTTCTGTCATTACTTTTTTGGCTTATAAGGCCGAGGGGATCATCGTCATTAAAAGAGGGACCTAATTGTTAAAACCTAGTTCCATAAATAATTAAGTGTGGGTCCTTTTTAATCTTTCGCACCTTAAGCTGTATTTTCCTAATGTCTCACCCTATATCCTTTCCTTTTATTTCACAGAGTTATTGGTTAATTATTCATGTTTGGTGGGACCCTTTACTTTTTCAAGAGGTGGGCTATGTGTTGTTTTCTCATTTGCTCTGGGATCCTGTGATGATGTCATGAGATATACCTAGCTGATTGAGAGATGGAAAATCTTTTACATCTTTCAATTGTTAATTGATCAATGGTTTACATTGATATCTTATGTTATGCTTTCCATTCCTCTTGGTTAAATATCAAATTACTAATACATCCATCTTTCAACCCATGCTTATTTTCAATGGTGATCTTTTAATCTATCTGAAAAGGTGGTCGATGAATACTCTACCTCATCGGTGCTCCAAGAGTAAAGTGCTACAAAGATCGATGGTCCTCTTGATCCCATGATCAAACTTTCTCAAATATTATTCGGTGCAAGATTAGGAGATGGTGTCACATATCTTGGTTTGTTTGTGATTGACAGTGTGGGAATGAGTTGTGTGACAGCTGGTGACAGATGGAGGTGGTTGATCTTGGTCATATTTAATAGAAGATTTTTTAATATTCAAGTTGTTGATTATGCTGAGGTTAAAATATTTGCAACTTACGTGCTAATATTTTAGCACATGGGTAAAATTAATGAATATGTTTTGATCTAATAAAAAAGGTGATCGACCTTTATTTCATAAGTATGAGTTTTTGTTGCGAGTGGTGGTTAAAGAAAGGAATGGATTGATGGTTCTCATGATCTTGTGATTCAATTTAATTGATCTTTATCTAGCACAGGATCATAAGATCTTGCCATGTTTTCGTGGTTGGCCAATGTTGTTAAAGATGGTGTTGGATGATGAGGTGGTTACTTAGGTGTTTCTATTTGTTGATTTATTGGTCCACATTCCACATCAAAATTTGGCATCAAATGGACCAGTGATTGTCATTTGATTTGACAGCAGGAAAAGGGATAGATGGTCTGTTGCACTAAGTGTGAGGGTTAGTTCTAGATAGTGATTGAAAGTTAAAATGGTGGCAATCCATCATACTACTATGAGAGTTTCACAAGGCAGTAAGGAGGAGTTTAAGAAGCAAGGAAAGAGACATGATGGGTTTTCCATAAATGGAGTTATTTGATGTGACATGCACAAGAATCAAGGGGTCACTTATGGTAGGAAAATTTTGAAGATTTTTAGGTTTACAGTGAGCTATTAGCAAGATTTGATACTGTAAAGGTAGAGATAAGTAGAATATTACATGAAAATAACTTATTTGGTCTTCAAGGAGTACATTCACAATATTTTTCCATTGTTTATGAATTTAGAATTTATAAATTCTTCTTCCAAGTAGACTTCATTATTTAGATATTAATAGAAATGGATGTTAAAGAAGGCAGATGACTTCTGGAACACAAGAAAATTTGTGAATATACAATTGTAGGAGGTTTATTGTGCTGGAAGGAAGGATCTATGTGCATCATAACCAGAGGGGTATTTAAATGGAGAGTAATAGAAAAATGGGTTTTTAAAGAAAAATGGTGTTGCAAACTCAATATCCACAAGGCTGACACTCTCATACTTAGTGATGATGGCATTATAGAGAGGTGCAAGATGAAGAAGATTTCAATGAGATGTCTAAATTATGTAGTAATCTCTAGAAAAAGAGAGGGAGGTTTCTTAGAATCTTGTATCCTTGCATTCTTTGCAACAATGCCAGTCAATGATGGGTTTGCAGAGATTTCTGAAAATATTTGATGTAGGTTATTTTTGCAAATTTGATGGCCCATATGGGGCATCATATTGGCATGGCTCATAACTTTTCAATTTCATCAGCTAGTGGTTTTTTCACCTTTGAAGGTTAAGAGATAGCACACTATGCTAGTGTGATGATTTTATGTATCAAGTCTTGTTAGGTCAGTTTTAGGTTTTGACCCAAATCTTGTTGCATTCCAATTAATTTTAGAATCTTGGGGTCATAAGTGTAGGAGGGAGAAGATATCTTGGCCAATCAGATTGAAGAGGTACAAGCAACAGTATCATATCAGATCCGATCTCCTTCTTATGTCTAGATATATTATTTCCTTCTCTCTTTTCTAAGTGTTCCAACTTTTTTGATTTTGAGTTCCACTCCTTTATTTTGGAAAACCATTATCTTGGCTTCAAACATATCTGGTTCCAGTAGCAAGTTTTTTGGTTTTTGGGGTAGTGTTGTAAATCTTCCACGGAGCATGAATTTGGCTTGATTCATTTTGTTAGTTTTTTGGTGTCTTTAGTCATTGTAATATTATATGACAGAGATAGAATGAGTCTTGTCAATGCAATATAATGTTGATTTAGTTCTCTCCATTGTGCAAACCAGATAAGTTTTAAGAGAAATAAGAAAAAGTGTTACTCTCTTACTGTCTTGTTGTGAGATATGTGGCTTTTCTTTCATGCTTTGGTCTAATGGATCAATTAAATTCTTGTTAGAAGTTGCAGATTTGTTGGGCTTGTGTAGGAATTTTGATAAGTAGGCTTGGTTGGGACTATTGTTAAAGGATGTTGTAATGAAACATTTCCTAGATTATTTTCTATTGATGAACTCTGTTGTATGATGTTATGCTTCTAATGACTCCATTTTATAATGGGATGAGGCACTAATCTCAGCTAGGTATGGGATTTATATGTTTTGTGCTACTCTCGTCTAGGTGGTCCTTGTTATAAAAATTATTATAAATCATATAATATCATTATTTTATGAAAATGTTGTTGTCCTACCCTATCTCATGCTCCATGTAGGTTGGCATTCAATGGGTGATTATCCATCATCCAGTATCTCCCAGTTATGGTTGATGCCTCATATGAGATATATTTGTTTATGAAATGCCATGTTGTGAGTTTGTAAAGTATGTATTGAAAGGCATTAAGATTTACCCGCCTTGGTTTTGTAGAGCCTAAAGTGCATAAGGATTTTTAATCCTTGTTAGTTGGTCTAGTCCTCTTAGGAATTCACTACTTGGAGTTGGCTTCTCCTTAGAATTTTTTAAAGAGTACTGGTAGCTATTTTGCATTGTAAACCCTTTTTTGAACCAACACCTACTTTTTCTAAGACCCGTGAAGTATGTTTCTTATGTGGATAAAGAAAAAAAATGTAAACCTAGCCCACTTAATTTTTTTTTTGTTTCTAAACATATTTAATCCTAATCATTTCATATGGTAAGTGTAGGTCTACCTTTCTATGATGGAAATAGTCTACTATAAATTTTGTAGATCCCCCTATTATTGTTTCCTTTTTTGAAGTAACAACTCTTAATTTTATGGGAACTCTGACCAGTAGTACCTATTAGGCATTACTTTCCCATTCCTGACATTCCTATCACCATTCACAATTGCTTCTTGTCTATCAAGAATGAATATTGGCCTATTTGTATCTATCCTATATATAGTGTTTCTACTAGCTATCAAAATCATTTTGGAGTTGTGACCGGTGGGAAATCTTATATTTTAGGATATTATGAATACTTTATCATTGCTAACTCCTAGCCACATCCTCCTTATTTCATGTTCTTCCTTTCTACAAGCACCAAGACCACATTAAAAGATGGTTATGTTTTCTTAAGAGTTGTGGAATCAACATGGGTTGCATGGAATTCCCTTGGTCCCAATACAATTTTATAATATCAAAATATGTATAAATATGTAGTGAGAGCTATGAGAAGGGACAGGAGTATACTAGGGAGGTGATAAAATATCTTTCTCCTTACTTAATAACTAAAATATTGGGGGAAGGAAGAGAAGGTTGTAGCACAAGTTTAAAGAAGATTTTCCTCTAGGCTATCAAAATAAGGCAAAGAGATTTTAATAGGGGATATAGTGAATTATAAGATATAAATATGTTTGTTATTGTCTGAGAGATGGTAGATTCAGGGAAGTACTAAAGTTAATGTTTCTCAATTCTATGCATGTTTGGAAAGTAGATGGTCTAAATTTGATTATTAAAATTAGTGTTTGATGTTATTTCTTCTATAACCTGATTTCTCTAGTGGTTGGAAATTATTGTGAGAGTGGTTGCTATGATTAAATATCATTCACAAGGCTCCTAGTCTTAGACTGCAATAAGTATCCATAAATAAAATAAAGTGGATCAATGGGACTCATGAGAGTACATTCAATTATAATGGAGAAAATACTAGGATAAATGTACACTGATTATAAATAGAAACTAGGTATAAATCACTAAAGAAATGATAATGAGGTTAAATCAAAAGATAAGAACAAAAAAGACAATGTATAAAGTTGCACATTGTATGGTTATTCTTTAAAGGGTACTAGCTCAATGGAAGAGAACCTTATTTACAAGCAAGAGGATGGTGGTTCGATTCCATCGTGTCCTAATATGACTAAATATGCTACTAAATATTTTACTAAATATACGACTAAATATGTGACTAAATCAATGACCAAATCCATGACCAAATATGTGACTAAATATATAACTAAACATATGACTAAATATGCTACTAAATATATGACTAAATATATGACTAAATATACGACTAAATATATGACTAAATCAATGATCAAAATTAATGGCTAAATTTAGTCATAAATTTAGTCACGTTATAAATGACTACAAATTAACTACTAATAGTCACATGACTAAGTTTAGTCATTTATATGCAATTTTTAGTAGCTTGTTTAGTCACATATTGTTTATTTTGTACTACTGAAATATCAATATGCACAAAATCAAATATGAATTCAAATGAAAAATAATTTCTTTGGAAAGTATAACTAGTTAACTTACCCAATTGACATTCCTTACACATCATATTGTCTAGTTTGACTAATTATGGCAATCCTCTAACTACACTTGTCTTACTCTCTTTGATTATACTGTCAAAATTTACATGACAAAACCTTCTATGGCATATCCAACTATCTTCAACCTTTGCAACCAAACAAATTTTTACATTATTATTTAGATGGAATAAATTACCTCTAGTTTTCCTTCCGATAGAAATATAATCACCCGATCTTCCAATTATTCTTCACATACCTCCTTTGAATTCTAGTTTGTAACCTTTATCATTTAGCTAACCAAAACTCAACACATTATATGTCAGACCATCCACAAGATAAAAAAACATCTATATCACTCTTACAATTTAAAGAAATAGTGCCTTTTCCTTTAACCAAACAAGGTGCATTATTTGAAAATTTTTTTTGTTGGGATGATCACTTTATGCTTTTGTTGAAGCCTTGGCATCCTAATTTTTCACCATCTTATGAATCTTTTGATAAGAAACCCATCTAGGTTATGCTTCCTCATCTCCCTCTCCTGTTGGAAACTGCAATTGAAGCAATTATTGTATTGTCATTGATGTCAAATCTTAACTGATAAGACTATTGCTACTTAGGAAAGTACTATATCTATTTGAGTGTTGCTAAGGGGATAGGCAAGGTTGGTAACAATAGCACCTAAGGAAAGGTTGAGTTATCTTGATACTACAAAGTGTACTTGACTCTGTTGTACAATGATGAGACAATGTATTGTTTATCTTAGTAAGATTGAAGACTAAACTGGTAGGCTTGACCGAGCAAAAATAGAGAAATCATGTTCAAGCCGAGTGATGTTAGTGTCGATCGAGTCAGTGTATGCCGAGGAAAATTCTAGTGTCGAGCGAACATCAGTTAATTGCCAAGTAAGACAGTTTAAGCCAAGGAAATATTTTTAGTAATGACCGAGCTTTCTACACGAAGACCGAGTAGTTGATCACAGTATTGACCGAGCATCATTATTTTTATATTTGAAGAGAATTCAGATTTGGAGCTGACATTGTTGAATTCTTGGATTATGTAAAACATGTTGACTTTATTTATTGATTGTTTGAAAGAATTTAATGCACTGAAAAATATTTTATTGTAAATCTTTAAGAGATTTGAGATGTTTCTAAAAAATGAGCCAAAGAACATAAAGTGGGTAGATTCAATGAATCTGACCTAACCCAAAGATCTACGAAGGAGATTGAGTTGCAAAAGATGAGTTAACCTAATTGAGGAAGTATTAAGGGAACCTAAGCATTAGGTATGTTTGTGCATGGGTGAATAGAGGATGCTGGAAGATCAGTAGATGTTATTAACTGTATAAGCAGAAAAGGCTGAAGGACAAGTGTGGTGATTGCTTGAAGAAAAGTTCCAAGAAGATCAAAGATGGAGATGTCAAAGTTTCAAAGTCAGTAAACTAGCATTTGTCTATAGAATTGGATCTGATATTTGCAAAGTGAGTTGTATGTTTTTCAGATCAATACTGCTGCTACTTTCTAACCATGTAATAGTCAAAATCCTTTTAACAGAGGTTGACCTAACAGTCATATGTTTAAATCCTTTGAACAAGGTTGCATTCTAATGGAATGTATGTAAGTCATCTAACAAGGCTCACTTCTAATAGGGTGATTGAAATCCTTTAAGCGGGTCACACCTAATAGTGTGTATTGTAACCTTTGACAGGGTTGGATTTTAACCGAGCTCACTTCAGAAGAGTGAAAATAATAGTAGCAAGTTACAAAGTGGTTTTTCCCAGATTAGGTTTCCACTATAAATCCTAGTGTCAATGCTTGTGTGAATGTTTTGGTTTAGACATTTCTATGTTTTACAAGTTAGATACAACTGGGTAGTGGACTACAATGTTATATGTTTCTATTATTGAATCAGTGATGATCGAGTTTGTTTTGGTTGTTAGATCTGATTGAAGGAAATTTTTTTGAAGTTTGTTTTATACATTTGGACCTGAGAACAACTAATTCACCCCCCCTCTATGTTGTTCTAAATCATATTAACAATTGGTATCAAATTTGTGTTGCTTATTATTGGTGTTTACAGAAATCAAGTTTAAAGGGGTTTGAAGCAAATGATCAGGATGTATAAGAAGGAGGTACCGAAGTTGAATAAGGAAAATTTCCGTACAAGGCAAAGTTTGATGAAGTTTCATCTGGCTGGTATTGGTGATTCTACAAAGTACTACATTGAGAATGAGTATGTCTCACCTGTCGCACCTTTGACTGCCGAAGAAATGAGAGCTAAGAAAGAACATAATCAGGCAATGCTCGAAATTGTATTTGACCTAAGCTCTCCAAAATTTGAGGACATTAAGGATTGCACAAGTGCTCAGGAGATGTGGGAAACTCTTGCAAAGATCTATGGTGGTGACATAAATGTACTGAAAGATAAGGTTGAGAGTCTCAGAGGTAATTTTGATGAAATTAGAATGCAAGAAGGTGAGAACATTGCACAATATTGTGGTAGAATAAAAGAAGTTGTGAATGCTATCAGAGGAGCAAGTGGGACTATTGAGGATGAAACTATAATTGGTAAAGTACTAAGAACTCTGCGTCCTATATATGCTATTAAGATCTTAGCTATTCAAGAATCTAGATGTAACTCTACAAATGTGCTTACTTTGGGAAGTTTGGTTGGGAAGCTGACTGCTTTTGAACTCTCTAACTATGATAACTTCACTGTTGGCAGTATTGGTAATGTTGAATATGATTTTAAGTCACAATTAGTTCTAAACAAGCCAAAGAAAGAGAAAGAAAGATGCATCAGTGAAATTGAAAGTGAAAGTGACACTTTCAATGAAGAACTTGAAGATCTAGAAGCTCTTATGGCTAGAAGACTGAGAAGGGGAAAAGGAAAATATAAAGGTAAACTCCTTATTATATGTTTTACATGTAACAAAGTTGGTTATATAGCTGCTAGATGTCCTGATAGGAATGATAAAGATGAAGAGAGAAAAGGAAAACAAAAAGATAGAAGAGATGAAAGAAGCTACTGAAGGTACAAAGACTATAAAGGAAAAGGTAAGAAATCTTGTTACATTGCTGAAGAAGAAACTGACACTAATAGTGATGATTTTGAAATTAAGGTAGTCTATGTGGCAATGAAATATGAATCTAATGAGGATGAGAAAACTACATTGATCTCCTATGTGAAAAAGAATGAAAAATGGATTATTGACAGTGGTTGTTCACATCACATGATTGGTGACAAGAGTAAGTTTGAGACCTTACATCATTATAGAGGTAAAAGTGTAAAATTTGGTAATGATGCACCATGTCCTGTTAGAGGAAACGGTTTGATTAAACTGACTGATAAGATCTCTTGTTAAAATGCATATTGGGTTGAAGGTCTAAATTATAATCTGCTAATTATTGCATAGCTGAACAACACTGGTTACTGAGTGGAATTTCATCACAAAAAAGCTAAAATATTTGATGCTACCAGTGAACTGATTGGAAGTGGAGAATAGACTAGAGGTAATTTGTTCTATCTTGACCTATCTGAAGAAGCATGTATGGTTGCACAACTTGATGACATTTGGTTATGGCATAAGAGGCTATGTCATGTTAACTTTGATAATTTGGTAGAAATAAGTAAGAAGAAGAAAGTAAGAGGTCTACCTAGATTAAAGAAACCTGAGAATGTGATGTGCAAGGAATGTCAGTTAGGAAAAATGACAAAGTCAAGTTTTAAGAGAAAATCCTTTACTTGTGATAGCATTTTAGATTTGGTTCATACTAACCTTTGTGGACCTATGGGTGTACAAAGTTACTATGGTGCTAGATATTTTATCTTGCTTGTTGATGATCATACCAGGATGATGCATGTAATGTTTCTAAAAGAAAAATATGATGCTTTTCAATTCTTTAAGTGGTATTTGGCTAAGGTTGAGAAGGAGACAGGTAGGAAGTTGAAATGTCTTAGATCTGACTGAGGTGGAGAATTTACATCAAATGAATTCAATCTATTTTTCAATGAAAGAGGAATCAAAAGACAGATGTCTGCACCTAGAACACCTCCACAGAATGGTATAGCAGAGAGAAGAAATAGATCTATCTTGGATTGTGCAAGGACATTGCTGATTGAAAAGAATGTGCAACAAAAATATTGGAAAGAAGCTATAAGTACATCTGTCTACACTCTTAATCGGGTACAAATCAGGAAAGGTACAAATCTGACACCCTATGAATTATGGTATGGGCATGCACCGAGTGTTAAATACTTTAGAATCTTTGGAAGCAAGTGCTACATATTAAAAGAAAATAGGAATGGAAAGTTTGATGCTAAAAGTGATGAAGGCATATTCCTAGGGTATTCCACAAAAAGTAAAGCTTATAAGTGTTTGAACTCTAACACTAACAAAATTGTGGAAAGTGTGAATGTCAAAGTTGATGAGTATGCTGAAAGAAATGAAGTTGATAGAAAAAGAGAACCATAAGATTATAGATCTTTTGTGTATATTGAAGAAGAAGAAGAGGCAAGTAACATGTTCTCACTATCCTAAAATTTCTCATCCTCATGCTAAAACTTTTGAAAAAATTGGTTCTTAGACCTAATTGTGAGGTTTTAATGGCTAAAACCCTAAGTTTTCAAGAAGCCCTAGCTAGTCTTGGCATTGTTATATTTTTGCATTACTTTTTGGCTCACTAACTCTCCAAATAAACATGTGTGATATCGACCCCTTTTAAGTGACCACTTTATATGTTATATTGTTAGGTTGTTGAACGAGACCCTTTTTAATTTTTCTCTCAAAGCCTAAGTTCCCCGTAAATTTTCCTAAGTGACTAACCCTTTAAAATGAGTGGTTGTCATTGAATCTCAAGGTTCCTTGTTGTCAGCTTTTCTGACATGCGATTTGATGACAAGCAGAAATCTATCTTGGTGGGCCCATCTTCGGTGTTGTGTTGGCAATTAAACTGAGTAGTGCATGGATGACTGTCGTTATACCGTTGGGTCGAGATGATTCCTTTTTAAGTGTCACAGTATAGTGACAAGTGTTCGATCAAGCTTTACTAACAGTAGTAGGTTTTTGGCATGTCAGTCTAAGCGGCGTGTTTTTTGGGTTGACACCTATCCTAGGTGACGTAACAGCTATGGGGTCAAACTTTTCAAAGGATAAAGCATAGTTTGATCTTATGGTTGTCGTTATACCACTGATGGAAGATGTGAATTATTTAAACTTCACAATATAGTGATGATCATTCGATGTTGTATGATGGATGAGATGGTGAGTGGGCCTTAAATTGCCATGTCACTCTGATATGTGTGCTTTTGATTGGTTGAAATAAGTATGATGTGGTGGTTGAAAGGATGTTTGATATTAAAGAAAAAAATGAGAAAAGGGTCAGCCCACCTGTTCTTGTAAACGTGGCAACTTTTCATTTGATAGAAAGTTAAGTGAAGTGTCATTGTGGGGTCAGTTTTCTTAGATACTTAAGGTTCAAACAAATATCATGGTTGTCAGTATACCGCTGGGATAAGGTGCTCAATTTTTAACGTCTATGGTATAGCGAAAACCATTGATCTTGTTCAAGGGATGAGGACTGAAGGGTGGGTCCTCTGTTGCAAGGTCATGCTGACACAAACATTTTTGATTGGTTGAAGGTAGAGATGACATGTCAGGTTGTCAGTATACTTGACACTCAGGAGAAAGTTAGGGTTTTCCACCTACTAATCTGTTTGACATGGCATTTCCTAGTCCGATGTGGCATTTCCTAATTTGATGAAGGTTTGAAAAGGGAAGGTGGGGTCATTGCTTTGGGAAATGATAAAGTGCTATGAGTTGGAAAGAATCCTGTGGTTGTTGTTACACCACTGAGGAAAGATGCTCAAATTCTATGCCCACGCTTTAGCGACAAGGTGACACCTTAGAGGAAACTCCGTAGTTGAGCACACTCGAGTTGGAGTAGTACTAGGATGGGTGACCTCCCAGGAAGTCCTGATGCTTCACCTCTGTGAGCATCACCTAGATCCAATGAGTGCTAAGTGTTCCATTCATTCTCATGAGAGATGGGTTTGTGTGAACCACTACTCATGAATCATGGTTCAATGAGTTTGACTTAAAAAACTACACAGTTGAATCCAGATAGCAATATCACAATTTGACTTGTTGTGGAAAAATATCTCCTACTTATCAAGGTGACACCTGTCCACTCCGATCAAGGTAAAGTTAAGTTTCTCTTTTCCCACATGGTTAAATTAGGCTGTTCTCATTGGCTGGGAACTAGTTTAGCGAAAATAAAAAGAGGTTGCGTAGCTATTTTTGTTGATCGTCTGATGTGGCAAAAAAGAAACAATATCAATGGTCTAAATTCAAATTTTTGCTCTATGACATTGTTCACGTCCTGTGAATGTTGAGGCCACTAGTTTTCAGTAATGGAGGACTTAATGAGCTATGTGCGAATGAATTCTAAATGGTTGGCAACATTATATACCCCAAATTTGATCGTTGTTTTCTTTACCACTCTCATAAGCATTTTGGTGAACTGGATTGTTCTCTGGAGTAATATCAAGCGAAGTTTTTTCATGTGCTTGGCAGGTCATAATTTTTTGAATTTGAGAAATTGTTTGAAGTCTGTGAAGGAATTGTGGGAGGAATTATGTTGCTTGCTAATATATTTAGGGCTTTTCTTGAGTATTTATATATTGTTCTAAAAATCCCTAGTTTAAAATGCCTCCAAAGAGGGGATTGTTTGGGAAGACAAAGTATAAAGATAGGGGTGTCTTTGAAGACTTAATGCAATTGCTCCTGCATTTAGATAATGGGGCAGCTAGATTGAAAGAATTGGTCCCCAGGAACCCTAGGGATTATGTGAACAGTGGGCTCCATGATAGAGGGAACTGGATAAGAGATGCTAGGGTGGGTGAAGATTATAACGGTCTTATTTTGTTTAAAGCAGCATACTCACAGAGAAATTCCTGTGCCCCCCTTAGCAAAATATGGCAATTTGATATAGGAAAGTTGGTAGTTCTTGGAGTTTTCATGGATGCAGAATTGTTAATCCAGATCGCTAAGTGCTAAGATCCTGTGACAAAATGTGTCAAGGATATAAATGGAAATAATTTGATTAGTATCACAGAAGATGAGATTAGGGAGGTCTTCTCATTGAATGACCCTTCTGTTGGGTTGGAGAAAATAGATTTTATAGAATTCACAGAGATATATGAAGCTCAGAAGGATTATTTGAGGATAGGGCCTTTGAGGGATTTTTTAGACCAGATTGGATCCATGTGTGTTATCAGCCCAAGTACACCAGAGCCCTTCAGGATGGATTTATTTAGTTACAAAGCACAGGGTTTTTACAAGTCTTTGACTTTAATCCTAGGGCATGATGAGGCCACTCATATGCCAATTCCATATATGTTCATGATGGTGCAATCTCTACATCCCCAATTGGCATTAATATTTGACTTTGCATCTCACTTGGCTGACCTAATTCATGAGGGATTAATGGGAATAAAGAATATGAAGGTTAGTAGGCCCTTTGGGTGGTATTCTATGCTTATGCATATGTTCTTGTACAAGGGTGAGTAGTTTTTCAGCTCAACAGTGAACATTGTTAAGGAGAGAAATGGAGAAACCCTTCCAGTTCAATTGTGGACCACAACTTTGTCATGGGACATAGTTGATGCCAGTTTTATTGCCTTTGACAGGGATTTTTCTTCAAGACTTAGGACACTATTATTTTTTGACAATCCTAGAATCCCAAGGGAGTTGCTAAGATTAATCAGGCCAAAGGAATACTGTCAAGACATTACTATAGTCCATAATTTTGGGGATATCATATTATATCCTATTTCTACAATTTTTAGAGTTTATGGTTGCAGAAAGGCACCTTACATTTTTCCATACCAAGTCCCACTAAATGTAGGATATGTTGAAATTCTGAGGAAGATTGGTGACCTACAAGAGAATGCCCTTATTGGCAAAGGAAGAGGGACTTTCTTCCCTGATATTACAATTGCTCATCAATATGTTATTACTAAGGGAGGATGGGTATATTTGAACCAAGTATTGCAACTCTATAGAATGCCTACAACTGTAGCAAGATGTGCAGATAAGAGGGTTTCCTATCAGGAATGTTTAGAGATAAGATTAGGTGTGCTCTTATGGAGCACCAATTCAATTTTATTGAAGATATAATAAGGAAGGAGTTTGACCTTTAAACTCAAGAAATAAAGAAGGAAAAGTGGGTGATCTACAAGAAGACTGTGGATTTTATCAAGAATTTTGATAGAACTTATGATCCATTAAAGGGTTTTGAGCCATGGGCAAGAAAAGTAGAGGCTCTTATGGAGCATTTTGAAGGCATCATGCATGGAGTAAATGAGAAAAGGGCTGCTGTGAGCAAGACAGACCCTCAAAAAGCTAGGTAGATTTTGAGCCAGCTAGGATATGTAAAATTGACCCCAAGGGGAGTCTATACTATGCAAAAGAGAAGTGAGTACATTGTTCTTTTACCAACACAACAGAGAGGTGAGGATATTCCTTCCACTTCAGGAGGGAAGAGGCCTATGGATTATCCAACAATGCAAGGACCCTCTCCAAAGAGGCAAAGATAAGAGGGGTCATGATCAGAACAAAATGTATACTCTCCCTCTCAGTCCCCCTTGCATTTAGATGAGCATGGGGTAGCAGAACAATTGGTATAGATGAGGAATGAGGGAAACATTTTTGTTTCCAATGATGAGTTGCAAGAAGGAATGCTAGAGGCACCTAAGGAGGTTGCAATGGATCTTACTGTTGCTGAATTTGAGGGTAAACAAATTGACCCTATTTTAAAACAAGCTAGTGACTCTTTTGTTGCTGATGATAAATTTGCAAGGACTAGGGCATTTTTCCAATTTTTGTGGAGAATGAAAATAAATTAGTTCAAAGAAATCTGTGAGAAGAAGAAAGAAGAGTTCCTTGATAGACACATAACAGAGATAGGAACTGAGACCAAGGGAGAAATGATGAAGTAGTTTGAAAAGATTACTCCTGAGGAGGGAAGGGCTATGGTCCATACTGTAGGGGTGCTAATTCTAGCAAAATGGGATATTGCTGATGCAATAGTCTTTGATCAAGTCAGGAAGAGCAAGGTAAAGACTCTTGCTACTGTAGAACAGGCCCAACAAGCTTTTAGGGGAATTGCTTTTTCAGAAGATCATGCTACCTTAGTAATGTGGTCCCTTAAGAGGGAAGAAGACAAAGGAAAAAGAGAGGCTCTCTCTACTAAATATGCAGGAAACTTATTGGTACAAAGAGTAGGTGAGACTTCTAGTGTAGAAGCTTTAAACCTAATTTTGGAGACTGCCAAGTTTAATGTTAAGGTGGTAGAGAAAGATGCTCAAGAAAAAGAAGAGCTAACACTCAAATTTGAAACTGTCCTCAAGTCCTAGAATGAGCTTAAGATAGACCCAATCCAAAAGGACAAGTTAATTGTTGAGTTATCAGGACCATAGGATCATAGGTCACGACAACTAATGATAGCTGACAAACCTACAGTGGCTTCATCATCTAGCCCTATCATTGAGTTTCCACCATCGCCCTACCTAGAGACACATTTAGATGCAAGACTCAGTTGGGAAAAGCAACAATTGCTTGAGGAAACCAATCACTTCAAAAGGAAGAGGAAAGAATTGGACAAGATAAGGGAAAAATATGTGAAAGATAAGTGCTTGTTGAAGTAGGAATATGAAGACAAGGTAACAGAGGCTGTTATGCAGTTTTCTACAAACTTGAATCCCACAGTCTTGTTTGACCATGCTAGAAGGCTAAAGGTATTACTTGTATCATTGGATAAATACAAGAATGAGTTTGAACTAGTTTTTAAGAAATGGATTGAGAGATCTCCAAATGTGAGATTGTTCAGATTATTGTCTAAGTCTCAAAATGATCTTGATCCACTGATCAAGCCATTGCACCAGAATGTGAAGAAGCTAATGGAGCATGGCATACTTTTGGGCAATTTTGAGAGAAAGTTAAATTTGATGAAGGAATTAACACTTCCCAGTTGTGACTTGATCCTAGGGGTTTTCAAGAAGAATGGTGAACTTAAAGAATTGATCAAGTGGCGAGCACAGATAGATGATGACTTCTCTACTAGGATGACTAGCATTTTGACCCTAGAGAATACTTTATTCTTTATACATACTATTGAGACTTTAATTTCTGCTACATCTAAGTTTGATTTTATTCAGTGAGAGATTAGTTAGTTGGAGGACAGGTGGGAACAATTGTCTGGCAAAAATGCAAAATTTGCAAGTTTTTAGTTCCCAAGTGAAGAGTTGTACAATAGGTGGAGGTATCAGTACATACCTCATGTAGAAAAAGTAAATACTCCACCAACCTCTTGAAACAAGTGAAGATAGTTTCTTTTTGAGCTATCAAGGTTGTTGAGATGTAGAAAGGTATTTATTGCAGGATTGACAACAGAGATATTACAATAAGATTTGTTGAAAGAAGCCGAGGACAAAATTGAAGACATAAAGAAAGGTGGCTCATCTACAAATATCTCACCTATTTGATCAGTGTATTTATTGTAAACCCAATAGGGTTGTTGAAAATTTTTTAGGTTAGGAATTTTGTAAACCCTAGAATGATCGGTAGCTTGTTGCATTTCCTTGTATATAAAGGATTTTCCATGATCATTCTAAGCATTGAGAGTTTAGGTGTTAAAAAGATAGAAATTTTGAAACCCTAGCCCTCAGTCAAGGATTGTAACATTTTGTATCATTTTATCAAAGAAATAGAGAAGAAGTACAGGTTGCTGTTGCTATTTTGCAAGCTTACTATTTAGAATATGATGTATACAATGATCAAGGTTATACTTAATACAAATCTCAAATCTTTGTCTCTCCTTTGAGTTTATTCTGTGAATCTTTAAATCTTTCTGGGATTTATATGTATGTATTTGGCTTTGAGTTCTGATCTAGGGTTGGATTAAATATTGCTCAGGGTGGGATACATGTTTACTGAATCAATTTGAGGAATTTTTATAAGTAGGAAAGATTTGGGGTGTTTGTATTTATGTTTAAAAGACCAGTCATTTTCAAGACATCTTTGTATTCATTCTATTTTCTGATATTTTTCCCAATGAATAGGGCATTGGCCTGTATTTTCCTATCTTTACTTTCTGGGGAATGATCAAAATCTTGTAATCCTAACACATATAATCAATACCAGTCGTTTACATTTTTATTTACTTTATATAAGTAGTTTTACCTAGTGATGGAGAGTCAATGAATAATAGGTTTTTATTTAGTACTTTCTCACCGTTATCTGTTGTAAGATCCAGTATTAAGTGAAGAATAGAGTTGAATCTATTGGATCAAGTGTACCCACCTTGGTTTTGTAGAGCCAAAAGTGAAGAGGGAAGTCTTGTCCCTATAGTTGGTCCAGTTGCTTATAGATTTCCCACATTTGGAATTAACCACTCCTTAACATCAGTCATAAGCATATTGGTATCTCATGGAGTGTAAAATATTTTGAAGAACCAACAAGATGGTGAATCTACTGGGGATGTTGTAAAGATTTGCATAAAATAACGTAGGTACAAGTTGAGCTAGACTCCTGGCCTGCTTATTTTTTAAAACTAGTTAGTTACCTTACACACAGAGTTGATTCCTTTTCAATTTTTGCCTACCCTTCCTATTTGTTTAAAATCATAGAAAATCCCATTTAGCTTGGGTGGTGACTCTAAAACATCTTTGTACTAGTGCTTAATAAGACATCACTATATCACAATGAGTTTCAAAAATACAAGGTCCCGAAGGAAGGAACACCTAGAGGAAGGTTTGCAGGGTGAACTCCTAGCTACATCTAGATGAGGTCAGGTTAGAAGAGAAAAAAGTACTAATGACATGTCTCTTACTTGGAAGCAAAAGGGAAACTCAAGACAAGAAAGTCTGGCTCCTCCTAGTCAGGAGGGAAATGCCTCAGAATATGAGGAGGTAGTTGACCTAGGCCTAAATCAATATGAGGATTATTATTCCCCCACAAAAAGAGAGGGTGAAAGGTTGCCCCACAAAAAGAAAATAATCCCTAGCAAATAGTATGGAGGGGAGAGAAGATCTAGAAGTAAAAGCAGGAGTGGACAAGATTTTGTCCCCCCTTTCACCCTTAGTTCATCATTGCCTCAACGCCTCCATGAGTCTCAGGATCAACAAGAAGAGCCTCAAGCACAATAGGTTGAATCTAAAACAACTTTACCTACTTCTGAGGAGATATTTGAGGAATTATATGAATTGGAAAGGAGAATTCATGAACAAGCAGCTATTAGGCAGAAGAGAGAAAAGGAAAGAGAAGACAAAATTAGACATGCCATGATAAGGGCTGACCAATTAAAAAGACAACTGCTAAATTTAGAAGCTATAAATTATGTTCCCATTCTTGAACAGACAAGTGAACAACCCATTGTCCAATAGGTATTTGAAACAAGGAATCCAAGAGATAAGGGAAAGCAGAACGCAGTGGGCATTTCAATTAATGAGCATGTAGGCCCTAAATTTCCCATAGATTTAGCTTTAAGGTTGGAAGCAGACCTTGAAAAGGCCAAAAGGGAACAGGAATTGCTAGCTAAAGAAATGGAAAAAATAGAATTGGAAGCTTTAGCACTAGAAATGAAAAAGAAGATTAATTTTCTTAGACGGTCTACAAGACCCTCTAACTTTTCTAATTCTACTGTTACACAAGGGGAAAATGTTGCAAATTTAGAAAATCAGACAATTGGTATTCCCCCACTAGGAGGACTCAGAATTTCTGCCATGACAAATACTAATGCATCTACATCTCAGGGTGCTGGTATTTTAAATACAGGGGTTATACATGAAAGATGCAAACAGTTGTTTTTTACTGGCATCCCTGGATATCCTAACCCCATCCCTAAAGAAATTAGGAAGAAACTCCCAAAATTCACTGGAAGTAATGTTGTCACTTGTGAGGAGCACCTAAAAAGGTTTATTGACGTAATTGATGATTATAACATTGTGCCTGATGATGTTATCATGAAATTATTTGTACAATCCCTAACAGAAGATTCAAGGGATTGGTTTAGGGCTTTGCCACATGGTAGCATAGGTTCATGGGATCAGCTTAGGCATTGTTTCAAGGAGTAGTATGGGGATAAAACACATGAGGGTTTTATGTTAAATGAATTTAATAACATTAAGAAGCATTTGAATGAGGATGTTGTTGAGTTTAATGTCAGATTCCAAAAGGCCATGCATAAACTCTTACAAGTCATCAGATTGGATGATAGAGTATGTCTTGTCACATATTTAAATGCATTTGATTCTAAGATGGGCTACCTTTTGAGAGATAAAAATCCAAGGAGTCTTATTGAAGCTTATAAACTAGCTGTAAACATAGAGAGTAACCGAAGAATTTTAGGAAAGTCGGGGAGAAGGGAAGATAACAAATCACAATTGTTGAATAGAAAAGATCCAGGAAAGCCTATAAGTGTAAAACCTAAGGATGATGATAGCCTAAAGAAAATATTGAAATAAATAAAGGACTTAAAGCTTGGTGAGAACAAAAATAATAAAGTTGTAGGAGGTGATAAGCTTGCCTTTAATAATTTCAACAAATTGCCAAGAATGCATAACTACCCATATAATACTCAATGGAAAGATGGGAAGCCTATCCTTCCTGAGAGAAAAGAAAAAGAAAATGATAGGACCCCTAACCCATTGCAAAGAAACTTAATAAATGTGGTGGAAGATATCCCATGGTGTATTATTTGTCAGTCACCACATGATCCCAATTATTGTGTCATATCCCAAAGTGTCTCTTCACAAGAGGAGCAAGAGTGTAATGAGGAACAACCATATGATGACCAAGGATGTGGGATGATTTCCTCTCATGTTTTGGATGAAGTGGACTCTGTAGAAGAGGATGAAAATCAGGATGTCTTTAATTCTTAGACTAAAGCTGAATCATACCATCAATAAGTTTTTTCAGATGAAGATAGTGAGCCTGATAACATCCAGTGCAATATTTTGAAAATTAAGGAGATAGTTGTTTTGAGAAGGCCATCTGACAAGGAAATTTCCTTGATAATAGTAGATCTGGTTACTCAAGCTAAAACAAATTACAACCTAAGAAATAGAGTAGTTGGTAATCCAAATCAGAACCTTGCTAGAATTTTCATCAAGAAAACAGACAAAGATGTAAAGACATCACAAGATAAGTCTAAGGATGCTAATGCTCTTGATAAGGTCAAAATAAAGAAAAATGATAAGCCTAACATTGTTTATAAGGTAAAATCCAAACCCATAGTTGAGGTTGTTCCAGCTTTGTAGAAGGAGGGTGGAGTCCATATTAAAAAACCTGCAAATATATCCATCCAAGATGTTGATAAAGAAGTTGCAAGTTTGAAACTAGATGTCTCTGATTCAAAATATGTCCCAATTGATATGAGAAAATTGTTGTCACATATTACTATCAAAGTCCCTTTGTTGGAAATGATGAGAATAGAAGAACATAAGGAAAAGGCCCTAAATTGGGTAAATGGTGTGGTATCCATGGATTCCCAAAAAATAGAAAGGGTTGAGAAACAAGTAGCAACTATGAATGATGAAAATGAAAATTGTAATGAGGAGATTGTTTCTGAAATTCCCCAAATTTATTTGGATGCAAATGTTGTTAGTACTACAGTAGGAAGTTGGAACAGTTGATCCTTTCTTTTTGACTTTGCAGATAAATGGGAAGTTGCTAAAAAATTGTATGATTGATTCTGGAGCATCAAACACTGTTATGCCTTCTGAGGTTATGAAGTCATTACGATTAAAGGTGGACATGCCTCACGGTAGATGTCAAGCAATGGATTCAAGGGAAGTACCAGTTGTGGGTACTATCAAGGCTCTACCTTATAGATTGGTTGCATACCCCAGCAAACAATTGACCATGAGTGTCTTGGTAGTGGATATTCCTCCCCAATATGGGATGTTACTATCAAGAAAGTGGAGTGCTGCTATGGGAGGCAGCATATAGTGTGATTTTTCATTTGCCACTTTTAACTTGGAGGGATAGAATATTAAATTTTCTAGAGAGCTTAGAACTCCACATATGATTGAAGAAGAAGAAGACACCATGAATTGTTTTCTTGACAATGACATCAATGCTTTTAAAGTCCAAAGTAAAGCTGATGAGGAGAATGTTGAAAAGACACATAAGTTAGAAAGCTAGGAGGGATGGATTGACCTTGATAGTTTGTGGACCATGTATTTTGATGGTGCTAATAGCAAGGAAGGATCCAGAGCTGGAATATTGCTCATATCCCCAAATGGTAAAACTTTCAAATTCTCCTTTACTTTGCTATTCTCAATCACAAATAATTTTGTAGAATATGAAGCTCTATTGATAGGTCTAAGGTTGGCATCAAGGCATGGTATAAAATGTTTAAAATTAGTGGGTGATTCTGAGTTAGTTGTCTCCCAAGTTAGATCAAAGTATGCTTCAAAAAATCAAAAATTAAAGCAGTATAGGAATGCAGTATGGGATGAAATTGAAAGCTTCAGTGCTTTTAACATTTTTTGGATGGAAAGAAGTCAAAATAGAATGGTAGATTTGTTGGCTAATGTGGCCCTTAGACCTAAAGATGTTACATTTGTAGATATTTCCAATATAGAGGTACAAGCCAGGCCTTCCATCCCTGACAATGTAGAGAATTGGCAGGTTTTCTCTGATGACTAACACATTAAGATTTCTCCAATGTGAATCTCATTTTGGTGATAGAGAAATGGATTTCAGTACTTATGTTGATACAGTGAATGGTAAAGATGTCATCTTTGGGAAATAAGTTTTGTAGTTGAAATCAAATAGAGTTCCCAAAGGATTAGTTGCTCTTGAAAGGGCGTTTAACAACAAGGATAAAGCTTTCTCTGCCATTGCTGATAAAACAAATGAGCTTGAAGAAATAAAATTGGGCACAAGAATAGTCCCCAAGAAGGTTTATATAGGTAAGTGTTTGTCCCCAAGAACTAGAAAAAATTTGATTGATCTTCTCAGAAAATTTAGGCATATTTTTGCTTGGTCTGATGAAGATCTCAAAGCTTATAAAGAAGACCTTTTTCAACATGAGATTCCACTCAAAGAAGGCACAAAACCTTTCAGACAAAAGTTGAGACTTGTTAACCCTACCTTGGCACCTAAAATGCAAGGAGAACTCAAGAAGATGATGGATTCTGGAATAATCAAGCCCATTAGGCACTTCACTTGGGTTTCAAATTTGGTGCCTGTCAGAAAGAAGAATGGAGACATTAGGCTTTGTGTTGATTTTAGAAATCTTAACATAAATTCTCTAAAGGATAACTATGGATTACCAAATATGGAGAACATGTTGCAGAAAGTCACTGGGTCAGAATTGATGTCCATGATGGATGGATTTTCTGGTTACAATCAGGTTATGGTTAAAGACACGAAGCAATTTAAAACTACATTTACAACCCCATCGGGGACATATGTTTATGTAAGGATGCCTTTTGGGTTGACTAATGTTGGTGCCACTTTTCAAAGGGCCATGGATGTATCCTTTTCAGATTTCATTGATAGGTTCATGGTGGTATATCAAGATGATCTAACAACATTCTCAGCCAAGGAGGAACAACATTGCCAACATCTAGAAAGGATTTTCATTAGAGCATTAGAGTATGGGGTTTCTTTGAACCCAAAGAAATGTGCTTTTGGTGTGGTAGAGGGAAAAATTTTGGGGCATATTGTTTCAAAGGATGGAGTGAGGATAGACTCTGAAAGGGTTGAAGCTATTGATAAACTATCTCTACCAAAGAATGTCAAGGGAATTCAATCCTTTTTAGGACAAGTTAATTTCTTGAGGAGATTTATTACAAACTTTGTAGAAATTAGCATTCCCATATCAAGAATGTTGAAAAAGGGAGCAAAGGTGGAATGGAACATGGAAGCAGTGCAAGCTTTTAATGACATTAAAAGGGCCATCAAGCATGCCCCAGTTTTGAAGACACTAGATTATAGAAAACCTATGCAGATCTTTTCTTTTGCATCTGCCCATACTATTGCAATAGTACTGTTACAAAAAAATGTTGATGGTTTTGAACAACCTATTTCTTTTTTCAGCAAGACCTTGTAGGCAAAAAAATTGAACTATGATATTATTGAGAAGCAAGCTTATGCCTTGGTAAAAGCTATTAAAACATTCAGGTGTTATCTTGTTGGAGCCACGGTGGTTGCCTATGTTCCAAGTGTTGTAGTCAAGGATATCTTGGTCCAGCAAGAAGTTTCAGGAAGAAGATGTAGATGGATCAATAGGATTCAAGAGTTTAATATTAACATTCACATTAAAAATTTGGTAAGAGGGTTGGGCCTAGAAAAGTTGATGGCTCAAAGCAATCTAACTACAAACAAGATAAACATGTTGGAGGAGGATCAGAGACCTTTTGTGTGTAACATGGATTGTTGTGAGTGGTACATAGATATTGTTAAATATTTGCAAAGGATGGTTTTACCCCCTGAATTAGATGATAACAAGAAAAGAACCATTAAGCTTCATTCCATAAGATATGCAATTATAAGTGGTGAGTTATGGTGGAGAAGCAATGAAGGTGTCTTGCTTAGGTGTGTAGATCGGGATAAGGCCAAGCTTTTGATGGATCAAATGCATAATGGGATTTGTAGAGGACACTATATGGAAAAGACTACAGCCCACAAGATCATCAGGTCATGTTTTTGGTGGCCATCACTTTTCAAAGATACCCATCAGTTTGTAAAGAAGTGTGACCCCTGTCAAAGATTTGCAGGAAAATTGAAATTTAGTGGAAACCTGCCTCTCAAACCTATTATTATTCAGGCTCCTTTCCAAAAGTGGGGTATGGATTTCATTGGTGAAATCCCTAATAAGTCCAATGGTGGACATTCTTATATCTTGGTGACAACTGATTACTTCACCAAGTGGGTTGAAGCAATCCCTTCAAGAAGAGCAACTAGTAAGGTGGTAACAGATTTTATGATGCAAAATATCCTTACAAGATTTGGTTGCCTAGAAACCATGGTGGTTGATAATGCAATGTGCTTTAGGTTAGAGGAGTTTGTTGATTTTTGTCAAGACAATGGTATAAAAATATCATATTCATCTCCCTACCATCCACAAGGTAATGGCCAAGCAGAATCCAGTAACAAGAGTTTGATTAAAATTTTGAAAAGAGTATTGGACAAGAATAAGAGGTCCTGGGATTCCAAGTTGTTACAAGCCCTATGGGCTGACAGGGTTATAGTAAAGAATGTAATAGGGTGTGCTCCTTTTGACTTGGTATATGGGATTAATGCAAGATTACCCCAGAACAATTTTCTACAGATGTATCAATTCATACAGACATATGATGATGATATGGAGGAAGAAATGACTGTTAGAATAAATGATTTAATTCAATTGAATGAGATAAGAAATGATGCACATGTTAAAAATGAGAAGATGCAGGCCTATTGCAAAGTCCTATATGACAAAAGGACTACTCAGAGAAATTTTGCAAGTGGTGACTTGGTCCTGATGTGGAATGCAAGATTAGAAGATAAAGGAAAGCATGGGAAATTTGATCCCATCTGGTTAGGCCCATATATCATTGAAGAAAAATGGGGAACACGTTCATATATATTGAAGAATCTAACAAGAGAGCTCATGGAATTGCCAGCTCATGGTCAATTCTTAAAATTTTACTTCTCTTAAAATATTTTTATGAGTCTCTGTGTAGGTTTAGATTTAGGATTTTGTGTGCAATTCTATTTGCCAGTCAAAATTTTGTTCTAGTTTGCTCTTCCAGGAGATTCCAATTTTCTCATTGTATTTGCAGGAGATACACGTCCCTGAGCATGAGCCACTATTATCACTATCCTAAAATTTCTCATCCTCATGCTAAAACTTTTGAAAAAACTAGTTCTTAGACCTAATTGTGAGGTTTTAATGGCTAAAACCCTAATTTTTCAAGAAGCCCTATCTGGTCTTGGTATTGTTATATTTTTGTGTTACTTTTTTGCTCACTAACTCTCCAAATAAACACATGTGATATGGACCCCTTTTAAGTGACCACTTTATATGTTATATTGTTAGGTTGTCGAACGAGACCCTTTTTAATTTTTCTCTCAAAGCCTAAGTTCCCCGTAAATTTTCCTAAGTGACTAACCCTTTAAAATGAGTGGTTGTCATTGAATCTCAAGGTTCCTTGTTGTCAACTTTTTTGACATGCGATTTGGTGACAAGCGGAAATCTGTCTTAGTGGGCCCATCTTCGGTGTTGTGTTGGTGATTAAACTGAGTAGTGCATCGATGACTATTGTTATACCGTTGGGTCGAGATGATTCCTTTTTAAGCATCGTGGTATAGCGACAAGCTTTTGATCAAGCTTTACTAACAGCAGTAGGTTTCTGGCATGTCAGTCTCAGCGGCGTGTTTTTTGGGTTGACACCTATCCTAGGTGACATAACAGCTATGGGGTCAGACTTTTCAAAGGATAAAGCATAGTTTGATCTTACGGTTGTCGTTATACCACTGATGGAAGATGTGAAGTATTTAAGCTTTGCGGTATAGCGATGACTGTTTGATGTTGTATGATGGATGAGATGGTGAGTGGGCCCTAAATTGCCATGTCACTCTGACATGTGTGCTTTTGATTGGTTGAAATAAGTATGTTGTGGCAGTCGACAGGATGTTTGATATTAAAGAAGAAAATGAGAAAAGGGCCTGCCCACCTATTCTTGTAAATGTGGCAACTTTTGATTCGATAGAAAGTTAAGTGAAATGTCATTGTGGGGTTGGTTTTATCATATACTTAAGGTTTGAACAGATCTCATGGTTGTTGGTATACCACTGGGATAAAGTGCTTGATTTTTAAGGTCTGTGGTATAGTGACAGCTGTTGATATTGTTCAAGGGATGAGGACTGAAGGGTGGGTCCTCTGTCGCTAGGTCATGCTGACACGATCATTTCTAATTGGCTGAAGGTAGAGATGACTTGTCAGGTTGTCAGTATACTTGATAGCGAGGAGAAAGTTAGGGTTTTCTGCCTATTGATCTATCTAACATGGCATTTCCTGATTTGATGAAGGTTTGAAAAGGGAAGGTGGGGTCATTGCTTTGGGAAATGATAAAGTGCTATGAGTTGGAAAGAATCTTGTGGTTGTTGTTACACTGCTGAGGAAAGATGCTCAGATTCTATGCCCACACTTTAGTGACAAGGTGACACCTATCCACTTCGATCAAGGTAAAGTTAAGTTTCTCTTTTCCCACATGGTTAAATTAGGCTATTCTCATTGGCTGGGAACTAGTTTAGGGAAAATAAAAAGAGGTTGGACGACTATTTTTGCTAATTGTCTGATGCACTGAAAAAGAAACAATATCAATGGTCCAAATTCATTTTTTTTGCTTTGTGACATTGTTCACGTCCTGTGAATGTTGAGGCCACTAGTTTTCAGTAATGGCAAACTTAATGAGCTACGTGTGAATGAATTCTAAATGGTTCACAACATTATAGACCCCAAATTTGATCATTGTTTTCTTTATCATTCTCATAAGCATTTTGGTGAAGTTGATTGTTCTCTGGAGTGATATCAAGTGAAGTTTTTTTAGGTGCCTGGTAGGTCATAATTTTATAAATTTGAGAAATTGTTTGAAGTCTGTGAAGGAATTGTGGGAGGAATTCTATTGCTTGCTGATATTTTTAGGGCTTTTCTCAGGTATTTATATATTGTTCTAAAAAGCCCTAGTTTAAAATGCTGCCAAAGAGGGGATTGTTTGGGAAGATAGAGTATAAAGATAGGGGTGTCTTTGAAGACTTAATGCAATTGCTCCCGCATTCAGATAATGGGGTAGCTAGATTGAAAGAATTTGTCCCCAGGAACCCTAGGGATTATGTGAACAGTGGGCTCCATGATAAAGGGAATTGGATGAGAGATGCTAGGGTGGGTGAAGATTATAACGGTCTTATTTTGTTTAAAGCAGCATACTCATAGAGAAATTCTTGTGCCGCCCTTAGCAACATATGGCAATTTGATATAGGAAAGTTGGTAGTTCCTGGAGTTTTCATGGATGCAAAATTTTTAATCTAGATTGCTAAGTGCTATGATCCTGTGACAAAATGTGTCAAGGATATAAATGGAAGTAATTTGATTAGTATCATAGAAGATGAGATTAGGGAGGTCTTCTCATTGAATGACCCTTCTGTTGGGTTGGAGAAAATAGATTTTACAGAATTCACAAAGATATATGAAGCTCAAAAGGATTATTTGAGGATAGGGCCTCTGAGGTATTTTTTAGACCAGATTGGATCCATGTGTGTTATCAAACCAAGTACACCAGAGCCCTTCAGGATGGATTTATTTAGTAAGAGAGCACATGGTTTTTACAATTCTTTGACTTTAATCCTAGGGCATGATGAGGCCACTCATATGCCAATTCCATATATGTTCATGATGGTGCAATCTCTACATCCCCAATTGGCATTAATCTTTGACTTTGAATCTCACTTGGCTGACCTAATCCATGAGGGATTAATGGGAATAAAGAATATGAAGGTTAGTAGGCCCTTTGGGTGGTATTCTATGCTTATGCATATGTTCTTGTACTAGGGTGAGCAGTTTTTCAGCTCAACAGTGAACATTGTTAAGATGAGAAATGGAGAAACCCTTCCAGTTCAATTGTGGACCATAACTTTTTCATGGGATAGAGTTGATGCCAGTTTTATTGCCTTTGACAGGGATTTTGCTTCAAGACTTAAGACACTATTATTTTTTGACAATCCTAGAATCCCAAGGGAGTTGCTAAGATTAATCAGGCCAAAGGAATACTGTTAGGACATTACTATAGTCCATAATTTTGGGGATATCATATTATATCCTATTTCTAGAGTTTTTAGAGTTTATGGTTGCAGAAAGGCACCTTACATTTTTCCATACCAAGTTCCACTAAATGTAGGATATGCTGAAATTTTGAGGCAAATTGGTGACCTACAAGATGCCCTTACTGGAAAAGGAAGAGGGACTTTCTTCCCTAATATTACAATTGCTCATCAGTATGTTATTACTAAGGGAGGATGTGTATATTTGAACCAAGTATTGCAACCCTTATATAGAATGCCTACAGCTATAGAAAGATGTGCAGATAATGAGGGTTTCCTATCAGGAATGTTTAGAGATAAGATTAGGTGTGCTCTTATGGAGCACCAATTCAATTTTCTTGAAGATATAATAAGGAATGAGTTGAATGAAAAAGGTGAAATAACTAGGAACAAAGCTAGGCTGGTATGCAAAGGCTATGCACAAGAAGAAGGAATAGATTATGGGGAGACATTTTCCCCTGTAGCTAGATTGAAAAGAGTAAGAACTCTGCTTCCATATGCTGCTTATAAAGATTTCAAAGTTTATCAAATGGATGTCAAGTCTACATTCTTAAATGGTATACTATAAGAAGAAGTGTACTTAGAACAACCAGAAGGTTTTATTGATCCAAACAGAAGACACATGGTATGCAAACTGAACAAACAACTATATGGATTAAAAAAATCTCCCAGAGCATGGTATGAGAGATTGCATAACTACTTGATATAGATTGGATTTTCAAGAACAAATGACACAAGCAATCTATACATGAAAGATGAATAAGGTAAAGGTATCCTATTGGCAAAAATTTTTGTGGATGATATTATTTTTGGTGGACAAGATGCTTTGTGTAAAAGATTTTCAAATGAAATGCAAACTGAATTTGAAATGAGCATGTTTGGTGAGATCAAATTCTTTGTTGGTTTACAAGTATATCAGATGAAGAAAGGAATTTTCATTACACAGTCTAAGTATGTTAATGAAATACTGAAATTTTTTGGGATGGAAGATTCTAGACTAGTAAGTACTCCTATGGCTACTAGACAAAAGTTATCTAAGAATGATGATGCTGTAGAAGTGAACCAGACTTTGTATAGATCCATGATTGAAAAATTGTAGTTTACTGTACATAGTAGACCAGATATTGCACTAGCTATTGGGATTGTGGCAAGATTATCTGCCAATCCTAAGGAAACACACATGATGATAGTAAAAAGAATTATGAGATACTTGAAAGGGACTACTGACTATGGGCTATATTACAAGAAGGATGAAAGATTTGAACTAAGAGTATATACAGATGCTGATTAGGCAGGAAATGTAGATGACATAAAGAGTACTAGTGGTGGAGATTTCTTTCTAGGATAGAGATTAGTCTCCTAGACAAGAAAGAAACAAAATTGCATTTCCCAATCTACTTTGAAGCCGAGTATGTTGCTGCTGTAGTAAACTGTTCAAATTTGGTATGGATAAAACAATTGTTGGTAGGCATGAAAGAAGAAATCACTAAACCTGTTGTTATTTTCTATGACAACACAAGTGCTATCAACATTTCTAAGAATCCAGTGATGCATACTAAGACCAAGCACATAGCAATCAAGTATCACTACTTGAGAGAATTGGTACAAGACAAAGAAGTCCGAATGGAATATGTGAATACAAAGGAACAATCAGCAGACATATTCACTAAAGCTTTAACTAAAGAAGCACATGAGTATTTGAGAAGTCAATTAGGGGTCCTTACCCTAACTAAGGCTACTTAGTTAAGCTAGAAGCATTGCATCAAACATGCTATAGTAGAATTTCTGACAGATTGATGCAGAAGATTGTCACACTTTAGGAATAGCCTAGAGTTGTGAAGAAGAGTAAAGATAAGGAATCAATCATAAGAAAGATGAAAGAGGGAGAAACACTGTACTGCACAGATAATATCTACATCTGATGGATGTATGCTTTAGTTGCTACTTTGGTATTTTTGTCAAAGAGGGAGATGAACTGAGATGATATAATAACACATGACACTAAAAGGAAAAGTAAGGAGATGGTGAACTGAAATGAAGGATCAGGATAGAGGGACATATGGATATTTCTGACAGTCACAAAAGTGAGGCTTATAGATTCTGAATCAGAATGAAGCTAAGGATATTAAAAAAAAATTTCTGATGAACATATAAGTTTTGGATTGGTTGGTAATCCATGTGTTATTCAGGTGATATCATATGGTGTTGCCATCAATGCCAAATAGGGAGATTGTTGGAAACTGCAATTGAAGCAATTGTTGTGTTGTCATTGATGTCAAATCTTAATTGATAAGACTATTGCTACTTAGCAAAGTACTATATCTATTTGAGTGTTGCTAAGGGGATAGGCAAGGTTGGAAACAATAGCACCTAAGGAAAGGTTGAGTTATCTTGATACTACAAAGTGTACTTGACTATGTTGTAAAATGATGAGACAATGTATTGTTTATCTTAGTAAGATTGAAGACTAAACTGGTAGGCTTGACTGAGAAAAAATAGAGAAATCATGTTCAAGTAGAGTGATGTTAGTGTCGACCGAGTCAGTGTATGCCGAGCAAAATTCTAGTGTCGACTGAACATCAGTTAATTGTCGAGTAAGATAGTTTAAACTGAGGAAACATTTTTAGTGATGACCAAACTTTCTACATGAAGACCGAGTAGTTGATCACAGTATTGACCGAGAATCAGTATTTTTATATTTGAAGAGAATTCAGATTTGGTGCTGACATTGTTGAATTCTTGGATTATGTAAAATGTGTTGACTTTATTTATTGATTGTTTGAAATCATTTAATGCACTGAAAAATGTTTTATTGTAAATCTTTAAGAGATTTGAGATGTGTCTAGAAAAGGAGCCGAAGAACATAAAGTGGGTAGATTCAATGAATCTGACCTAACCCTAAGATCTATGAAGGAGATTGAGTGGCAAAAGATGAGTTAACCTAATTGAGGAAGTATTAAGGGAACCTAAGCATTAGGTATGTGTGTGCATGGGTGGACAGAGGATGTTGGAAGATTAGTAGATGTTATTGACTGTATAAGCAAAAAAGGCTGAAGGAGAAGTGTGGTGATTGCTTGAAGAAAAGTTCTGAGCAGATCAGAGATGGAGATGGAAAAGTTTCAAAGTTAGTAAACCAGCATTTGTGTATGGAATTGGATCTGATATTTGCAAAGTGAGTTGTATGTTTTTCAGATCAATATTGTTGCTACTTTCTAACCATTGTAATAGTCAAAATCTTTTTAACAGAGGTTGATCTAATAGTCATATGTTTAAATCCTTTGAACAAGGTTGCATTCTAATGGAATGTATGTAAGTCCTATAACAAGGCTCACTTCTAACAGGGTGATTGAAATCCTTTAACTGGGTCACACCTAGCAGTGTGTATTGTAACCTTTGAAAGGGTTGGCTTTTAACTGAGCTCACTTCAAAAGAGTGAAAATAATAGTAGCATGTTACAAAGTGGTTTTTCCCAGATTGGTTTCCACTATAAATCCTAGTGTCAATGCTTGTGTGAATGTTTTGGTTTAGACATTTCTATGTTTTACAAGTTAGATATAGCTGGGTAGTGGATTGCAATGTTATATGTTTCTATTATTGAATCAGTGATGATTGAGTTGGTTTTGGTTGTTAGATCTGACTTAAGGAAAAGTTTTTGAAGTTTGTTTTATACATCTGGACCTGAAAAAAACTAATTCAACCCCCCTCTCTATTGTTCTAAATCATATTAACATCTCCACCTTTGGGTTGATTCTCTTTTGGAGACTATGGGGGATTCTATTGGGGATATGCTTATAGTGGATGACAAATCTTCTAATTTTTTCCAATCTACATATGCTTGTAATCTGGTGGATATAGATACTTCTAACAGCCTACCATCAGAGATTAAAATTTTTTATCCTCAAGGTAGAAGTTGGATTCAACAACTGGACTATGAAGGACTCCCCTTCAGGTGTAGAAGATTCTTTAAGATAGGTCATGTTGCTTCTCAATGTGATCTTCAGAGACTCAAAAAGATTTCCTTGTGGTGGCGGGGTGCCTCCTCTCAACACTATAGAGTGGAGAAGGAACTTCCCCATTGGAGCTTTTTACAAGTGGTTGAGAAGGATTTCCCTCTATCTTTTGTAGTGGAGGAGGTCACGTGCCCTTCTGTTAAGCCTTTAGTGGCTGTTGGCCCTAATTATAATCACCCTCTCTCTGGTTCTACTGTAGTTGTTGTCCCTGATTCTGATCGCCCTCTCATTGGTTCTGCTCCATCTCCTTCTTTACTAGTTGGAGTTGTTTTCCCTTTTGTTGGTTCTCTTCCAGATCCTTCTTTGCTGGATGGAACTGGGTCCCTTGTTGGCAGTTCCTTGGCTATTGTTTTTGTTGTCCCTAATGGTGTTTTGGCACGTGCTAGTTCTGAAGTTGTTGTTACTCCTTTAGTTAATCCATTGAATAGGAGTTTTGTTGGTCCTTTGTTAGGAATTTTGTTGGATGTTCCTACACCTCCGCAGGGTGTTAACTCCTTAGTCTTGGATTTGTTATGTTGTCAAGATGAGGCTGCTAGAGTTGAAGAAGGGTGGATTACAGTAAAAGGTAAACAATCTAAGAAATCCTCCTCTTCTTTTGACATGACCCTTCGGTCCCATAAGAAGGGTTCAATATTTTAGCCCCCTCTCCCTTTTCTATTGTTTTCTTATGTTTTCAAAAGTTTTATCTTATAGTTTTATCTTAAGTTCCAAGTGTTGTAAAGGGTTTCGGGGCCCCTTTAAAATCTATTTTTTCCTTAATTCAAAAACATTGTTAAAATTTCTCAATTCATTTATAGAGGACACTCTAATGGCATAAGAAGGTAGTAGGGTTCTCAAAATTTTACTTACCATAGCATCTTCCTCAATAGTTCCACCATCACCTCTAATAGTACCAGTAACTTCTTTTACTCTTTAACCATATTGTGCAATGTTCTCTCCTTCTACCATCTCGATTTCATCATACTTACCTCTGAGACTATCTTCCTTATCTTTTTGCTAATGAATATATCCACCATAGATTAGTTTCAAATTTTCTCAAACATCATAGGTAGTATCAAGTCAACAAACATCAACATATTCAATATCATATAAGAAACTTACAATAGCTTCTTGTGCTCGAGTATTCTCTCATTGTTCCTTCAATTGATCGGCATTGAGAGTTCCATTGAGAGTGGTATACTTATGTGTGACATGCATCCAGTATTGTGATCCCATACATTTTAGATATAATTTAATTATATCACTCCATCCCAGGTAGTTGTCTTTAGTGAACTTGGAAGGTTCCTTCCTCATCATTTTTAGATATTTTCCTTAAGTTGTTAGGCTTACCACAAAGAGGAAAAAAGCTCTAATACCAATTGTTAGTATTATCAAGTCTAAGATTACTAAGAGGGGGGTGAATCAATAGTCTAATAATATAAAAATTTTCATAAATCATTTAAAAACTTACATCAATTAACATCCATTGCATGCATAAGCAAAAAATTAAAGATAAACATCCACAACCATGCAATACAATAACACCAATTTTTTCTTGTGGAAACCTAATTTGGAAAAAACATGTGTGGGGATGGCACCCATAAATAATTTTACACTCTTCTGAAGTATTCCTGGTTAAGAGCTTAGCCCTATTAAAAGCTTACAAATGCCTAGTTAAGAGAAAGACACTATTAGGAGCCACTTGATTAAGGGATTTACCTCTACCCCTATTAGGATATTTTCCCTATTAGGATCTTTACCCTATTAGGAGTAACCATGTTAAGGGATTTTAAACCTTACTTAAAGATTTACCTAGTTAAAGGATTTACAAATCATACTTGTTAGAGTCTACTCGGTTAAGGGATTTTCTTGTAGAAACTCTTAGGAATCAAAAAGTACAATGATATGAGAAAATAGAACTTCTCTTATGATAGTACAGATCTAGTACAAGCTCAATCTCTTCTTCACATGCAGAACTATTATGTATATGGAGCCTAATTAGACTTATCCACGGGGTCAAGGGGTAGAGCCGCTTGCGGGGTCCTGGGGCAATGCCCCAGGTGGGGTCAACTAGGGGTAGAGCCCCTGATGGGGCAAGGGGAAACGCCCCTTGTGGGGCCCCCTAAGGGGTAGCGCCCTAGGCTGGGGTTGAGGGGCAGCACCCCTTGATGCTAAGAATGACTTAATCATCTTGTACTGTGTCGGCCATCTATTTTCTATTAGTCAGAGTATTTTTGCCCTAATTTTGTTATGTCAAAAATACTTGTAAAAAGGGCTTAGGGTTTGATATTGAATGTATGAGGGATTATTGTAGTTTCCTACGATGGTATAGAGTTGCAGGTTTCAGATTGTAATCGTTGGATAATAATAAAGATATTGGACTCGCTGTTGGTGGATGTAGCCTAGGGATTAGGTGAACCACGTTAAATTTTGTGTTATTGTGTTCTCTCTTGTTTGTTAATATTTGCATTTTCTACTTATTATCCTAACAAGAACATCCAAATACTGCAATCGCACACCTACATTTGTGATTTGCGTCTTCTACACACTCTCTTAATACATCAAAAAGATATAAATATATCTTCACTAACTAGGTTAGAAAAGACCCTAAATACATTTGAATTGCATCATTCCAATTCTTTCTTTCTCAGTACTTGAACCCTAAAACATGAACTAACAATTAACAGTTACAATTTTAACTTCATGTTGCCCTCCTGATCCATCACACAATCAATTTGACAAAGAAAATAAAACCACATTACACTATCCAATTTTCTTACACAACCCCAAGAAATTCATCCATCACGATCAAGAAAATGACATCTCATCATTCCACATTGATCTACCATGTCACTAGGATCTTTCAAATACATAATCACTTATCGTGATACGGTGCAACATCACCAATTAAGGATCTAACTAATTATTCTAAGAACTTCTTTTACTTTTCACTGAGTAATCTTTTGTCAATTAAAACTTTGTCTTCTAGTCACCAATCATGATGTGGTTGCAACAACAACCTCATAACATAGTCAAGATAAATATCCTAAATCCAAACATGTCTGACATAGTCATTCAATCATTCCTCCTTGGCTTCATCCTATTCTTCCTATTGACATGTCATCCTTCAATCCATCATAAGTCACAACATACATAATATAAACCTTTTCAGTCATTTACATAGCATCTATAGACATCATTGAATCTTCCTTTATGATCACACACACCAATTGTTGCTACATCTCTAGATACAACCTCTTGAACATACATCATCATAACATGCTCATTGTCAACCAAAAACACTAAGTTGACATGAATGAAATAATCATAACCTATCATCCTATCAACATATCTGCACCATTCTCATACCATAACATACTCAACTTACCCCTACATCATTTATTCCAACACTAATATGTTTCCTTTATGGTTCCTTTCATCTGATTTGATGCATTTATGTGAGTAGTTATGCGTGTGTTGATGATATGTAAACATAGAATTGTGACCCTGAGATCTAAATTTTTTTATTACACTCCCTATAGGTGTTATAATTCTATCAAATCATTTCAGAGCTCAAGATGAAGATAAAGACAAGGGGCATATCAATTGTGAGATTCGTCATTCTAGGCAATGACGGGTCCCTCTTCTTTGTTTACTCCTTTATATTTCATGCATATTTAATTTGTAAATGCAACTATTTCTAGATTTATTCCCATGGCTTGTGTGGGATATGATATTTCTTTTAATGAATAAAATAACTCTTAATGCAAACATATATGAAATGTTCTTTTATTAACATTCTCATTTTAGTAAAGCACTTAATCTTTGACATTCTTTTCCATTTCACTAAGACATTTAATCTGAAACCAAATGTGTACCTTAAATATCAATTGTAAAACATAAATAGCTCTACCTATTTGAGGTAGAAGTGAAAAATAGGTAATAGGTATATTGCATAATATATTAACTTTTTAAAAGTTATAAATGACATGTAACTAAGTTTGAAATTGTAATTATGAAAAAATGTTGAACAATCATACATGAAATATCATAATGATATAAGAAAAAATTTACCATAGAAAACTAGAATATATATTAAATTATTCTCTTTATCAGCATTGATGTTAACAACATCATCCTATTTCAATATCTTCCCTGAATTTCTTTTTTAAGATAATATTGTTAATTATTGTTAATTCATTTATTTTATTTCATCAACTTTTTTACATATAACAAATAGATATAGAGATTAAAAAAATGAAATATTATTAAAAAATTAATTGAAATTATTTCTTAAAAAGGAGAGACCAATAGGTGAATCATTCATCTAATGAAGGTACGATCGATTGTTGATATGAGGTCAATTTTCATATTTTACCACTTTTTAAAAATCATTTAAAATAGTAGATCAAATAAGATTTCAAATATCATATCAACTAACCTAGGATTCATTATTATTACCATAAAGGTAATTCAAATGTGATTATCTATGAAGAATTGGACCTTACAATACATAGAATTTGAATAAGTAGAGTAAGCATACAAAACAAAAATGCTTGAATAATCCAAAGAGCACAAAAAATACTTAAGAAATGAAACACACAAGGATTCCATCAAGAGGTGTTACACATAAGGAAAAAATTCATTAAAATAGAAGAAGGATTTTATAAATTTTATAGGGGCAATCTTTTATAAATTCTATGTAGGTGATGCAAGAGCATCCTTGGATCGTTGGCAATCTTGTATCACCAAAAAAAATATTGGTTTCTTAGTTTTTGTTGTTCTTGTTTTGTTGTGGACTTAGATATAGCCTGTGGACGTGTTCTTAGACCTTGTTCTTGAGTTTCCAATAGATTGACCCTTTTACCAACAAGTTATGGCTTTCAATGTTATTGGTTCTTCAAAAGAAGTATGTATTGTAATAGCTAGTTGGATTCATTGGTACATCTTGGAGCTTTCTCATGACTTATAGATCTAATTGGTGCCTCATTTGATGAACAATTGCTTCATTTCAAGATGGAGGTTTTCTTCTTCGATTTGGGTCTTGTCCTATTTTGAATATGTTATGTTCTTCCTGCTTTGGGGATTGAGAGCTCTTTTGGATAGCATGGTTCTTGTTTCAGTAATTTCCATTTGGGTCAATTGGATCTTCTTGTCTTTCAAAGGGTATTTAATTCAATGTAACAATCATTCTAGGACAAGGATACTAGTGGTCAAGCAACAAGAAGTATTTGTAATACCCCAAAAATGGGCTATAAGTTCATTAATCTTCTATATCAACAATTCGAACGAAATCAACATCAAAGTCCTAATCTAAGGCACATCTAAACATCATCAAATCATAATTGATTATCTTAAATTCTGCATTAGGGAATATCCCTAGCAATATTCCTAATTATCTTAATTATCTTTAATTTAATGATTATTTGGTGATAAATCACATTTATCCTAAGTTTGATTAATTGAATATTTTCATATTTAATTAATTAGATTTAATATCTTGCCACTTAATTATGTAATTAAATTTAATTCTATCTATTATTAATTGTATTATTTAATTTTGACAATAAATCCAATATCTTATGAATAATTGATTAAATTTTTATTTAATTAATTAAAGCAAGTTGTCATTATTTAATAATATAGTTTTTAATAAAAGTTTGATAAAATAGTTAATTAACCCATAAATTAATTATTTTATTTTAAAAAGCAGTTAAGTTGAGAATAAATCACTTTATTTATTTATTAAATCATAATTATCCATGTGCACATTCAAGGACCAGTTAAACTCAAATTGGAAAATCAATGCAAGTTGTTAGCTTTTTGAAACTCAACATCTTTTTGAGTTTTAAAGTTGATCTAAACTTCTAATTCGAGTTGAGCTGTGCTTTTGCATGATTTTTGTGACTTAATTATCTATTATTTAAAAATAACTCAAAAATCAACCTGAGTTATTTGAGTGATTTATGCCTTTTTCTCATGCACCTCCAAAGCCCTGGATTTCTATAAAACCAAGGCTCAGCTCTTCATAATTCATATCGCAAATTGCAAACTTACTCTACAGGTATCATAGCATATCAGATTTGGAGAATTTGCACAATTGGAGCTTGAAAGATAAATTTGAGGATTCGAAGCTTTGTGAGATCAATTTCAAATTCATAGCTTTCATATTATTGTTAGAATTTTCATTCTCATATCATATCATTTCTAGATTAGCATTGCATATCAATTTACATATTAGCATAGATTCATATCATTGTTAATTCAATTTCCATATTAGCATAGATTCATATCAGTTTTCATCATATTATTGCATAGAAAATACCAAAAAAAAAAGATTAATTGCATTCATATTTCATATCAGTTTGGCATTCAAATCCTTCATTTAGGTGTCATCTAGGTCACTGATCTCGATAGCAATTTGAGAACATTAATCTCGCACCTACTAGAAGGCAGTAAATCGCTTGGTTAGAGTAGATTTCAATTTTGCATGATTTTGATTATAGCTAACCTCTAATGTTTTACTAAAGTGTTGTGTCTATAGATCAGGTACAATTTTCACACACACATTTCTGGCACCCACCGTGGGGCAACCCACCTTTACATGCTAGTTTTGATTTTTTTGGGGGAGCTAAAACCCTAAAGTTTCAAAGATTTAATTTTATCTCTCAAACGGCTTAGATTTTTTCTCTGAAAATGTTTTTACAAGTTGGACATATACCAAAGAAGCTATAGTAAAAAACTTAGAATTTTTTGAGATGTTTTGAATTTTTAATAATTTTTTCTTGAAATTCTTAAAAAAATTAATATCTGACGCAAATCAGCATATTTTTTAAAAAAATTTATATTTTCTGAAATCTCCTTAAATTCTACAGGGGGCCTATTCTTTTTATTTTAAATTTGGATGCAATATAATAGCTCAAATAGTCAATTTATAAAAACTGGTCTATTTTGATAAAATAGGTCTCTAGGGCACAAATGAAGAGATTTTTCTAAAAATTTTATATTTTTGGAAAGCTCTCTATTTTGAATTTCTATTTTTGTGGCCAAAATCATAAAAAAAATATTAGATCTTGTTGACTAGGTCAAATGCAGCAAAAAAAAAAAAAGTTTTGTGAGCACTTTTTTTTTTTACATGGTTCAATGAATGATATGAGTTGTCATTTGGGTTAATTTCTAGTTATTATTGCTAATAATAATTGATTTTTAGAGCTAACCCTATGGTTTTCATAAGTTGAATATATGTTGCATATCTTGTTTGATTGTTTGCTTGTTGGAGAGTTCGTCACTTGCTTGCATGGAAAAACTCAACAAGAATTGCTAAAAATCAGGTAAAATCTACTAAGCACATTGTGAGGATCCCAGGTATTCTCCTTCATCTAATAACATTTTGATTTGGAATTAAAATAAATCTCTTATGTGTCTGGCTTGTGTGCATCTTTTCATACTTTTGTCTATTTTTACACACTTGCATAATTGATACTAGGTTGTGACACCTTAAGTATTTATTAGCAATCTTAGATTACTTGTGATTGATCTTGATTGCTATCTTGGGTTATTGGACTCGCTAATCCACCAGCCCCTCATTCCGCCCCATGGTTGCAATCTCAGTGCCACATTAAAAGGGAGGGGTCTACATGAGAGAAGCGTTAAATGTTCCACCAGGTAACCCTTTTGTGCTTTTAGGAACTCACTTGTTTTCTAAGTTGGGGACTCATTTTCAGCTTGTGTGAGGTGTTAAGTGTTCCACCTTGTGGACTCATCTCATATTCGCTTTAAGCGTTAAGTGTTCCTCTTTCTGCTTTTTAGATACTTTTGGTAGATTTGCTTTTGGAAACACACATCTGTGCTCACATAGTAATTAGGCCCTATGAACACTATTCATGATTCTTGAGAGATTAGATTCCCAGTGAAATCCTTCTTGACGACAGAATCCTTGTAGGTAGGGAGGATACTTAGTGCGTTTCACATTCAACTTGGTTAGTGCATCTTCTCTTATTGATCGATACATTCTCTCCTAGGAGAGGTTGATAGATCACATGGGGTAGACATCACAAGCTTTGGTGAATCAAAATTGGTTAGTGCATCTTCCCTTATTGATTGACACATTCTCTCTCCAGAGGGGTTGATAGATCACGTGGGGTTGATATCATAGACCTTGGTGAGACAAACTTTGTCTTAGCGTGTCGGATTAATCTGCTTGCTTTATTTGGGTTAAAAGTGAAAAGGTGTCAAAAACCTTGGATCTGGAGCCAAGTCCCCTTGTGGTATACTATTGTGAGTCACCTTTAGAGAGGGTTAATCATAGCGGACAATCCCTTCACAGGGAAAACTGTGTTGACGAAACCTCAAGTGGTAATAGCCATTTTTGCCGTGGTAGTGATAGCCGCTATATAAATATTCTTGTGGAAGAAATCTCCACGGGTATGGTTCATTGTTGGGTTGTCAGATCTCCCTAGCAGCTCCTAAAGATTAAGTTCTCAAACTATGTCAAAACCCTAGTGCGCCGGGATTGGAGTTCACCCCTTTGGATCATAAAAGTTGCAGAGTCAAACCATTACTAAAAACCCTAGCGAGGCCAAATTTTTATTTTATAAGGTATATGTGTGTTATTACAAAACATTTTTGGAACATACACAATTAGCGCTTCTGAGGATTAGAACGAATAAGTCACTTGATTGTTCATGCACAAGGTTTCTTTTGCCCTTGTTCATTGTTTTCAGACATGCTTGAAATCACTTGCTTGTTGTTTTGCATGCTTGCTTATCTATCTGGTTACTGAAAATGAACAAATCTGTTACAATCCTCAAATCTGGACATTGAAATTTGCAAACAATTCAAATCTGAAAACTCAAAATTTGCAAAATCTAAAGTAAAATCCTTTTCTGGAGTCAAAAGTCATCTCAAGAGGTCAGAAAGTCATACGAGTTTTTGCCAAGTGTCATTTCATTACTGCCCATCTGTCGTATGATTGAGTACCCAGTGTCATACGAGTTTTCATGCTAGCATATTTCAAAAAGTTAAATCCTACTTGCAACTATCGTACGAGTTTTTCAACTGTCATTTCATTGCCTACCAACTGTTGTATGAGTCTGCAGAAAGTCATTTGGGAAAATTTTGAAAAGTTGTCAGAAAATTGTCAGAATTGCCAGATATTTAGCTTTTTCAGGCTATTTCCAGAATCTATCGAAAAAATCACTATGTCAAGAATAGAGCAATAGCTATTGAGAATCAGTACACAAGAGGAAGAAGATCTAATCACCGCTATGATGAAGCAGCTGCAAGCTATGCAAGTCCAGCTTGACAAACTTGAGAAAGAAAAGGAACCTAAAAAGTTCTCCATGGAAACTCTATGCTCTTTTCCATTTGATAAAGACTTGTACATGTCACCATTCCCTCAGACAAAATGTGAGCAACGTGACAACCCTTATGATACCTCTTCCATAGAGAGTGACACATCAAGCTTTGGAGACTATGATGACTATGACGATAGACAATGTAATGATACCTATGACACCTTTGTTCCTAAGAGTCCTCCTCGTCGTGTGTTCCTACTAACTACAAATGGGCCATCACATTGGATAGATCGTGATGGTGATCCATATGATTCTGATTTTGAAAGAGATTTTGATGGCTTTTGTGGACAATACCTTGATTATGATCCATCTATTACTACTGAGGACTATAAAATGCATTGTGCTAGCTTGAAGCATCAATATTATAAGAATCCTTCTCCTAAAGACTCTCCTGCTGAAAATAAAGATTATCTTCTCAAGCAAGGTCATGTTAATGTTGAACCTTTGTCTAGTGATGGTTCCCTTCCATCCCCTACTTCCTCCAATACCTATACATTTCCTAAAGCTTCTGAGTCTTTCAAATCTTTCACAGAACCTTCATCCAACATAAGCCCTGATACTTTTCATGCGGTTCCCTATAGTTATCCTCTAGGGCTACCTCTTAAAGAAACTCAAGCTAACCTTCACTTGGCTGCAAATACTTTCAATAATGATAAACCTAAAGAGCCTAAGCCTTCATATGCTATAATCCCTACTTCAGCTAGTCCTCCACCATCTCTTCCAAAGTCTTCCATACAATCCCAACATGCTTCCTTGTCCTTAGAAGTGGCCCCATGTCAAGAGGACTCTAAAAATGATGAAGAAAAGAACATAAAGAAAGATCAAGATCAAGAACCCTCCATGTCATCCACTCCTTTTCACGATGTCTCTTATCCACCTTAGGGTTCTTTTGATCCTACACACCCTTTTTCATGCATTCCACCATGTTTTAAGTCTTCTCCTAAGCAAGATCAAGCTACTACTTACACTATTGAGCTTATTGACAATCAAAATGACCTTACTACACTTGCACTTTCCAAAGATGATACTTCCATTAAGGTTGGCAAAAATGGTGTTGTTACTTCCAAAGTTAAGCCTATTGAAAATTAAGAGAAAAATTATGCGCTTATGCTATCCAAAGATCCTTGTCAAGATCAAAGTCTTCCATCTTCTTGTTCCACCACTCCATGTTCATTTCCACTTTCTACTCTTCCTAAGTCTTTGCAAGCTTTGAACAATCCTATCAAAGAAGGTGCTCATATTCAAGATGTACTTGATTCTATTGAAAATTCTAATGCTCACTCTAAAGATGTTGATATCCTTGGTTGTCATATAGATGCTGATGAACTTGTTGATTATCTTTTTGCGTCTTCCACTTCCATCCTTGGACTTCTTCCACCACTACAAATGGCTTCACGTCTACCTTCCATCTTGGGTCCTTATGTCCCTTCCCTTTTCCCTCCTAACTCTCCTAATTTTCCATCTATCTTGGGTCCTTACATCCCTCCATCTCCCATCTTTCCTCAAGATCAACATAGATGCACACCCTTGAATCCTTTTCATCCACCCACCCATCTAAACCAGTCATATCCTCCTTCTTCCACAAGTCCCAAGTCTTTTGGAAGTAACTTGAATGCTCAATACAAAAAAAAGAAGCAATACAAGAATCCATAAAAAAAAGAAGATCACCATGTCTCCTCTAATAGACATGGAAACATAAAGTCAAAAGAGATATCTAAGAAAAAAACTACAAGACAAGTATGGGTTCCAAAATTCATCATTGAAGATATTCTCTCTAGATTACCAAACAGAAATGAAAAGCCTATGGCTATATGGATTCCAAAGTCTCTCTTGAAAGAGTCTAGTGTTGAGCAAAAAGTTAAGTTGACATTCAAGCTTCCAAAGACTTCCACTTCATCTTCTTCCAAAAGCATTCCTCCATTCCATGCGCCTAAACCACAACCTCTGTTATCCATTCACCATATTCCTTCACATATTCCTTCATTCACATTTCCTCCATCCTCTCCCCACCCTTCAAGGTGTGTGTTGATGTTGATCTTGCCTTCCTTTCCATCCACCCTTTCACAATCCTTCCATTTATTGTCCTTCTACCTTATGTCCTTTTTCCTCATTTGCATATTCCTCCTATCCTCCAACCTCACTCGCTTTACATAAAACCTTATCCTCCATTTTTCTCTTCCATCTTCCTTTCCCTATCAGCATCTTTGAGCATATCATTTTGAATCCTTGACATATCATGGTTTATCCTTTCAAGAAGCATTATCTAAAAAGCTTTCCTTCTTCTAAAAAAAATAAATAAATAAAATAAAATTGAAAATGTGCCTTGGTGAAAACCTGGAAATAGGCACCTTGGTAGCAAAAGTAAAGAGAAATAAATTCATCCTATGGTGAAAACCACTCCCTTGTGGTGCCTTGGATAAGTACCATGATGAAAACTTGGCAATCAGGCATCATACGTAGTTCTTCTACATATTTCATCCATTCCATCTTCTCTCTTTGATCTTGACACGGTTGACCTATACATGAACATTTGGTTATTTTGTGAGTTATCTTATGATGATATTTCTTTCATTCTTTCCATGTTTAGCCTTCATATCCATCTTCCTCCATTCATTTTTGTCTATCACTATCATTTTCCCCTTTGGTCTTGATCTTATAAATTAAAAAAGAAAGAAAGAGTAGAACACGATGCTTTGAAACCTCTTGACATGTTTACTCCTTTGGACTACATCCTGTCCTTCTTTGGCATTATGCTTTTGTGACTTATCCTATGCTGGCCTTTCATTGCTTGTCCAAATGCGCTTTACATGAAAATTTTTCCCTAGCTTGGGTATTCTTGAGGAGTTTGACCTTTAAGAATTTCTTCCCTTCATTCTCCTTCATTCTCTCATCTTCCATCTCATCCATCAGCTTGCCAATCCCTCTTGTTCTCCACTTTGCTAGACATTGGGACTGCACGATATGATCTTGCTTGGGAGTTTGCAATGAAAAAAGATGCTATCAAATATACCAAGTATCAGAACAAGTATCAGAACCAGTATCAAAACAAGTATCAGAACTAGTATCATAATGAGTATCAGAACCAGTATCAGAACCAATATCAAAAAAAGTATCAGAATGCCTATTGGGGCTACACCTTTCACTTTAGTTTATGGGTCTAAGGCGGTACTACCTATTGAGGTTGAAATCCCATCACTCAGAATTAGAATGCATGGTCTAGTAACTGATGATGACTATAGAGTGTCTAGGTTGCAAGAACTTGAACTACTAGATGAGTGCAGACAAGCAGCGTATGATCATCTCAGAGTCTATTAGAAGAGAATGTCTAGAGGCTACAACAAGAAAGTCAGACACAGAGAATTTTAGGTTGGCGATCTAGTCTTGAGAGAAAATCCTAAAAATCAATCCCATCGAGAATGCAAAGAGAAGTTTGATCCCAATTGGCTGGGTCCCTTTGTAATCACTACTACTTTTGGCTCTAGTGCCTATCAACTCTCAACGACCAAAGGAGAATAGCTCTGAGAACCAATCAACGTTCTCCATCTGAAGAAATTCTACGCCTAAGGCATTCAGTCTATGGTAAAATGTCCTGAAAAAAAATAAAATTATAAAAATCAGAAAAAGTCCTAAAAAAAATGAACATCTTGGTGAAAACCTAGCAATAGGTGCCTCGATGATTCACAAAAAAATAAAAAAAATATCAAAAGTACAAAAAAATTGAAAAAAAATGAAAAATACAAAAAAAAAAAAAAAGTGCCTTGGTGAAAACCTGGAAACAGGCGCCTTGGTAGAAAAAATAGAATCTCTACCAAGATGGTGAAAACTCGGCAAATGGGTGCCACTTGTTTCAAAATGCTCCATCTATCAGTGCAATCTTGGTCTTTCCCAGCTTTCAGTTTTTCTTTAGTTTGTACATATCTCCCGGTTTATTTTTGCATTTCCAGTTTTCAATAAGTCAGTTTGTCCACCAATCAACTCAAGCATCTGTATCCTATCAATGTTCAAACTTGGGGGCAATCAATGTCATATCCTATGATCTCTAGTATACTTTAGATGTTTCATATCTAGTCAGAGTCCTTTGAAGCTATATCTAAGTCAGTCAGTTAGTCTCCTCTCCAAAAAGGATTTTGCATCTACAACAACAATCAAACACAAACTGAAAACAATTTGTGCTTTTCATGCTTTTATCTCCTTGTATGCTTACTGATTCGCATTGAGATTTTTGCATATTGTGTCCCTTTAAGCTCTTTGATGATGTCCTTTATAAGATTTAGAGAGTGATGACTAGGGGCATAATCTTTTCTTTGTCTTCTATTTGTATGTGAAAATCTAACGTCTTTGGAAATTTTGGATTGAAATGGTGTCCGACTGTAAGAGCCTCTATCTCAAATTGGATGGCCATGCGTACCTCGACCATTGATACCTAAAAAATTCAAGGAAGTTTGATCTAACTATTGTCTTTTTGAGTGAGTTCTTTCTCCTACTGTGAAACACAATCTTACCTAAGGCTGTGAACGATAAAGGGTCACTACGGGTAATTCACACTGGATTTAGAATGATCTCTTGACTGTTTGATGTGTATGTTAAATGAAAATTGCTATATCAAAATGGACATGATATTCAGGTCATCCTGGCATTTATGCCTTGGTGCTTATATCTAATCCGACATTCTGAAAATAAAATCAATATTCATATATCCATGGTTGTTGACCAGTAGGTGTTGGATTGATTCTTGTGCATACAAATCAATATTCATATGTCTATGGTTTTTTTAGCTAGTGGGCATTGTATTGATTTATCCGGTTACCTAAAATTTCAATGATGATAACAAATCGACATATGATTAGTGACTAGATCCTAGGTCTTAGGTTGCATTTCATTTTGCATGTCTCTTTGCATTTTGCATGTTTGCATGATCTCACAATGATTAAACGAACTTCAATGCTTAAATGAATCTTCATATCAATTCTTCACATCTAACAAGAGTTGAATCTCACACGAAGGTTCCTCCAATGAAACAAGTAGAATCCTTTTTCGGGATCAAAATTCAAATCTGAAATTGTTTAATATGTCAAAATTGCGATTTAAAATTTTTGGGCCCAGGATGGTCTACTGCTTGCATATTCGACCTTCGATCATCACAAAAATCTAGTATTCAACTTAACTGATTATCTAACATCAAACTATCAAAATTTCAACTTGGTCAACTATGGTCAACTAATGGTTTAACCTAGTCAAACTTGGTCTTTTCGAACCTTCCAATGATGCAGAATGCATTCTTGAACGTGTATAACCACTTTTCCAATCAATTTATATGCTTCTGAACTCTCAACGCTGACTTTTCTTGTCAGATTTTAATTTTAATCCTGAAAGGGGCATGGCATTGCACATCATTCAAGTCTGTAATCAAATTTGAAATCATATCTTCATCAGTGATCAAGACAAACAATCATGTCTAGTTACTGATTCATCAAAAAATACCTCATCGCTCGGGGCAAATCTATCATCACTTGGGGCATATCAGATTCATCGATCCATATCAATTTGGTATTTTCCTAATCTTGTAAACTGTATCAATTTTTGCAACCATCAGATCATAGTGTTCTTTCCTTGGTTCTTCGGCAACTAAAGGATTCGGATGTGATACCTGCTAGTTCTGCTAAGACAATCGAGTCTAGAACCGGTCACTCACTTCTTCACAATCATAAGGTTTGGAATCAGGCGTTTTGACACTTTTTCACAATCATAGGTTCATTTGCTGCTATAGTGAACATTATCTTTGGTCATTCAGGACCTATTATCTTCATATCAAATATTTCAATCAGCTTCTGTCTCATATCAATTATCAATTTCAACATCAGTTTCATATCTATATCAAATATAGACTTTCTTTGAACCACTGCGCTTCACACAGTAATTCAAAGAGGGGCAAAATGTAATACCCCAAAAATGGGCTATAAGTTCATTAATCTTCTATATCAACAATTCGAATGAAATTGACATCAAAGTCCTAATCTAAGGCACATCTAAACATCATTGAATCATAATTGATTATCTTAAATTCTGCATCGGGGAATATTCCTAGCAATATTTCTAATTATCTTAATTATCTTTAATTTAATGATTATTTGGCGATAAATCACATTTATCCTAAGTTTGATTAATTGAATATTTTCATATTTAATTAATTAGATTTAATATCTTGCCACTTAATTATGTAATTAAATTTAATTCTATCTATTATTAATTGTATTATTTAATTTTGACAATAAATCCAATATCTTATGAATAATTGATTAAATTTTTATTTAATTAATTAAAGCAAGTTGTCATTATTTAATAATATAGTTTTTAATAAAAGTTTGATAAAATAGTTAATTAACCCATAAATTAATTATTTTATTTTAAAAAGCAGTTAAGTTGAGAATAAATCACTTTATTTATTTATTAAATCATAATTATCCATGTGCACATTCAAGGACCAGTTAAACTCAAATTGGAAAATCAATGCAAGTTGTTAGCTTTTTGAAACTCAACATCTTTTTGAGTTTTAAAGTTGATCTAAACTTCTAATTCGAGTTGAGCTGTGCTTTTGCATGATTTTTGTGACTTAATTATCTGTTATTTAAAAATAACTCAAAAATCAACCTGAGTTATTTGAGTGATTTATGCCTTTTTCTCATGCACCTCCAAAGCCCTGGATTTCTATAAAACCAAGGCTCAGCTCTTCATAATTTATCTCACAAATTGCAAACTTACTCTACAGGAATCATAGCATATCAGATTTGGAGAATTTGCACAATTGGAGCTTGAAAGATAAATTTGAGGATTCAAAGCTTTGTGAGATCAATTTCAAATTCATAGCTTTCATATTATTGTTAGAATTTTCATTCTCATATCATATCATTTCTAGATTAGCATTGCATATCAATTTACATATTAGCATAGATTCATATCATTGTTAGATCAATTTCTATATTAGCATAGATTCATATCAGTTTTCATCATATTATTGCATAGAAAATACCAAAAAAAAATAGATTAATTGCATTCATATTTCATATTAGTTTGGCATTCAAATCCTTCATTTAGGTGTCGTTTAGGTCACTGATCTCGATAGCAATCTGAGAACATTAATCTCGCACCTACTAGAAGGCAGCAAATCGCTTGGTTAGAGTAGATTTCAATTTTGCATGATTTTGATTATAGCTAACCTCTAATGTTTTACTAAAGTGTTGTGTCTCCAGATTAGGTACAATTTTCACACACACAGTAGTTAGTCTGTTGGAAAACTATCATCTAATCTAGGATTTAGATTTGTGTTAGTAATAAGGTCTATGTACCAAATCTTAAATCGGCATGTTGCTGGTCAATTATACATATGTTTTCTGATATAAGAAGGATTTGATTATATTTTTTTTTGAGAATTCATGTGTTATTTCTACTGTGTTTACTCTAGCTACATGATCTAGACTATTCCTTTCGGGACCATCCTGTCATGACTACGTCAGATCGTATCAGAGCGAGGCTGATGTTTTAGTACTATCCGATTTGATCTCCTGAGCTTGTGAAAGATCTATAGCTATTTTTGTGGGATGGTAGAGTGTGGATCTAGCCTACAATTATAGAGGACTTACACAAGTGGATTATAGGTATTTTTTTGTTAGTTGGTGACTTTTAATGAGTTGTTGAAGATATGCCAAAGGTGAACAAATCACTGAATTATAGGTAGGATGCAAGTGTGTTCGGAAGATCACTGAGTGAGAGATAATTGAATCCTTGTAATTAGATCCCTAAAGCTAAGATAGTTGCACTTGAGAATTGGGAAGATTTCACCTAGAATAATGAACCGTAGAAGGCTAGAATAAATGATGGAATACTTAAAGAATGAGATGAGGACCAATATTTGAAATGTATTGGTTGGACTATGCAGGAATCCTGAGATTGAGGAGGAATATGAGGAATTTGTTGAAGATCTTGAGATAGTGGATACTGAGGAACTGATAGAAGAAGAAAGGTTGTGGAGGGTGATGACACAAGTAAGTAAAAGTCATAAGATGGAAGTTTCTAATTGATCTAGTTCTTTGCATCTTGAGGATTTGATAGACTAGATTGGTGAATTTGAATATTATTTTAAGCTTGAAGGTATCAAAGATTCACAAAGGGTTAGGTTAGCACAGACTAAGTTGAAGGGTCATGTTGCCTTATGGTGGAAGGAGTTGAAGAAAGATAGAGTGGAGAATGGTGAAATGAAAATCACTAGATGGAGTGTAATGGTTAATAGGCTAAAATCTAAATTCATACCAAAGGATTATGAACTTGAATTATTCATGAAATTGTAGAATCTGAAGTAGAAGGACATGAGTGTGAAGGAGTGTATAGAAGAATTCTATAAGATGACAATCAGATTTGGACATTGAGAGATATCTAAGGAGAAGGTGGCTAGATATATTATTGGTTTGAGATTTAATATTTAGGATGATTTGAGTATGTGTAGACATAAAAAATTGGGCAAGTGCTTTAAAATCATCAAATTGCAAAATCTTAATCAAAATGCTCTAATTCTCATCAAAATAGATCAAATAAATTTTAAATGGACATTTATTAATCAATTTTGGACAAAATCATCAAATCAAAGGAAAAATCAAATAATGACATTAAATAATTAAATTAAAGCTTAAAGGGGTGAAATTACACTACATAATTGATTTTAATCAATTAATCGTATAGTTGTTAAATCAAAAATCAAAATGAACCTATTCCCTTACATGGCTAATTTAATTAATTAATGGAATTTAATTAATCCTAATATCTTTCAACACAAATTTGAGGAACCAATGGGAATTGAGAACAAAAGGACATGGATCACTCCAAAATAGTTGAATCTCAATCACACATTTCAACTTTGAATCTCAACCACTCAAATTTGTCTATTTGTCCAAACCTTGGAGACAATAATTTAAATTGTCCCCCCATTTAAAAACATTTCAAATTTTTTGACTCAACCAAGGCTAAATCATGATTAAATAACTCTACCCCCCACCCTTGGGATTTTACTATAATTAAGAGTAATTTTGAGAGCATAAGATATCTTAGAAATTCATTCGCAAAGCATCATCATTATAGGAAATTTAATTACAAATTGAAAGAATTTGAGAGAATAATTGAGAGCATTTGAATTATCTTTGTATCAATTTGGAGAGTTGAGAGCTAGATTAAGCATTGTACTATCATTCTTCTCATTCTAGGATTGTCGCTAGTGGAGAATAGGCTGAGAGCTTCACTTACCAAACTTAGATAGAGAACCATGAGATGTCATGGATGTTAATTTCAATTCTTAGCTAAAATTTACATTGTATTTTTCTAGAATTGTAGTTGATTATCTTAATTTCATGAAGGTGTTAAACATACACACACAATATGTTGTAGATTTCTACTGTGGGGGATGCTTATTAGTATGCATTGAAGGTAGAAGATAAGTTAAAGAGGAAACACCATAGTAACCCTAGAAGAAGGGAGAGGCATGTGAGTAATAGAAAGGAGAAGAAGATCCTTGAAGATGAGTCAAAACCAAAGTGGAACAAAGAACCTGATTGGAGGGCACCTAAAAAAGGAAACAATAGAAAAGAACTTAGAGGTACTTGTTTCAAATATGGTGAGAATGGACATAGGGATTTTTAATGTCCTAGGAAAGGCTCAAATAAGTAAAATATTATGGCACATGAAGAGAAAACTATCGATAACATGGTTCTCGATTATTTCCAAGATTCAGATTCGGTTGGAAAAGGGATTAACAAGCAGGAATGCAATGAAAATAATTTGATTTGAATTTTTAGATAGCAGATGGACTAACTCTTTCCTCAACTTTGAAAGCAGTTGGGGAGGAAAGTGACTCTTTATATAAGGATATTAAAATCTCACGTATTAGAAATTTGGACAACTCCTTTGATGAGGTTAGGGATAGTGGAGAAAATACTAATGAGTCTGATTCAGATTATAGCTATCAGGAGGAAGATGGGGGTGAGGATGATCTAGGTTTTTTTAGAACACTAGTATTATGGAGCCTAGAATAGTGGAGCAGACCCCTTCCTCCTTAACTAAACCAAAAATAGGGGAGAAAAAGAGAAGGGGTGTGAGGACCACTAGAATGAAGTTGGAGATCATTGGTAATGCAACTGACCAAATTAAACTTTTGAGATTGGTAAAAGGCTATGCCTTTGTGCGAAATCCATGAGGTTCCTATCATGGAATGTTAGGGGCAAGAATGCCCTTGACAAGATCCACCTAATCAAGAGATGTGTGGATCAGGATAGGTCAGATTTTATTTACTTACAAGAAACTAAAATCAAAGATGATGATGTGGAATCTTTCAAAAGAAGCTCTAATTGATGGAAGGGAAGCTTTTCTAGAGCATAAGTTTCTTCAAGGGGCTTGGGTGTCCAATGGAATGAGGCTACACTCTATGTGAAACTTATTGAATAGGGTAGAAATTAGCAATGGATTGAGTCAGTCTCTTTAGAAGAAGTCAAACTTTCTCTCTTTGATCTTGGAGGGGATAAAACCCCCAAGCCAAATAGTTTTCCAGCTATCTTTTTTCAAAAAGCATGGGATATAGTTGGAAAGGAGGTGTGGGAAGTGGTGTTGGAATCAAGAGTTGGTGGTTTTATCTTGAAGGACTTTAATAACACCTTCATAGCCTTTATTCCAAATAGGGTTGAAAGAGTGACCTTTGATTATTATAGGTTGATTGCTTTATGCAATACTATATATAAGGTTATTTAGAAGGTGATGGAAAACATACTTAAACCTGTTCTAAACTCTATTATGTATTTAGAATAGAGTGGATTTGCACCTAATAGATCAATCTATGAGGGGGTGATGGTGGTTCATGAGGTCATTCACTTAGGAAGGACAACTAAGACCAAGAGAATGATCACAAAGTTCAAAATTAAAAAAGCTTATGATAATGTGAATCAAGAATTTTTGCTAAAGGTTCTTGAGAGATTTGGTTTCTATGTTGATTGGATCAAATGGATTGAAGGATGCATATTAAAAACACCAAGGCTTTCGGTGTTGGTGAATGGGAGCCCATAAGGTTACTTTTAGACAAACAAAGGCATAAGGCAAGGGGACTTGATCTCCCCCTTCTTGTTTATCATAATGGAAGAAGTGCTAGGTAGGTTGATCTCAAGTAAGATAATGGAGGGCCAATAGAAAGAAATTACAGTGGCAGAAGGCATGGACCCATTATCCCATTTACAATTTGTTGATGACACTTACTTGATAGGGGGAGCCTCTATTTAGGAAGCTAGATCCATTAGAGCAACAACTGATAGATATAGTGCTACTTCGGGACAAAGTGTGAATTGGCATAAATCTAAGGTTTATTTTTTCAACACTAATGTTAAAAAATAGAGACATATTTATAGGATCTTAGGCATGAAAATAATTAGATCCTAAAGAAAGTAATTAGATTTGAATATAAAAAGGAGTTTGAAAGTAATCCAAGGAAAGGGAAGGGAGGAGGTTAAATGAAAATTACCTAAGTTTGGATGGATAAAACTCAATTTTGATGGGGTTGTGAAGGGAAATCATGGGTCCTCGAGAGCAGGGGTTATAGTGTGTGACTAGTTAAGAAACACACTAGCCCTTGTAGCACAAAAACTAAAAGAGGGAACAAATAATTGTTAATATGATTTAGAACAATAGAGAGGGGGGCGGGTGAATCAATTGTTCTTAGGTCCAGATTTATTAAAAAAACTTTAAAACTACAATAAAAGCCTACCAAAAATTAGTTATCTTGTATCTTTCCATACAAGATGACATCACTCACCAATCCAAATTTATATTTAGATATTATTGAGAGATTGCACCATATAGGGCTCCATAACTGGAGAAGGTATAAAGCATAAAATCATTTTTGTTAAAATTCTAAAGACAAATAACAAAAGTGCTCCACTGTTATTTCATTCTCCTTATCAAAGGTAAGAGCCCATTTTGATAATTTATCAACCTCCATATTACCACTCCTCACATGACTAATTTTGAACTCCTTAAAACATGGAAACATCTCTCTTATAACATTAATAACATTTCATAAATGCCTAGCCTGAGTATCACCTTTCTAAATAGCTTGCACTATTATTTGAGAATCATCTACAAGATGAGTTTTATGCAAATTCAAGTGCCTGCCAACCCTAAGAGGAAGAAGGGTTTCCTTTACCTTTTCCATATTATTTGTTCCCTCTTTCAATTTTTGTGTTTCAAGGGCTAGTGTGTTTCCTAACTAGTCACACACTATAACCCTTTCTCCCGAGGACCCATGATTTCCATTCGCAACACCATCAAAATTGAGTTTTATCCATCCAAATTCAGGTAATTCTCATTTAACATCCTCCCTTCCCTTTCCTTGGATTACTTTCAAACTCCTTTTATATTCAAATCTAATTATTTTCTTCGGGATCTAATTATTTTCATGCCTAAAGTCCTATAAATATGTCTCTATTTTTTAACATTAGTGTTGAAAAAATAAACCTCAAATTTATGCCAATTCACTCTTTGTCCTGAAGTAGCACTATATCTATCAATTGTTTCTCTAATTGATCTAGCTTCCTAAATAGAGGCACCCCCCATCAAGTACGTGTCATCAACAAATTGTAAATGGGATAATGTGTTCATGCCTTCTGCCACTTTAATTCCTTTCTATTGGCCTTCCATTCTCTTGCTTGAGATCAACCTGTATGCACCCAAAAATGGTCACCTAGACTTTGGGCCCCATTTATTTGATTTATTTATCTCTGAATCAGTTTTATCAATAATCAATATTTTTCAACACTATCAATTTCCTTGATCAAATCTTAATTTCATCATTTTCAATTATTTTCTATGAGCTAACCATTTTATCCTAAGTTTTTATTTACTTAAAAGGAATATTTCCTCCCCTTTTATTAAATAAAAAGCCCCCACTTTTCCTCTTATCCTAAGTTGCACAAATAAAGCATCATTCTTATTTTATAAAAAGAGAAAAAGTACTTTTTGTCTCATATGGACACAAAAGTCAACTCCTATTTTCCTATTGGAGGATATTTGTGCACAAGGATCAAGCTTCCATTTTTCTCCACCGTTGATTAAGTCTTTTCCCTCTTAATCTCAATGGTCCATTCCTTTTCATTTCTTATAAAAGGAGAGCTCTTTTCCTCATTTGGCATCCATCTTTTTTATGCTAATGTTATGCTACAGGTTTTCTAGATCACTTTGGAGCTATCTTTGAAGACATTCTACATCAAGCTTTGAAGACTTGCTTTTCATTGTTGCATCTCATTTAGTTGCATAATCATGTCATATTAGCTTAGTTTCCTTTTATGCAATAGATTAGCTTCACATAACTTAATTAGGGGAATTGTAATCCATTGCTATTTCCTTTCATAGTTGCATTGTACTTTCATTTTGATAGATTAATCTTGCATATTCATATTAGCTTGCATTGCATTTCATTTGGATTCATTGGAGATATTGGCATTCTTGCCCTTGTCTTTAACCTTGAATCTCTCATTGTGTGGTTGACTAGCAAGGTCATTAGCTTCATAGCTCTAGCTAAGAGCAATTTTAAATCTTGCAACTCCATACATAGAGAGCTATGGATCGATTTTTGAGGCCTCATTTTTTAGTGTTCTTGATTGTAAGGATTCATAGAAGTGCACAACTTTTGTGTGTACATTTCTGGCGCCCACCATGGGGCAGAGTAGATAGACTTTGTCCTTTAGATTTTTGCATTTTTGTGATTTTTCGGATTAATTTGTGCATATTCTGTATTCTCTATTTTTTTTCTCAGAATATCACATGACACTTCTCAAGATTATCGTGCGACAACTATCAGTATACGCATGCGACACTTTGCGCAGAAGAAGAATCGCCTGTCTGTATTCTGGTCTATCGCCTGGTATCGTATGAAGTATCACCCAACTTTTTTGCAGAGTATCGCCCAGACTAATAAGTATTGCTTAGGTATAGGAAACTGTGTCGTGCGATTCTGGTGAAGTCTGAGGTATATCACCTGATCTGACAAAGAACTACATTTTAAGTTTTATCATCCGAATTCGATCACATTTAGTTTGTTGGTTTACTTTATTGTATTTAGATAGATCTAACCTACATTTCTTAGCTTAGATTAATCAGTTTCTTGCATTACTTTCATTTAGATTTTGGATTTTCCTAACCCTAGTTGTTTAACAAGTTATGGTTGTAGGAGTTTTTCTTGAAAGAAATTGCCATGAATTGCATGCTAAAGGGCTACTAACGGTTTTTGCAGGGCTGCCCAAAGCATAATTGAAAAGCAAAAAAGCAAAATAAAATAAAATTTGAGTGTTTGTGATTTATTTCCTTTCAAGTGTGGCATCTACTAATTGTTGTAGGAACTTTAATACCTTGTGGAAGGAATTTTGAGGTGGTAGGAGAAGTATGCTCTTCACCTTTTGGTGAACCAAAAAATCTTGACCCATCTTAAGGTTTTGGAAGCAAGGGAGTAATTGAATTTTCTTGGTGTGTTTCGGAGAAGTTTTTGAGATAGGGGAGTATGCTCTTCACCCTGGTGGTGAACCAAAAACCTTGAACCTCAAAAATCATCCATTCTTTGTTTAGTTTAGGATCCTTTAGTGGGCCTGCTCTTGAGCAATCAAGAGGAACGACCCAAGTGGGGACAAGCCTTTTGCTGGCTATTCCAACTAACTATAATCTCAAGGCTATCAAAGACACAAAACCTTACTAGACATAACACTTGTCTTCACTTTATGTGAGTAGCTCATGGGATTGCGACCATGGGGAAAACATTGAGCAAGAATGCTTAAGGTACTCTTGAGGCCGTGGAGTCCTAGTCCTTTATGAGGAGCAAGAGGGGTGTTATGAATAGAAGCCCTTACTAAGAACCTTAGGTTAGAAGCCATCTTATTTAGCTGCTTATCTTCTTAGTGCAAGGATTGATCCAAGTGGACTAACCCAGATCACCCCAAGATACTCACCATATGTGTCCCTTTGGTTGTGTTATTTGACACTTCCATGACAAAGACAATATCTCTTGTGGGCAACCACTCAGTGTGAGGCAAGGGGACATCAAGTTGTGGGCTAAGTTGGTAAGTATTGAGCCTTTTCTTGTAGGTAGAAATTGCTTGAAGTGTTTTTGATTGTGTGATACCAGTGTAAACATTCTCAACATACAAACAATCGGTAGCTTCCATAGGGTGCAATTTTACTTTTTGATATCACAAAGTGTTTTTCTTGGCAAGGTTGCTTTTGACCTTGTTTCAAGTGTTTGAAGACATGTTTGATCCCCTACTATTTGCAAACCTATCCAAATGCTGTTAAATTTTTGATTGACATTAGACATTTTCACCCTAACATTCAGAAAATCCAAATCAGACCTTAAAAGTTGAAATTTTGCACAAATTGGTCAAAATCAACATCAGTATTGCCTGCACTTAAGAGAAATATCATCTGATAGTTCGCACTGGATTGTGTTGTCTATCAGTTATTAAGTCTGTCACCTGGTAGTTTTATGGTCTATCACCTGGCATCTTGCGAAGTATCGCCTGGTTTGAGTTCTATCGCCTGGCATGCCTGGAGTCTATTGCCTAGAATTTTTTAGCAGTATTCTTAGTTTCAATCATTAATTTGCTTTTAGTATGACTTGACCTTTGAGTAGGTTATCTGATCTTGCTGTTAGAGACCTATTTTGACTACAAATTCTTGATTTTAGCCTTCTAGGGATCATTTAAATTGATTTATAAGGTTACCTTGAAGATAATTTGCCAAGTTAGAAAGCTATTCTTAGTGGAAAGTTTTTCTTTAGAATTGTTGATTACACCCTTGGAGAATTTTGATCCTACTATTGTCCAAATCATTTTTCATATATCTCAATTTTGATTTGAATTTTGGCTAAGTCCAACCTCCTGATTCAAAAGTGCAAGGATATTCACCCTTTGATTTGAAGCACCTCTTTGACAATGTTGGTGACACCTTTTTTTTTCTATCTTTTCATTTTCTCTTTGGACAATAGAGAATCTCAATTATCCTAGGTTGGAATTGAAACTTTGAGAGATTGACCTATCACTTAGAGTCTCTTTTTTTCATGTCAGTTACTACAAGATATCAAGTGAATCAAGGGAAAAGACCCCCAATTATCTTTAATTAGTTACTACCAGTTAGAACACGTCAACAACATAAAGAAAAGGAACCCCTCTTTGATCAGTCAACTAGAGGTTGAGGCTAATCCTCGTGAGGAAGGTACACCTAAGACACACTACTCATCAGGCACAAGTATGAGTTTTTCAAACATCAAGAATTCTAGAGAAGATATCAACCGCAATCTTCAAACAATGTTTTCAAGTTTCAGACATAATGATGATGATGACCTCAGATATAGTCCACCAAGGTCACCTCATGATAAATCAAGGTATTGGGATCCTTAACAAAGAGCAGAAAGACATCATAGGCATAGTCCTTCAGAGTTAGGATCCCCACAACATATTGATCAAAACAATGATTCAGAATATCATGTCAATGCGGCCAACTTATACAATGCATCAGGACCTTAATCTCCAACTAAGGAAAATTCTTGGCATACTAATGCTAGATTGAGGGCTATCAAAAAAGCTAAGCAAGCTTATAGAGATGAACAAGCCACAAAATAGGAAAAACTTAGGAGATTGGAAGAGGAAGAGAGAATCTTGTTAGAAATGAAGAAAAGAGCATTGCAAGAAGAAGAAGATAGGTTGTATGTGCGACAACTTCAAAGACAATTTGATGGAAGAAGGACTAATAGTGGAACCAATTCTCCACCATCAACACCCTCTCAAAGTCCTAAGACTAGAAGGAGGTCTAGGACACCCTCAAGATCACCAAGTCCAAGAGGAAGAAGAATTTCAAGAGTTGATCACAATAGGAGAAATTCACCTCCTAGACTTTCTAGACCACCCTCCCAAAGAACACATCATACTTCACAACATGGGGGGAGGTATATTAATTTGGACACCTTAGAATTTATGGCTATACAAAAAGAGCCATCTTTCCAAGTCTATGTTGAAAAATATGTTGAAAAAAACAAAGACCAATTCTTGGAAAGTCTAATTAACAAAGGTGCCAGAGTACCCTTTGATTTTGATGTGGATAAAAAAGTAAAGAAGCAAGATCCATCCACAAATGAGGTGATCAAACAATTGCAAAGAGATGTGGACAACATGAGATCTCCCAAAAGTACTTTCAACTTGGATTCTATTTGTCCCAATCCTATTGACAAGAGTGTGGTAATGATCAATTTTCCTAAGAAGGTGGATTTCCCTACCTACGACAAATATGATGGCATTGGTGACCCCCATGATCACGTAAGGAAATTTTACATCATGAGCTTCTCTTTCCATCATGAGGATTCATACTTAATGAGATTATTCCCTAGAAGCCTCAAGGGACAAGCAATGGAGTGGTTCACTAACCTTACTCCCCCGGTCAAGACATTTAAGGAACTTGTGGAAAGGTTTTTACAACATTTTGCCTATAATTTAACATGATCTGTCACAATGTTGGATTTGTGTAAATTGAAACAAAATCAAGGAGAATCATTTGTTGCATTCTTGCAAAGGTGGAGGCGTTTATGCGCAAAGTACCCAAGGATAATCCCTGAAGAAGAGAGAATTGACATTATTGTGAGCAATTTGGTTCCAAAGCTGAGATATGAAGTCAGAAAGATTCCTTTCAACTCTTTTGACACCATGGTTGAAGTCACTTGTCACATTGAGGATGTTTTAAAAGAGCAAGGAATTTTGGCAAAATCAACAAATAGTAACATTGGCCAAAATAACAATAGTGGGAATAAGGACAAAAAGAACAATTATTGGAACAAGAATAAACAAGTGGTTAATGATGGTGTTGTTGATGCACCTCAACCTAAAAGTGAAGTCCTTAATCTTTCCAAAGTGGTACAAGCCATGAAACTTCAAATGTCTTCAGATCACCAAGATGGCAAACCAAAATATCAAGGAAAGCCCAAGACTATGAAGAGGCAATTCACAAAGTTGGGAGACTCTTATGCTGACATTTTCAAAACTCTTATTGCTCATAATTTAGTACAACCTCAAGACCCTTCAAAATTCCACATTCCAGATCCGAAACCATATTGGTGGAATGAGGTGTATTGTGTGTATCACAATGGAATTGGGCATGATATAGAGAACTGTTTCAAAATCAAACACCTTGTCCAAGACCTCATTGAGAGTGGTAGATTGCAAGTGGATGGTTTAACCTCAAATTCTGATCATAAGGATTTTAAAGAACCCTTTCCAAAGTATGAGAAAGGAGAAGGCTCCAACAATAATAATAAGAATGGCAAGGCAGTAATCAAGTATACATACCCTAAAGCTGATAATGTGATCAACATGCTTGAGGTGGTTGAAGAAAATGTCCATATGATGAGGAGAAAGGATTCTTATGATTATGATGATGATTCAAAGAAAATGCCTAATGAAGGACCCATAGTTGTGTTGAGAGGACCTAACTCACGTAGGGAGTCTCAGTCTCTTCATGCTATCACTAGGAGTCAAGTTAGTCAACCTCCTATTGTCATTAGAGGTCCTAATTCCAGCAAGCCTAGATAGTCTTCATCTAAGCAAACTCCCTCTAAATCTATTGTTGGCCCCGAGCTTAATTACAACCTTGTTGATCAACTTCAATGCACACCAGCTTAGATTTCTATATTTGAACTTGTGGAATTGTCCCCAAGGCATAAGTGTATCCTTGAGGATGCTCTGCGAGTGGCTAGTGTCCCTAACAACTTAGATGTTGATCAATTCTAGAATATGGTCAACCATTTGGCTAGCCCTCATTACCTCACTTTCTTAGAAGAAGATGACAAATCCATCAGTCACCCACATAACTTGGCCTTACACATAGAAGTCATGATTCATAAAGCCTATGTTAGGCACGTATTGATAGATGGGGGTGCAGGGATAAATATTTGTACCATGAGTTTGTTGAAAGCTCTAGGATATTCTGAAGAAGTCATTGATACGAGGAAAAAGATCACAATCAAGGCATACAATGAAGCAGAAAGAAGTTCCAAGGGATTGGCCAATTTGCCTATTCGCATTGGTCCAATAGAAAAGGATATTTTATTTCAAATTGTTGATAGGGATAACTTTAGTGGTGAATATTCGCCAATTGGTGAATTTCACTCATTGGGGACCCAAAATTTGGTGAAAAAAATCAAACTTTCGGGGTGGCCATGTCGCCTGCACTTTATAAAAATTGGGTCCCATGCATAGGCAAATTGCCAATAGTGACATGGAATTATTTTTATTGCAGTGATGACTTCGCCAATTGAATTAATTTTTCCACACAATAAATTGAATATTTTTGCCTACAATTTCCTAAGCTTATCTTAATCGATTGTTATATTCACCAATATGCAATGAAAATTTAAGTTAGAGTATGGGTTAAGTACAAAGATTTGACATGTGTCTCTATTTTGGAGACTTTCAATGAAACTTTATGGCTTTTAAAACTTTGGCCCGAAATAGATTTGACACATGTCTCTATTCTGAAGACTTTCGAGGGAATGTTTGTGTCCTTTAAAAGCTTGGCCCAAAATAGAATTCCTGCCATTGATCTTGGATCATCAAACGGTTACAAAAAGTAGGGTTATCTATCAGGAGATGTAAAATTAACTCAGAGTACCTTAATAAAATAATAAGTCATTTTTGCGTCCGGGGGTGCTACCCCCGAAAACCCCCACGAGGGCGCTACCCCTCGACCCCACCCTGTAGCGTGATAGGGAGTGCCCCCGTCAAATAATGGTGATTTCTAGGTATAGGTTCCTGTCATCATGATTTTCTTCAATAATGAAGGATTCGCTAATATTTTATGGAATTTTCATATAATTGAAAAAAAATCACCAGTACAAATAATATTTTTTCCTTTCAAATTAAGAAAATTTGCCAACAATATTTTTTTTTAACCCAAAATAATGTAGGATTTGCTAGGATTTTATACTTTTTCTAGCGAGGGGGTTTCTTAAAGTTTTCCCTGATTGTTGATGTTGGACCTTTAGCCTACAGCATTTTTCTAGGTAGGCCATGGATTCACGAAATGCAAGCAGTCCCATCAACATATCACTAGTGTGTTAAGTTTCCTCATAATAGTGTAGAAATTTGCATACCTGGAGATAGTACTTTGTCAGTTAATAACATTTCTACTGGATCACATATACCTTTGAATAGGGACGCTGACAATTCTAGTATTTCACTTAAGCAATGCGAGGAGAATTTTAAAACCATAGATCTTGGGATGGGAGATTATTAAATTGATTCTTTTACAAAATTGTCGATCTCTCCGAGGTCTTATGGGAAACCATCACCAGATTTGAAACCTTCATCATCGGCTATGACATTATTTGGAATGTTTGTTGAGTCTTCAGTTCCCATTCAGGGAGAGAAAGAGGAAGTTGTTGTAAGAGACTAGATCTATCATGAGGAAAAGTACCAACACAATGAAAATTTTTCTCCTTCACCTAAAGTTTATGGTAGAGGGTACACATTAGTGAAAAACATGGGATACCTGAGACATGGCACCCTTAGTCATAGATTGGATGCCAAGTCTGAGCCATTAGATCATGCTTTATTTGCACGATGCAACAAATCCACAGTGGGTTTAGGTTTTGAAAGTGATAAACTGAAGAGTACTACTATCCTAGCTGTGACAGACAGTGATTCTGATTTTGAATACACACCTAATCTTTCTAACCAACAAGACATGACAAAAGATTGGGTGCCTTCAACTAATCTCCTTTGGGGAGAATTTCAAAATTTGACAACTGATAGTCCTCCTATCCAAGCTGCGATAGATAGTGACTATAGGAATGCTAGATTAGTGATGGAAAGTGTCATCACCCCAGCTGTAATGGGTGATAATGATTCAAATACTTTTGGGGTTTAGAAAATTCCTAAAGAAGGGGAGATTCTTCAAAATTGTGAGGCTTCTACATCACAAGGCCCAAATGTTGAAAATTCAGAAATAGATTCACATGAATTTGAATGGGATTCACTTTCAGATGCAACCATAGACTTGGATGTTGATGTTATTCAAGCCTATAATGCCCAACCCAATGTAGTTGATGAGCCTAGTGTAGGGCTAGAGGACTGGACTCCCTGAATCACCTTAGTGGATGATACTTCGTTAGGAAGGACGAACTCTGATTTGGGTACTTTAGAAGGGAACTTGATAAATCCTAAATATATGGTCACCAAAAATGACATCCATCACATTCACAATGTTGAACCAGTCATAAACCTGCCTCTTGTCAACCATCATTTAATTGATTGGTCTCAAATTTCACAAGAGCCACAACTATTGACTTTTTGGAATGACTATGAGATCACATGTTACTTTAATGCCATTGAGCTAGTAGTGTCTTCCACCAGTGAGCCAACTACAAGTATGACTGAGCCTGATATTAAGTACCTCAGTCTCAAAATAAAAGAAAAAAAGAAAAAGAATAGGTTTTTTGATGGTGAAAACCACTTTGTGGCGGTGTCAAAACCGAAAATAGTAAAAAGAAAAGACATATCCAAGGGTGAAAACCTCTTTGAGGTGCCTAAGGATGAGGTACTTAATCACTTGCCCAGTTATTTTCAGGACAGATCCTCAGTGTTGATTGAACCAACAAAGCCAGTAAACTTGAACACAGAAGAAGCTCCTCAGATAGTTCATCTTGCTCAGTCTTTATCAGATGAAGAAACAAAGACATATGCACAATTCCTACAAAAGAAAAGAATCAATTTTGCATGGACATATTCAGACATGCCAAGGGTTGACACAAATCTTATAATGCATCACTTATCCATAGCTCCAGGAGTCAAACCAGTGAAATAGAGACTAAGAAAGATGCATCCACATGTAGCTCTCCTTGTCAAAGCAGAATTAGAAAAACTCTTGAGAGCTGGATTTATCAAAGCCATAGATTACATGGAATGAATCTCAAACATAGTACCAGTTTCTACACATGATGGGTCCATTCATGTATGTACAAATTTTAGAGATTTAAACAAAGCATGCCCAAAGGATGATTTTCCACTTCCAAATATTGATATGATAGTGGACATGATAGCAGGTTATGAAATATACTCTCTAATGGATGGATTTAGTGGATATAATCAGATTAAGATAGCACCTGAAGATCAAGAGAAACAAAATTCACTTGCGCATGGGGAACTTATTGTTGGAATGTCATGCCATTTGGATTAAAGAATGCAGGGGCTACCTATCAACGAGCTATGACAACTATATTTCATGACATGATGCATAAGAACATGGAAGATTATGTGGATGATACCTTGGCAAAATCAAGAAAAAGGGATACACACCTTGAAGATTTGGAAGTGATTCTAGATCGAATGGAACAGTTTCAACTTAGGCTAAATCTGAAAAAGTGCGCATTTGGTGTCACTTCAGGAAAACTCTTAGGATTTATCATTTTAGAAAAAGGCATAGAGTTTGATCCTGAAAAGGTCCAAGCAATTCTCGATATGCCACCTCCTCAAAATATCAGTCAAATGAGAAGTCTTCAATGACGTCTTCAGTCGATTAGGAGGTTAATTTCTTAGCTTGTAGATAGAGCACAACCTTTTAATAAGACATTGCATAAGGGTGTTTCTTGTGTTTGGAATGAGGATTGTCAAAAGAGCCTAGATCAAATCAAACAATATTTGGCTAATCCTCCAATTCTAATGCCTCCTATTCCAGGGAAACCATTGATCCTATATATTTCAGCTACAGACACTTCCTTGGGGGAATTGTTGGCTTAGTTAGATGAAAATGGAAAAGAGAGGGCCATATACTATATAAGTCATACTTTTGTGTCATATGAGGTCAATTACAATAACATTGAGAAAGCTTGTCTTGCTGTGGTGTTTGCTTCCCAAAAGTTGTGACATTACATGCTAGCTCATACTACACACTTAATTGCTAAGATTGATCCTCTAAAATATTTTCTTAGTAAGGCTGCTCTCACAGGAAGGCTCGCTAAGTGGATGATGATATTATCAGAATTTGACATAGAGTACATTGAAAGAAAGGCCATAAAGGGGCAGGCTATTGCAAACCAGCTTGCTGATTTTCTAGTTAAGGATAGCATGCCTATACAAGTTGAATTTCCTGATGAACATATATTACATGTCACATCTCACACTTGGAAAATGTTCTTTGATGGCTCTAATATGCAAAATGGGTCAGGTGCAGGGATATTTTTTATTTCTCCACATGGATATACTATACCAAAGTCTTACAAATTACTCTTTCCATGTACAAACAATATAGCAGAATATGAAGCATTAACAAATGGATTAAAGATGGCTATAGAATGGAATATCACTGAGTTGCATACTTTTGGGGATTCACAATTGATAATTAATCAAGTCAATGAAGAGTATCAAACCAAAGATGACAAGTTAATACCCTATAAGAAGATGGTTGATCCTTTGAGACGCTATTTCACTTTTGTTGCATTTCAGCAAATCCCTAGGATAGACAACAAGGCTGCAAATGCTATGGCTAGATTAGCTTCACTTTTGCAATTGGAGCAGCATGAGTCCTGATTTGAGTTCCTGGTGGAAGAACTACATTACCCTATCTTTGATTCACCTAAAATTCAAGTCATTTGTACCCTTGTCACACATGAGTCCTCCCGATATGGTGCTATCTATTCATATCTTCATGATGGCATCATCCTTGACACTTTCAACCATTTTGAATGCAGAAATCTCATCCACAATGCCTCTCACCACACCCTTATTTCTGGTGATCTGTATAGGAGGGGTTTTAATGGGATGCTTCTTAGGTGCTTGGAAAAGGAGGAATCTGACCAAGCGTTAGTTGACATTCACGAGGGAATTTGTGGTGGACATTCTAACGGTCTTGCCATGGCCTGTTGATTTCTTAGGGAAGGGTATTACTGGCCCAAAATGCAAGCAGATGCAGTAGCTTTCTCTAAGTCTTGCGAGAAATGTCAAAAACATGGAACCTGATTCATGCTCCAGGTAGGGAGCCAATTCCTTCTATTTCTCATTGGCCATTTCAATGCTGGGCCTTTGACCTTGTTGGAAAAATTCACCCCAACTCATTAGGTGGACATGAGTTTATCATCATAGCTACTGATTATTTCACGAAGTGGGTAGAGGTAGTACCTCTTTCTGTTGCCTCAGGCAAGACTATTTCACTCTTTATTCTGAATCACATTATTTGCTGATTTGGAGTTCCTTCTGAGATCATTACTGATAATGGAGGACAATTCAAGAATAAGGACCTCAAGAATCTATGCAAAATTTTTAAAACCAAGCAACATTGGTCCTCTATTTACTTTCCACAGGGAAATGGATAAGCAGAAGCCTCTAATAAAACCATTCTCAAGATTCTTCATAGGACAGTACACAAGAATGGTAGGGATTGGCACTTAAAAATTAACCCAGCACTATGGGCTTACAGAACAAGCATTTGCACACCTACGGGAGCCACTCCTTTTGCACTTACTTATGGTGCTAAAGTGGTATTACCTTTAGAAGTAGAGATCCCTTCACTCAGAGTCTCTCTCAAAGGTTTGATTACAGATGAGGATTGTTGTGCCATGAGGTTACAGGGACTAGAACTTCTAGATGAAAAGCATAAAGCTTCCTTTGATCATATGAGAGTATATCAGAAGTGTATGTCCAAAACATTCAACAAGAAGGTTCGCCCTAGAGAGTTTCAAGTAGGTGATCTCGTTTTGCAAGAGAACCCTAAAAATCAATAGAATAGAGAACAAAAGGGGAAGTTCAAACCTAATTGGCTTGGGCCATATGTCATCATTGCTAGTTTTGGTACAGGTGCTTATTTGTTATCTGATGAGAATGGGGAACAACTCCCTGAACCCATTAATGTGTTGCACCTAAAGAAGTTCTATCCTTGATGCCCATTCTATCTGGAGGCATCCTTTGTATATATTTTATGATCTTGAAAAACTACCAAAAAAATTGATATATGATGCTGAAAAAATCCTAAAAAGTATAAAAAATCCTGAAAAAATACAAAAAAAATAAAAAAATGCAAAAAATTCAAAAAAATAGAAAAAGTGCCTTAGTGAAAACCTGGAAACAGGCGCCTTGGTAGAAAAAATTTAAAAAAATTGAAAAATAAAAAAATCTCCAAGTGGTGAAAACCTAGAAACAGGCACTACTTGAGGCCTTTGCACTCCTATTTGTTAGCATGCGTCCTCGACACTGAGCCTTTCTCTATCATGTCTTGACCTTATTTGGCGTAGTCTGGAATTGGTCTTTATCTTTGTCTAGGGGGCATAACTGTTAGCATAGGTCCTTTGGGTGCATTTGTCTCTTGGGGCATTTCACAACAGGTGTTTTTCAACACCACCCCAAACAGTGTTTCTCAACACTACCCTTACATCAAGTGTTTCTCAACACTTATCAGATGTCTTACCCAATAGTCCAAGTGTAAAGCAATATTGCTCATTTGTAGATGTGATACTCAGAGTTTGACTCTATGACCAACACACACACACTTAAACAATCAACTCGCTGAGATATGTTGACTTTATTTTTGTGTTGTCTATGAGGATTTCTTTGATGAGTGGTCTCTCCCTGAGAAGTTTTCGATGATGCATAGCTAGAAGACTGAGGGTATGAGAACATGTTTTATTTCTTTATCTACTTGTAGGTATATTTTGTTGGTCCTAACTGTCATGAGCATTTATGCTGGTCTTACTTGACACTATGGATTGACAAGGTATTATCCTTGACTATTTTATGCAAGTGCATGCTTCTAGTAATCCTGACCTTCATGTGTCTTGATACAAGCATAATCTTGCCATATCAAACTTAGGTAATCTCACTGCACTAGTCATCTTGACCTCCATGTCTTTGATGCCTAGGTGGGATTTCCACATTTCTATCTGATAAAGATCATATTCATATTCACATAGTTATGCTAGTGTGCATTGTATGATCTGATGATGCTACCAATAACACTCGATGATGATAATTAGATGTCTATTAGCGTTGTGACCTTGCAAGTCAACCACTTTCATAGTAGCTTGCATTTTTAGGTTCATATTAGTTTAGTTTTGCATCTTGCATATGGAGAGAGCTCTCCTTTTTATCGTGCATGGACTTGTCAGTCAACTACACTCACTTTTCCTTCTTCTTGATCACATCTTTCACTCCTTGTCTTTTTCATCTCGAATCGATTCCTGTTCATCACAAGGGGTTAATCGTATCATTATATCCATACCCCTAAAACAAAAATTTCATTTTCAAAAACATGAGTCTATATCATATACATGAGAATTGAACATACATCTATGAGAGAGAAAACATACATAAGCGCATACATCAACATTTTGAGCAAATAAGACAAGACAATACATATGAAAACTGATACAACATCCAATTGAGATAATCAAATATGATATATCCAACATCCAGTATATCTCATGTATGAAAGCAAAGTCATGGTACAATGTCATCACTGATATAAACCATACAAATGAGATCCCAACTAGATCAAAGTCTCAATAGTATCATCTAACATCACATCTACACCTAAGCCCTAGACCTAGGATGCACTAGCTCCATCATGTGGCACTGGTGGAGGAGGAGGTGGTGCAGCTACCCTGTCAGGAACCATATCTGATGCTCTTGTCCTCTGAGAATATGACGGTGCTCTCTGACCCTCTGGAACTACTTGGAGATAGAGTCCATGATAATATGCAGCTCTGGCTACCTCCCTTCAGATCTCTAGTGTGGCTACCTATGCTAGCATCTCATGGTGTGCTATCTCTACCCTGAGATCTCTAATCTACTGGTCTCTCTCTAATCTCAGATCCACTAGCTGCTGATTCCATACTACTATAGTAATCCTCAACTGCCAAATCTCTATCTCAAGATTCTAAATGCGGGCTCTCAAATCATCCCCTATAGCTGGATCCACATGCACCTATCCTTGTACCTACTCCTAAGAAGGTCTTTGTACCTCCTCACACCTCGAGCACTGACCTCATGGCCATTTCCAGCCACCAGCTCTAGATCCCTCTCCCACCTCTCTAACTTGGCCTCCTCCTCTACCCTCATCATCTTCTCCTTCTCCTCCTCCCGGGGCAACCTGTGCTACATCTAGTATAGTGAATCGAGGGAATGGTTCCCTCTGTCACTCTGCCCTATACGCTGCATCAGCTCCTGCAACTGCCATGTTTGGGAGATACTCCTAGGGTTCCCTCCTAATCCCAGCTATCTCCTTGATAGCCTGCTGATAGTCTAACATGGGTAGCCACCCATGTCCCTCCTCATCTCTAGCCCTTGCATAGGTAGTCATCTGTGTGGAGACTCGCTGCTGCCTCCTGAACTTTTGCCATACTTGAGAGATGCAGAATCTCTCGACAATCTCTAAGTGTCGACCTACTAGTGGCCGAGTGCACAACATATAACTCATCTCATCCTCTGCATCTCCCCATGCCTCAACATCCCTGTATGGCCTCCATGTGAATGAGGTCATCTCATCTAGGATCCAGCTATAATGTGTCACATCCCCTGTATGAGCATGCAATATGAACCCTGCATATCTATAGATATATGGGTATCTCCTCTCTCTCAGCTGAACCTTGGGGTGCACCACAGTGATGTACTCCCATGCCCACACCTATGTCAGGATGGCACCACACGCCCATGTCCAACCATCCTTGTAGATGATCTCATGCAGCTCATGATACATCTCTGCTAGTATGGCAGGACCCCATGCCATGCGTCGAGGTCTACCCACTAAATCAACCAATAGCTTGCCCCATCCAATAGGAAATCCCTTCTAACTGTGGTTAGTCATCAAGATCTATGAAATGAATGATGCCACAATGTATGACACAGGAAAATCTCAACCAAAATCATCTATCAGCCTCTCCCAGTTGACATGCCTATCCAGAATGGTAACATCCTGGAACATCTCCTGGATGACTCATCGTCCCTCAGTGGCATCCTGATCATAATACACCTGAGCCAGCACACAAATCATGTTAGTTTTCATCATATGGAAACATTACACTTACACAATTATATCTAAAAACATGATTATACTTATAGGCTCATCGTGGCATGGTACTCGCAGAATCCTGTAGACATCCTTTAGTGTGATGGATGCCTCCCCTGTCAGCAAGTGAAATGTGTTGTGCTCACTATGCCATTGCTTGACCAAGGCTATCAGTAGCTCATGATCAGCCTTGATATATGGGAACCGCAACAGGTATCGAAATCCCATCGCCCTAATGTCATCCTCACCTAGATCATCCAGGTTTCAGACACATCTCAATCCCACCACCTTCAGCACTCTGATGATCAACGCTAGAAAGACCTCCTAAAAACCATTCAACCTAGCCATATGTCAGTACATACTATGATGAAAATTAGTACAAGACACTTAAAGCATAACTATTGTCTAGACCCATGTCTTACTTTGCTCAAAATGATTCAAATTTTTAAGTTTTACGAAAAAGTATCGTGTGATACTTCTCCCTATAGTAGTGTGATACACCTTTGGCTGTACGATACTTCACTCGGTATCATGCGATAGTTCACCAGTTATCGTGCGATACTGGTATCTATACACGCGCGATACTTTGGGGACCCGTGAAGTATTGCACGATGTTTCTTCCCAAAGGGCGCGATACTTCTAAAGTATCGCGTGATAGTTCACCTAAAACTAAAATTTGAAAATTTTAAAATGTGCTAAATATGCATTAAATGCTATAAATGACTCAAACAATGGCTAGTTTTTAGAAACATACTGGGGCACCATAATGTGGAGGCCGGTTGTGCAACCAGGAGCGTTGAAATCAGTGTCTATGGACGGGAACTCCTGTTGGTTGGGCCATCACTATCTCTCAGAGCTCTAGATTCTCAAATAGTTAAAATTCAAATGATTTTGAAAATGACACCTTTTACCCCTTTTATAGCATTTTGACTTTTTGACCAATTTTCAAAACATCTCAAAATTGTGCAAAAATTGCACCCCTAGCTAATTTCGACGTTCTGGATCCATTTTTGGACTTGAAATCAGAATCCAAGGTCATCTTGCTAGTCAAAATCACATTTAAAAATTTTCCTTCTTCTACGCAGTTGATTGACCATTTGAGGCATAATTCTCTGATCTTTGATGGAATTTCTTCCTTCCACGTCTCAAATTTTCTAGTCTTTCATTCGCTCTATTTCTAGTCTTCTATTTCTATTCTTCTACCTCCTCACTGGGGCATGTTTCATTGCCTAATGGTTATCCTAGTATCATTTATCTTCGATTATGATTTCATTTCGATTTGATCAAATTTTTATCAATTTTCTATCTCTCCTCTACCTGATTTCAATTTCAATTCCGAGGGGGCAGTATCTATGGGATTCTCATCCCCGATTCCTTGATTTTCCTGATTCAGACATCTTTTGTGAGCTTTTGCTCAAATTTGAGATTCTTATCTCTTACTTTGAATGTGATCTTGAATCGACCTCATGTTCAAAGGCCTTTGTCTATGCTTTGTCCAGATGTGATCCCGAATCGACCTCACATCTGAGTTGTTTTGTGATCCCAGATCGATCTCACATTTCAACTTCATTCTTTGACTACATGTGTTCCCAAATCGATCACACATTAGTCAAAGAGGGGAAAATGTATGCACCCAAAAATGGTCACCTAGACTTTGGGCCCCATTTACTTGATTTATTTATCTCTGAATCAGTTTTATCAATAATCAATATTTTTCAACACTATCAATTTCCTTGATCAAATCTTAATTTCATCATTTTCAATTATTTTCTATGAGCTAACCATTTTATCCTAAGTTTTTATTTACTTAAAAGGAATATTTCCTCCCCTTTTATTAAATAAAAAGCCCCCACTTTTCCTCTTATCCTAAGTTGCACAAATAAAGCATCATTCTTATTTTATAAAAAGAGAAAAAGTACTTTTTGTCTCATATGGACACAAAAGTCAACTCCTATTTTCCTATCAGAGGATATTTGTGAACAAGGATCAAGCTTCCATTTTTCTCCACCATTGATTAAGTCTTTTGCCTTGTAATCTCAATGGTCCATTCCTTTTCATTTCTTATAAAAGGAGAGCTCTCTTCCTCATTTGGCATCCATCTTTTTTATGCTAATGTTATGCTGCAGGTTTTCCAGATCACTTTCGAGCTATCTTTGAAGACATTCTACATCAAGCTTTGAATACTTTCATTTCATTGTTGCATCTCATTTAGTTGCATATTCCCTTTGTTTAGTTGCATAATCATGTCATATTAGCTTAGTTTCCTTTTATGCAATAGATTAGCTTCACATAGCTTAATTAGGGGAATTGTAATCCATTGCTATTTCCTTTCATAGTTGCATTGTACTTCCATTTTGATAGATTAATCTTGCATATTCATATTAGCTTACATTACATTTCATTTGGATTCATTGGAGATATTGGTATTCTTGCCCTTGTCTTTAACCTTGAATCTCTCATTGTGTGGTTGACTAGCAAGGTCATTAGCTTCATAGCTCTAGCTGAGAGCAATTTTAAATCTTGCAACTCCATACATAGAGATCTATGGATCAATTTTTGAGGCCTCATTTTTGAGTGTTCTTGATTGTAAGGATTCATAGAAGTGCACAACTTTTGTGTGTACACAACCTACCTAGCATTTATACCATTATGATAAACAAGAAGGCGGAGATAAGGTCCCCTTGCCATATGCCTTTGTTTGTCTCAAAGAAAGATTATGACCTCCCATTCAACAACACCAAAAGCATTGGTGTCTTTATGCATCCTTCAATCCATTTGATCCAATCAACATAGAAACCAAATCTCTCAAGAACCTTTAGCAAAAATTCTCGGTTTACATTATCATGTAAGCTTTTTTTAATGTTGAACTTTGTCATCATTCTCTTGGTCTTAGCTGTTCTTACTGAGTGAATGACCTCATGAGCCACCTTCACCCCCTCATAGATTGATCTATTAGGTGAAAATCCACTCTATTCTAAATAAATAATAGAGTTCAGAACATGCTTAAGTCTATTTTCCATCACCTTCTCAATAACCTTATATATAGTATTGAGTAAAGAAATCAACCTGTAATAATCAAAGGTCACTCTTTCAACCCTTTTTGGAATAAATGCTATGAAGGCATTATTAAAGTCCTTCAAGATAAAACCACAAACTCTTAATTCCAATACCACTTCCCACACCTCCTTTCCAACTATATCCCATGCTTTCTGAAAAAAGATACCTGGAAAACCATTGTGGTTTGGGGGTTTTATCCTCTCCACGATCAAAGATAGAAAGTTTGACTTCCTCTAATGAGACTGACTCAATCTATTGCTAATTTCTACGCTTATCAATAAGTTGCACATCAACTATAGCCTCATTCCATTGGACACTCAAGCCCCTTGAAGCACCTTATGCTCTAGTAAAGGTTCGCTTACATCAATTAAAGCTTCTTTCAAAAGATTCCACATCATCATCTTTTATTTTAGTTTCTTGTAAGAAAATAAAATCTGACCTATCCTGATCCACACATCTCTTGATTACATGGATCTTGTCAAGGGCATTGTTTCCCCTAACATTCCATGATAGGACCCTCATGGCTTCTGCATAAAGGCATGGCCTTTTTCCAATCTCAAAAGTTTAGTTTGGTCAGTTGCATTACCAACAATCTCCAACTTCATTCTAGTGGTCCTCACACCCCTTCTCCTTTCTCACCTATTTTTGGTTTAGTTAAGGCAAAAGGGGTCTACTCCACTATTCTAGACTCCATAATGCCAGTGTTCTAAATAACCTAGATCATCCTCACCCCCATCTTCCTCTTGATAGCCATAATCTGAATCAGACTCATTAGTATTTCCTCCACTATCCTTGACCTCATCAAAGGAGTTGTCCAAATTTCTAATAGGTGAGATTTTAATATCCTTATATAAAGAGTCACTTTCCTCCCCAACTGCTTTCAAAGATGAAGAAAGAGTTAGTCCATATGCTATCTAAAAATTCAAATTAGATTCTTTCATCGATTTGAAGCCTCTTTCATTCCATTCTTTCTTGTTACCCCCCTTTTCCAATCGAATCTACTTCTTGGAAAGTATCAGGAACCACCTTTTCCATTATCATGCCATCCTGTTCCCTGGTTGCACAAGATTGATCCCCATGTACCATCCTTTCATTTATGCTAAAATGTGCCTCCATAACTACATTTCCTTTAGGCTTGTCTGCACTAATACTATCCTCACTTCCCTCCCTATTTGACTTCTCCTCATAGATTCTTGATTTCTCCTCAAAGATTCTTTGGTTCACAAAGAAAATAGTCTTGTTTACCACTTGGGTAGAACTAGGCTTAACTTCATCACAGTTTGCAACTTGCTTTTTTATAACTCATTTTATATAAAGTAATTATAAGTGATTTAATTTAGAGTGGTCTTCATTTTTGTGAGCTTAAGTATTTTAAAAAATAGAAACTATATCAATGCTAAACTATTATTGATGCACATATAGAGGAGAAATGCACATTCATTTCACTTTTCCATTTTTTTGTTATATTAAAGTGATCAATTAAAGGTACTAAAGATGTTATTTAGCATTATTTTGAGCATAAATTACTAGTCATAATAGATAAAAAAATATTTAGAGGCAAGTAGCTAAGAGTTAAAATTTTATTGTGCTAAATAAGATTGTGGGTGTAGCCCTACATAGAATTGTCGGTATAATTTGACACAGTCATGGAAGCAGGGTCCTAGAAGGGACAATCCAGGCCATATAGCTAGAGTACACACAACGAAAAAATACATGAATTCCCAAAACAAAATAGAATCAAATCCTTCTTAAATCAACAAAAAGATGTACAATTGACCAGAAACATGTTGGTTTAAGATTCAACACACATAGGCTATGTGTAATATCCCCTTCTGTAATAATTATTTATGAATTGATGAACTGATTATTTAATATATATATTTTGATTAAACACCAGTGTTATTATAAAATAAATAATTATTAATAAGTAAATAATGAATATATCAATGAAGAAATATAATTAATTACCAATAATGCAAAGATAGTTAATTGTATGTGTAAGCACTGATTACATTAATAAGTATTAAGGTATTGTAACTAATAATAAATGGCCAGCGATAGAGAAGAGTTGTTATAAGCAATAATTATGAATTATATCTTATGGTAAATTAATCAAAATTTAGAATATAACAACAGACATATCTATTGGAGGCATCCCATCCATTCAGAAGATATATATTGGTTATCAAATCCATTATAGGGGGGGGAGAATGGAAGAAAAAGAAGATATTAAAAAAATATTACAATTAGTGCTGACTGACGGAATCAGCAAATTGGTCCAAATAGGACTTATGGTATTTAAGACAATGTCAGTAATGTATTTTCAAGTGGCATTATAAAATGGAAATGATGACTGGTGAATAATTATATATATAAATAACAATATAATCATATATATATATATATATATATATATATATATATATATATATATATATATATATATATATATATATATATATATATGTAACAGTATAATCATATATATATGTAACAGAGAAATCAGAGATATGTGTAAAAATATATATATCAATAACAAAGATTTATATATGTAAAAATATATATTAATAACAATATAATTATATATGAATATATGAATAACAGTTAAATCAGATAAGTTATGTTATAAAGTATATATAAGAGATTATGATTTTATATATAAATATGCTAATAATAATAAAATCAAAATTCTCTCTCTCTCTCTCTCTCTCTCTCTCTCTCTATATATATATATATATATACACATGGGAGCATATATTAATAAAATCTGAATTTCATTAATGAGATTCTTACATAGTTTAGACTCAAATCTTATTGCTACTTTGGTTTATGAGAGGGGAAAGGCTGAGTCTGAAACTATGAATAAATATACAAGGAAGTATTTATAATTATATATTGAGACCTTATTTAATCCTATATACTATTTGACTCAAGGAAAGAAGTTGTAATGTAACCAAGGAGGGGCTTGTCTAAATCCAGGTAATGGCTATCTGTCCCAACATAAGGTGGGGGTCAGCGTCCCAATAGTTTGGGCTTGGACCTGTAAAATTTGAGGGAGCCCATTATGGTTGGTCTCTAGGCACCTTGGATAACATCTACGCTTCCTTTCATGAAGTTAAAATAGTAATAAGATTGGATATGAGTGTTAAAGATAACTAAATCTAAAAAGATAAATGACTAATCCGATCATGGACATTACAATCTGAACCTTAATGGAAAAATTTAAGATAAATTAAGAAAGGTCCCAATAGGGGACATTACACTATGAAGGCGCTATTTTGGGATCTTGTTTTGTGTTTAAGATTCAACACACATGCCTGATTACCAACACAAATCCAGATCCCAAAATAGATGATAGTTTCCAAAAAGACTAACTATTACCTACTGCTTGAGTACTACTCCCCTTGCCCCTAGAATGATGGTTACATTGAATCATGTCTAATATATTGACTTGTATTTATTTTTATGTTCTTCTAGGTTAAGTTCACAGGAAGATGCTGAAAGGTAAGTTTAGGCTATTTTTCTTTTTACTTATTAAGTTTCTCTCTTTTTTAAGTTTTATATATTTGTTAAGTTGTGTCATTATTTTATATCACAAACATGTTCAGATCATTATGTTCCAATGTATTCCTTAATTAAGTATTAGTCAAATTATGAAATGCTAACTAACAATTTTGAGAATTTGTAGCTATCAGAACTGTTTATGGCTTGATATAATGAAGAGAAGCTGAAATCATTGAAGTTGATGCATTTGGTGTTGTTGAAAAGAATAGGAAAAAGAGACGTATGTACATATTATTAACATTTTATATCTGTTTTGATGATTTTCTTTACTACCCACCCTTCTTATATATTTAGGGAGTCTGTAAACCTGAACAATTCTTTTCCAAAATTGTTACCATCCTAAATTTAATTTTCTAGACAGATTTAAAAAAATAACTCTACATAGATTTTAGATGTACCTACATTTATATTTTACTATATTGATATTTGTTACATTACAGTGATTGATTTATAGCTAAATTGACAATGATTGGATGACAGGATTACACAAAATTTTAAATGGTGCAAGCTCATGACCCCCCTTGGTGATTACACAATATTGAATTTTGTTGTAGATTATCAGCCCACCTCTCTTGGAAGAGGTGGTTTGCTAGGTATTTGATAACAAGGATCCTCCAAGTCTTAATTAACATTTTCAGCTACTTATTTTCCACCATTATAGAAAGTTGAAGCATACAATAAAGTTGCTGGTATAGATTCAGAGCAACAAAGATGTGATTGGTTGCTGGTCATTCCTTGAAGCCCTATGTTTTTTGACAGCTTAAAGATTGGTCAATTGGCCAAGACCATTATTTAAGGTATTTCTTGTGTCCCTTGCATTTTTTTGGTTAGTGTTTAATTTTTCTTTTTTAATTTACTAATTTTTATGTTAACATTAAAGTTGCCAATCACAATTTTAGAAATAAATGCATCATTTACGAATCACATCACAAGTCCCTCAATAATATGTTTCATAGTGAACAATCATAAATCATAATATTATGAAACCAACTTGACATAATTATATCATGATAATAATAAGCATGTTTTAATCCATCACATATTAACATTGTTGATAATGAAAAATCATAAATTACCTTCCTAAAAACAATATTTAAAAGAGATTTAAGAACTCACTTTATGAATGCAATTCATGACACAGCTTGATTTCATAATTATTAAATGCACATTTTTACACATCACATGTAACATTATTGTAAATGACTAATTTTGTTTTGCACATAATAAAACAAATTAATAAAGATGTGCTACTTGACAATCACATTATTGCAACACAAAAACTTTAAAATAATTTTTCATTTTCAATCAATGCATTGTAAGAAATTATAAAATAAAACCACTTAACATGTAATATAAATAATATAAATTAAATGCATTCATAAAGTGAGTTCATAAAAACTTCACATATAATATAAATAATATAAAATAAATATGCTTGGTGTGGTTTGGTTTGGTTTGGTGTGGTGTGGTGTGGTGTGGTTTGGTTTGGTATGGTGTGGTTGTCTTAGGTCAATTAGGGGAGGTCATATAAGCTTCCACCTTCACGTGGTTGGCCTTGTTAGTAGAGAATATGAATAAATATTCTTGAAGCTAAGAGAAGCTTGTTTTTAATTATTTATGTTATTTAACTATAAATAATGTTTTATAAATATAAGCCATATTATGTGACATGGTGATATTCTAAAAATAATGAAAATTATGATTGCAAGGCAAACTTTTAAATACTCAAATTGTTACCAAATTGTGTAGTATTTTCCTAGCTATCATGGTTATATATTATATATGTCAAGAATTTTTTATGTTTATAATGAGATTTTTATGCTAAAAATAATTATTAAAATACTACTTAAAGGATAACTCTTGCATAATAGTTTTAATTATAATTTTTTCTTATACTTTTAACTTTTGTTTTAAAGTAAATGTTAATAATGAAATATTAACACTTAACATATAATATAAATAATATAAAATAAATATGTTTGGTGTGATGTTTTCTTAGGTCAATTAGGAGAGGCCATATAACCTTCCACCTTCACATGGTTGGTTTTGTTAGTAAGAGAAGCTTATTCTTAATTATTTATGTTATTTGACTATAAATAATGTTTTATAAATATAAGCCATATTATGTGACATGGTGAGATTCTAAAAATAATAAAACTTATGATTGCAAAGGAAAACTTTTAAATACTCTAATTGTTAACCAAGTCGAATAGTATTTTCCTAGCTATCATTTTTGGTATGTTCATAATTTGGAATTTTTATGCTAAAAATAATTATTAAAAATACCACTTAAAAGATAACTCTTGCATAATAGTTTTAATTATAATATTTTTCTTACAATTTTAACTTTTTTTTTAAAGTATGTATTTGTCAATTTTAATTTTAAAGTAAATAAATAAATCTTTATTATATTGATAAAATTTATTTTTTACAACCTATTTTTTGATTGGTAAATATATTTAAATTTTTTTGATCAATAACATTCATAATTTTATTAATATAAAATGATTTTACAAATAGAGTTACATAGCAAGGCTATATCATATTCCTGAATATGCAAGTATCCCAATCTAGAAGAGATCACCTACAACCTACCACCTACACATTACAACAAGTTTTTATATATAACATTCAAACAACCACGACCCTTGAGTGGTGAAATATGAGCATTACAAAAATCATACAAAAAATGTCAAAAGCTTCGCCATGAGCCCGAAGAAAATCACAAAGTGATCAGAGACAAAATGTCCATGACCATCACAACTGCCTCCAAAAGACATCACAAAACTAGGTCGACATCCATCTTGCACTCGGCACCACTACTCCACTTCCAGTCGATCCAATGTTGCACCAAAGGTCAAGTCTTCACTACCCTGCATGCAACAATCCTCTAGCATTTGAAAAACCATTGCTATAGGGCTTCTTTTATAGAACACAACATCCCCAAAAATGAGTCCACACACCAACTTTTGTGACCATCAAATGATTTGTAAGCACTTCCTACCACTCCTAGTTTTCATCTTTCATAGAACCACACCTAACAAGACCCTAGGCATTGCCATAATGGGTAGTTCATGATAATTAATCACATGCTTCAATTTTCCCAATACAATGGCAATGTTGGCCACCCTCTGAGCCCCTTTATCCAATTTCCCCCACCATCTAACAAACAACACTAAACTATAAACCCTTGCTTCATCTTCATCTTCAAAACACTCAACATAGTAAGACCCTATCCCAAGAATTGCCCACTTCAAAATGGAGTCAAGGCCTAGATTAGTAAATCCTTCTAAAAGAGAGTTGTTACCACCTGCTTCACCATCACAATTTCCTCACCAATTTTGAGCCCCCATGTGTCCATTGAGAAAGTTGCATCTATTACTACTAAAAAAAACCTCTAGAATGACATCGCTTGCATTTCATCTAGTAATTTAAAACCTCACATGGCTTGCCTTTCCATCCTTCAAAATGATGCCAACATTAAATTCACACAAAAAGGCCATTCACACCTAATCTCCGTAGATTATAATGATTAAGTTGCTCTTCCTTTCACATGCTTGCCCAAGCTTAAAAGCTTAAACTATAATAAAAGCCTTCCAAAAATTAGTTATCTTGTATCTTTCCATATAAGATGACATCACTCACCAATCCAAATTTATATTTGGATATTATTGAGAGATTTCACCATATAGGACTCCATAACCGGAGAAGGCATAAAGAATAAAATCATTTTTGTTAAAATTCTAAAGACAAATAACGCAAGTCCTCCACCCTTATTTCATTCTCCTTATCAAAGGTAAGAGCCCATTTTGATAATTTATCAGCCTCCATATTACCACTCCTCGCATGACTAATTTTGAACTCCTTAAAACAAGGAAGCATCTCTCTTATAACATTAATAATGTTTTGTAAATTCCAGCATGAGTATCACCTTTCTAAATAGCTTGCACTATTATTTGAGAATTATCTTCAAGATGAATTTTATGCAAATTCAAGTGCCTGCCAACCCTAAGAGCAAGAAGGGTTTCCTTTACCTTTGACATATTATTTATTCCCTCTTTTAGTTTTGGTGTTGCAAGGGCTAGTGTGTTTCCTAACTAGTCATGCACTATAACCCCTCCTCCTGAGGACCCATGATTGCCCTTCGTAACCTTATCAAAATTGAGTTTTATCCATCCAAATTCAGGTAATTCTCATTTAACCTCCTCCCTTCCCTTTCCTTGGATTACTTTCAAACTCCTTTTATATTTAAATATAATTATTTTCTTTGGGATCTAATTATTTTCATGCCTAAAATCCTATAAATATATCTTTATTTTTTAACATTAGTGTTGAAAAAATAAACCTCATATTTATGCCAATTCACTCTTTATTCTGAAGTAGCACTATATCTATCAATTGTTTCTCTAATGGATCTAGCTTCCTAAATAAAGGCTCCCCCCATCGAATAAGTGTCATCAACAAATTGTAAATGGGATAATGGGTCCATGCCTTCTGCCACTTTAATTCCTTTCTATTGGCCTTCCATTCTCTTTCTCAAGATCAACCTACCTAGCACTTTTTCCATTATGATAAACAAGAAGGGGGAGATAAGGTCCCCTTGCCCTATGCCTTTGTTTGTTAAAGAAACCTTATGGGCTCCTATTCACCAACACTGAAAGCCTTGGTGTCTTTATGCATCCTTCAATCCATTTGATCCAATCAACACAAAAACCAAATCTCTCAAGAACCTTTAGCAAAAATTATGGGTTCACATTATCATAAGCTTTTTTAATGTCAAACTTTGTCATCATTCTCTTGGTCTTAGCTATTTCTACGCTAATCAATAAGTTGCACATCAACTGTAGCCTCATTCCATTGGACAACCAAGCCCCTTGAAGAACCTTATGCTCTAGAAAAGGTTCCCTTCCATCAATTAAAGCTTCTTTCAAAACATTCCATATAATCATCTTTGATTTTAGTTTTTTGTAAGAAAATAAAATCTGACCTATCTGATCCACACATCTCTTGATTAGGTGGATCTTGTCAGGGGCATTCCTGCACCTAACATTCCATGATAGGACCCTCATGGATTTTGCATAAAGGCATAGCCTTTTCCCAATCTCAAAAGTTTAGTTTGGTTAGTTGCATTACCAACAATCTCCAACTTCATTCTAGTGGTCCTCATACCCCTTCTCCTTTCTCCCCTATTTTTGGTTTAGTTAAGGAGGAAGGGGTCTACTCCACTATTCTGGGCTCCATAATACCAAAGTTCTAAGAAAACCTAGATCATCCTCACCCCCATCTTCCTCCTGATAGCCATAATCTAAATTAGACTCATTAGTATTTCCTCCACTGTCCCTGACCTCATCTAAGGAGTTGGCCACATTTCTAATAGGTGAGATTTTAATATCCTTATATAAAGAGTCACTTTCCTCCCCAACTGCTTTCAAAGATGAAGAAAGAGTTAGTCCATCTGCTATCTAAAAATTCAAATTAGATTCTTTCATCAGTTTGAAACCTCTTTCATTCCATTCCTTCTTGTTATCCCCTTTTCCAACTGAATCTACTTCTTGGAAAGTATCAGGAACCACCTTTTCCATTATCATGCCATCATGTTCCCTGGTTGCACAAGATTGATCCTCATGTACCATCCTTTCATTTATGCTAAAATGTGCCTCCATAACTACATTTCCTTTAGGCTTGTCCGCACTAATACTATCCTCACTTCCCTCCCTATCTGACTTCTCCTCAGAGATTCTCTGGTTCACAGAGAAAGGAGTCTCCTTTACCACTTGGGTAGAACTAGGCTTAACTTCATCACAATTTGCAACTTGCTTTTTTACAACTCATTTTATATAAAATAATTATAAGTGATTTAATTTAGAGTGGTCTTCATTTTTGTGAGCTTAAGTATTTTAAAAAATAGAAACTATATCAATGCTAAACTATTATTGATGCACATATAGAGGAGAAATGTGCATTCATTTCACTTTTCCATTTTTTTGTTACATTAAAGTGATCAATTAAAGGTACTATAGATATTATTTAGCATTATTTTGAGCATAAATTACTAGTCATAATAGATAAAAAATATTTAGAGGCAATTAGCTAAGAGTTAAAATTTTATTGTGCTAAATAAGATTGTGGGTGTAGCCCTACATAGAATTGTAGGTACAATTTGACACAGTCATGGCAGGAGGGTCCTAGAAGGGACAATCCAGGCCGTGCAACTAGAGTACACACAATGAAAAAATTACATGGATTCCAAAAACAAAATAGAATCAAATCCTTTTTATATCATCAAAAAGATGTACAATTGACCATAAACATGTTGGTTTAAGATTCAACACACATGCCTGATTACCAACACAAATCCAAATCCCAAAATAGATGATAGTTTCCAAAAAGACTAACTACTGCCTACTTCTTGAGTACTACTCCCCTTTCCCCTAGAATGATGGTTACATTGAATTAAATACCCTCTGAAAGACAAGAAGATTCGATCGACCCAAAATGGAAATTATTGAAACAAGAACCATGTCAGCCAGAAAATACCTCAATCCCTAAAGCGGAAAGAACATAATGTATTCAAAATAGGATAGGACCTAAATCAAAGAAGAACACCTCCAGATAAAAATGAAGTAGCGATTCATAAAAAAAGGTTCCAATTAGATCTATAAGTCATGAAAAAGATCTGATACGTACCGATGAATCCAACTAGCTGTTACAATGTAAATTGCTTTTAAAGAACCAATAACACCAAAATCCATAGCTTGTCAGTAAAAGAGGCAATCAGTCGAGAACTCAAGAACAAGGTCTAAGAACATGTCCACGGGCTAAATATTATTCCACAACAAAAAAAGAACAATAGAAACTGAGAAACCAATTTTTTTGGTGATGTAAGACTACCAACAATCCAAGGATTCTCCTACATTAGACACCCCTAGTGAGAAGAATATGTTCCATAAGAGAAACTTATGAACATCTAACATGATTCATGACATAAATCCCATGCTCATTCTTGATCCATATTTCCTCTTTATCTACAACTTTCCTTCTCTGCAACTCCTTTTTTTTTTCAGTTAGCTCCATTAGCTTACCCTACTCTTCATTCTGTAATTTGCACAAGATAGTAATGAAATTTTACTACAAACTCTTACCTTTTGTACATCCAATTTACTTTTGGTACAAGACTTTCTCTGCTCCAAAGTATTTTTCTACTTTACCTTACCTCTGTCATCAATTAGCACCCTCTCATTCTTAGATCCAACCATTAGATCCCTCTTCTGACCCATATCGACTGCTGCATACTGATTCTCATATGATTAACTCTTCACAATGCTCAAATTCCTTGCACTTTTCTCCACTTCCTCCTTTAAGGGAACCAAAGTAAACTTACGTCCATCCTTTTATTTTGTGACTAGGTTTCTTTAGCAATCATGAAAAAATCCCTTATCATACTTCTAAGGTCTTCCCAATAGAACATGACAAACACTCATAGATACCACATCACACAATACTTCATCTCTATAAGGTCCAATGTTGAAATTCACCAAAAATTGTTCTTTCACCTCCATCACACGATCATCTTGAAACCAACTTATCTAATAAGGACAAGGATGTTTAAGCCTCTTCAAGCCAAGCTTATCTACCATCTCTTCCGATACCAAATTATTAGTACCACCACCATCCATAATTACCTTACAACATTTTCCTTCTGATTTACACACCATCCTAAATTTTTTTCTCCTTTGTATAGGTTCAAATTCCTTCTTACTAAACACAATTCTTCTAAGCAGAAGAGATTCTCTCTTCTTAGGTTCAACCATGTTATCGATAGTTTTCTCTTCATGTGCCATAATATTCTATTTATTTGAGCCTTTCTTAGGACATTCAAAAGCCCTATGTCCATTCTCACCACATTTGAAACAAGTACCTCTAAATTATTTTCTATTGTTTCCTTTTGTAGGTGCCCTCTAATTTGGTTATTTGCTCCACTTTGGTTTTGACTCATCTTTAAGGATCTACTTCTCCTTTCTATTACTCACATGCCTCTTCCTTTCTCTAGGGTTACTATTTTGTTTCCTCTTTAACTTATCTTCTTCCTTCAATGCATAATAATAAGACTCCTCCATAGTATAAATCCACACTATACTCAACTCATCCTGAATATTAAATCTCAAACCAATAATATATCTAGTCACTTTCTCCTTAGATATCTCCCAGTGTCTAGATCTTATTGTCATCTTATAGAATTCTTCTATATACTCCTTCACACTTATGTCCTTCTACTTCAAATTCTACAATTTCATGAATAATTCAAGTTCATAATCCTTCGGTATGAATTTAGCTTTTAACCTATTAACCATTACCCTCCATCTAGTGATTTTAATTTCACCATTCTCCACTCTATCTTTCTGCAACTCCTTCCACCATAAGGCAACATGACCCTTCAACTTAGTCTATGCTAACCTAACCCTTTGTGGATCTTTGATATCTTCAAGCTTAAAATAATATTCAAATTCACCAATCTAGTCTATCAAATCCTCAAGATGCAAAGAACTAGAACAATTAGAAACTTCCATCTTATGACTTTTACTTACTTGTGCCATCACCCTCCACAACCTTTCTTCTTCTATAAATTCCTTAGTATCCACGGTCTTAAGATCTTCAACAACTTCCTCATATTCCTCCCGAGTCTCAGGATCCTCACAAAATCCAACCAATACATTTCAGATCTTGGTCCTCATCTCATTCTTGAAGTCTTCCATCATTTCTTCTAGCCTTCTAGGGTTCATTCTTCTAGGTGACATCTTCCCAATTCTCAGGTGCAACTATCTCAGCTTCAGTGATCTAATTACAAGGATTCAATTATCTCTCACTTAGTGATCTACTGAACACACTTGCATCCTTCCTACAATTCAGTGATTTGTTCACCTTTGGCATGTCTTCAATAACTCATTCAAAGTCACCAATTGATAGAAAAATCCCCACAATCCACTTGCACAAGTCCTCTGTAATTGTGGGCCAGATCCACACTCTACCACCCTACAAAAAATAGCTACGGGTCTTTTGCAAGCTTAGGAGATCAAATCAACTAGCACTAAAACATCACCCTCACTCTGATACCATCTGACATAGTCACGACAGGAAGGTCCCCAAAGGAATAGTCCAGGCCGTGTAGCTAGAGTAAACACATTAGAAATAACATATGAATTCTCAAAACAAAATAGAATCAAATCCTTTTTATATCAGCAAAAATATGTACAATTGACTAGCAACACGCTAGTTTAAGATTTGGCACGTAGACCTTATTACCAACACAAATCTAAATCCTAGATTAGATGATAGTTTTCCAAAAGATGAACTACTTCCTACTGCCTGACCACTAGTTCCCTTGTCCTAGAATGATGGTTACATTGAATTAAATACCCTTTGAAAGATAAGAAGATCCAATTAACCCAAATGGAAATTACCAAAATAAGAACCATGTCGTCCAAAAGAGCTCTCAATCCCCAAAGAAGGAAGAACATAACATTTTCAAAATAGGACAAGACCCAAATCGAAGAAGACAACTTGAAATGAAGCAATGGTTCATCAAATAAGGCACCAATTAGATCTGTAAGTCATGAGAAAGCTCCAATATGTACCAATGAATCCAACTAGCTATTACAATACAAACTTCTTTTGAAGAACCAATAACATTGAAATCCATAACTTGTCGGTAAAAGGGCCAATCTATTGGAAACTCAAGAACAAGGTCTAAGAACACATTCATGGGCTATATCTAAGTTCACAACAAAACAAGAACAACAAAAAATAAGAAATCAATTTTGTGATGGATCAGGACACTAGTAAATTTTACCCTAAATTTCAACGAGAATTAGTCAAATTTTCTACAATAATTGGTCTAATAGATGACTAAAATTGTGGTCGATCTTTTTTCCTTGAATTTTCTACAGGGTCAATAATAGTCAAAATTTTGACCATATAATTGGTCAAATTATCGACTTAAACAATCCCTTGGAACTAGAAGAATAAGACGTCGAATGCATAGCATTGTCGTCAATTCAACTGGTGTAAAGGTCAAAATTGAGACCATTTTGTCATCAAATTATCCACCCAAGTGCGTCGAAGGGACTGTTGAATGCATAGCATTCTGGTCAAATTTAGTACTATGTAAAGGTTGAAAAAGCGACCAATACTAACTTTTGTTTTAAAAAAAATGTGACACCATTTTCAATATATTCCTACTTTTAGTTGAATATATTGCTTGTCTATAATTAGTATGCATATATGAATCTATGAAGCTTTGATTTAGCTATTTTCTTCTATTTAGCACAATTAGATTATTTCTCAAGTAGGCCCACTTGAGATACATGTCCCTAGTCTTTTTTTTCATGTTAGCATAGATAATTAAATTTTATAGTCAGTAACTTGGATTCTGCTAAACATTACTATTGGACTATGTGATGCTCTTGCAGCTTAGACAATTCTTTAGTAAGTTTAGTTTTGGCATGTTTTTAGTTTAGTTTAGGTATATATAATCTTTTAATTTTCATATGTTATTACTTATTATTAATTGTTTGAGAACTACTCAATTCATTGTTTTGCATTAATCATTATTGTTCATAGTTTTATTTCGTTAAGTGTATGGTAGAATTGCAATTTTCTTTTTAACACAATAGATGACAACCTAAGTAAAAGCATGCACATATAGTACTAAACCATGACATGCCTATGTCCTTGGGTTGATGTTTAAATGTATTATATTTTCCATAAGAGGTTTTTTTGTCAGATAACCTATCTTTGAGTTTATGGAGAAGGAAATTTGTCAAGCTCAAGATTGATGAAATCTCAAGGGATGAATCAGCCTGATTCCACATCACTTTACTAGGACTCTAGTGAGCTAGAGAGATCAATTAATTAAAGTGGATATAAGCTTAATGTGACAAAAAAATACATAAAATATAAGTAACATTATGCTACTAAGAGATTAAAAAAAATATTTAGTCTACTAGAAATGAAAGAGAATTTGATTAAGATCAACTGGTGGGCTTTATTAGTTCATTGTCTTAAATAATTTTACTAGTCAAGGACTATAATGTGGGTTCTTGACACCAACATGAGATGCATGCATCCTGTATGGACAAGGTATAGGGACTGAAACTAGAGAATACGAAATCAATAGCTATGCTTACAAAACTAGGAATAGATGATATGTTGATCCTAGGTTAGTGATAGTTGGAAATGACCTATAAGGGCCTATAATGATGTAATAAGGCCAATAGAGCCTCTAAATGATGTTAAAAGCACTAAAAGTGCAAAAACTTGTAAATTGCCTATGAGGGCAATATAAGCCAAAATGGGCTTAAGGAGGGTTAGTTAGGAGTTATTAGAGGTAAGAAGTTATTAAAGGTTGCCTTTAAACCTTTTAAGAGTCTTTAGATTAGTATAGAAATGTTGATTTGTTGAGTTGACAACTTTGCTGTCAACTTGACAACATTTTCATATGTTATGTTAGTGAATAGTCAGTTTTTTACTGTTGCAGATAGTTAGGAGTTAGTTGGGTGGTTACTCTCGGGTTATTTGAGGAGTTAGTGTCTTTTGGGTAGGGGAGCCATGATGGAAGGCAATGTGATATGATCCAAGGTCATTATATCCAGAAAGAATGAAAAAGACAAGTGATTTTGAATAAGAATTGAAAATTTCCTGCAAATTGGTGATTCACTATCCCTACGGGTACAATCTGGTAACATCAAGTTGTTCTAATTGTTTGTGAAGTGGTATTTTCTTGGCTATGATTTAGGAACGTGGTGTAGGGCACCTTGGAAAAAGCATGCAAGGAGAGTCATTTAGACTCATGAAGGTTTAATGATCTAGGAAGATCAAATTTTGGATGTAATTGGACCTATGGTCCATTTTTGTAATCGATGTTTTAAATGTGATAAGCCTAAACTATAAAGGCATGTAATAGAGGCAAATGGCATTGAAAGGTCAACATGTACCTAAAGGGGTTCATTAAAGGTTGTTTTGTTGATCCTAGTCTATCAAAGGGATCTAAAGGCCTATAAGGTCTTTGACCAATGTAATAGGATCTCTAAGGACAATTTAAAAGGTTGTGAAAGCACCAAAGAATGCCCAAAGTTGTAATGTGCCATGTTGGCAATTAAGGCCTGATAAGGCTTATAGGAGATTTAGGAAGTTTTAGGAGATTTGATAGGTTTATAGGCCTTTAAGAAGGTTAAGAAATAGAGATAAACACTGAATGGTTATAAGTTGTCGAAGTTGACACTTTAGTGTCAACTAGACAATAAAATTTTAGTTTGTATTAGTTTGTAACTAACCAGCAACAGTCAGATAACTGACTGTTATGGTTATGCAGGAGGATAAACTACTTTTGGAAGCCTATTTGGTAGGTGTAGGTGTGTAGAGGAGGCATGGAGAGATGGTGGAGTATTGACAAGCAATGTAAAGAATATCAAATTAATAAAAAATGAACTGTTCTCTGCAATATCTATTTACCGTTCCATGGGTACAGTCTAAAACAGTGAATTGTCTTGATAGTTTGAAGTGATTTCTTGGCATATAAATTCCATAGGGCATTGTATTATTTTTTATTTACCATTTTCTTTCATTGCTTATTAATTTTATCATGTCTTAGGCAAGAATAATAGACTGGTGCATTCAAGAATAGTGACTAGTTGGGCAAAGTCAAATACTTCTTGTTCTGAGGCTTTAAGGATGGTGAACCTCTCCCACCCTCTGTAATCACTGTGATTGGTGGGAGAGGATGAAAATGTATTTTTCAACTTGTGGTATATCCATTGTATGCAGGGGAGTGCAAATTTGTTGGAAGAACCACAAAAGTTGGTTGTTTGCTGATGGAGACTAAGCCCGAATTGAGACACCAGTCATTATGAAAGTGATTTGATCCATGTAAGTGGAGATTTTTTGATGGAATGTGTGTGGGGGGAATCATTTATGAAGTGTTTGTGCTATTTTTTTAATTTGGGAGTGAGTTTAGAGGTCCTGTTGAACATGCCCTAGATTAGTGACCCTAGAACCAAGGGTTTGGTGGCAAATGAGTAGGGTGAATGGTAGAACCTTGTAAGTTTGGAATCCATTATTTCTGAACCTCTAGAAAGACTATTTTAGTATTTGGAGTCATGGGAGCAAGTGGAGTTAGGGGTTGCTTTGTAAAAGTGGAGAATTAGGCCTAGTGAGGATAGGCTAGGGGCATTGGATCTTGGGTATGGTCCAAAGGAGCATAGGCTAAAACTTTTAGAGGATTTAAAGATCCCAAAATGGTATTAGAATCATGTATTATTTTCCTTATTTGTTTGGGGAAAGTTGGAGAAAAAGTCAAATTAATGACTGGTGAGGGCTACTAGCTTCAAGGACTGATTGTGTGTGTTGGATAGAAGATGAGTGATCCAGACTTAATGGGTTGATGAAACATGGTAGATAGGCTATATGGAGGTGTTTCATGAAGTTAGAACAAAGGTTGGGGCTTTGGGTGAAGATATGGTGTCTAGGAGGAACTAGGTACACTTGGGAGACAAGTCATGGAGGGACATTGAGGTAAAGAAGTTATTGCAAAGTGGAATGGATTTTCTCTTTGATATGATGAAGATGGATACCACACACCACCTCTACATTGGAACATTTCTTTACACTATACTCACCTGTCTATATAATCAAATCATTGTTTTTTGTCATTGACATCACCAAAGAATTGACTAGTGTTTGTTAGTGCCAGAATAGTCACTGTAGACACAGTCAGTGTTTGGGTTTGTAACCACACCATGTATTGACCCTATATAGTACAATCACTTAAAAATTTCTTCTATCAACAAAGACAACTGGCTTTTCACCTACATAGTGTAATCACTTAAAAATTTCCAAGGCTTTTTGTCAACAATCACATTTTTTTCATCTCCAACAATAACTATAGTCGAGATGACCATAATTTGTTGATGTAATTTGAAAACCAATCTAGCACTCCTATTGAAAATTGATTTGATAAAATCATATTGCAAAATGATCCCAAGGTACAACCCTAAATTTAACCACACATGCTCTATAGAGTTATTTTCTAGAGATTATGTATTTGTGCACATAGATTGACCTTGAAGGATGAAGCAACAAGCTGTAATGGAAAATGAACACAATGAATTTAAGGAAACTAGTTGTGTCAAACAAGAACCTTAGCATAGATGCCTTAACATGCAAGAAAGGAAGCAAAAGTATACTTCTCATGACCAACTCTGTGGAAAGCCTATTTGTCTAATATATCTTAATAAACTTACAAGTTTTGTGCAAAAATCCAAATGTGGTGCATATCAACCAAAGCTATCAGTAATTTTGAAAATAAATAGCATGGAAATACTAGAGAAAGATACAATAAACAGAATCAAAACATCAAGTATAACTCAAGAAGATTAAAAGCCATCACTATACAAACTATGTTCCCTGCAAAAATACCTGATCAATTGCAGTCTTCCACTTGCCTATACAATGAGAAAGAAGGAAGCTCATCAAATGGAAGAACTCCATTTGTAAGTCTGGCCTTGCCTACAGACCAAAAACATAAAAAATTTTGTGGGATAGATGATAATAAAAAAACTATTTCAAATCATGCATATTGAATCCTTTAATTGACTAGTATACATGGAAGCCTAATAATATTTAATTGATGATAGCTATTAAAATATGTTAAACGATGATGAAATAATCAAATCCAAATAATAAAGAAGATAATTTCTGCAAGATGATAAATAAATGTCTTTAGAAGAGTAAAGAAACATTGAATATTTTAGTTGATTAGTTACTCAAAATAGTACACAACTCACCATCATACTTTGTACAACAGTAAGATTCAAGTGACCCAAATTATTCATAATCTTCAGAATACCAGTTGCCACTTCTTCAAAATTGACAGGAAGCATATACGCTGCCTGTAGCTTCAAATCAAATAATTAGAGTAACCCTAGTTGCTTTAATAGGTGAACAAAAATTATCTATCTTGACTCAAATCTAAGCAAGATGCTTCCAAAAGTGTATATGGCTTGAATAGATAAAATGAAAATCACTAAAATAGTGAACTTGAGGTCAATATAATTCATGGAGGCAAATTTTTAAGAAAAAATATTGTCACAGAACTAAAACCATAAATTTACTACATTAATTCATAAATAAAGGTCGTTGGATATCATCACAAATACATGTGTTACAGAACATCTAAGAGATTATTTGTTTTTGCTTGTATTCACATCACAATCTACAAAATCAGAAGACTCATACATATACTTTTTATTCCCTTGTTTGCATTGCCTATTCAGAAGATATAATGAAGGATTGAACCAAGTTGCCTCTTTTTGTCTCTGCTTCACTTCTGCTACTCTTTTTTGTAGTATCAAAACTCACCCATGCAAAAGGAAATAAAGGGGATTTTAGGGAGATGATATTCATTTTTGTTTATAACAAATGTGAATTCATTTGAGTGTGTTTTCCTTCAAGCACAACTTGTCCTTAGGTCAATAGCATCAGAGCACCTCATTATTGTCTATCAAATCCTAGTGGTATTGGAGTTTATCATCTAAATCCTTCTTCAAATTTTGCATGTCTACTCACACAAGGTCCACATGGAGAAAGTAAGCTCTAGAAGTTCATGAACCTTGATCTTACTTATCTCCATAATCTCAATAGAAGATGGCAGACAAATTGATAGCAAAGATGTAGCAACAAAGGGATGATTTGGAGAAACATTATGAATGGATATAGGCTATAAGCATGAATCTAGATTAGAATGTCACATAATATCATATAAACAACAAAAACACCATAAACTTGTAATCATAGCATCATGATCATACCATCGTATCATCATATGCTTCAAGTTCAACATCAAAATATTAAAATGTCAAATGATAAATCATAACATCAAGTTCAAGTAAAGGAAATAGAGCCTGTATAACCATATTTGTTTGTCATACCCTTTTTGCAAGGAACTCAAAAATTATTCAAATTAAATAAGTATGAACTGTAAGAGACTAAGAAAGAAGGCAAAGGTGTTACCTCACTAGGATGATAGTAATAATGAGACAAAGAACCATGAAGACTAAATCCAAGGAGACTAGATCTGAACATCTGGGTTTGATCAAATTCAAAAATTGGTTTGCCTTCATAGCATTGTCAAGTCAATAACATGAGCATTATTTTGTGTTTAGAGTGTCATCAATGTTTTTAAATGTAGAATGAAATGGTTGTAAGTATGCATTTCTGCCACATGCAAATGATTTTGAGATATAGACATGTGCAATCCAATCTCCCAAGGAATAGACAACACCACTTATCACCATCTTTGCCAAAATAGGATTTGTCATAAAGAGATGTTAGAATAGTTACTAAAATAGTCATAAATTATGTTCTTATAGTAAAAGAATACTTTGACTTAAGAAAAAAACTACACAATATTAAAACATGACATTGTGCTTTAAAAACTAAAAAGGTACCTATAATGAAAAACTTCATTTCGACTTGCTAATTGGTTGTCACTATTAACTCTAAGCTTATCTTTAAAGTTTGAGCTTCACTTGGTTTTGAGAATAGTTTAATATTCTCTACTAAACAAGGCCAACCACGTGAAGGTGGAAGCTCATTTGGCCCCTTCCCCCCCCTAACATCACTCTAAATTCCCCATTAACATTTAATAACATTCATTCATTCATCCATTTTTGAAATATAACATTCAATCATTATAATCACATGATAAGATTCATTAACACACAGCATTCATGAATAATTCATTAACACACAACATTCATGAATAATTCATTAACACATAAAATTCATTAACACACAACATTCATGAAGAGTTCATTAACACGTCATTCATCAACATTACTAGTACAAAATTACATCCATTAAGACAACGTTCTTTCATTAGCAAAAAATGTTAATTACAATCATTTCTTTTGGGTTTCTTGCTATTTTTTTAAATCATGTAATTTCTAAGAGGAATATCAATGTCCTTGTCATTCCCCTCCTCTACTAATTCTAATTCCAACGCATGTCTCCTCCTCATCTATTTAGGAACACAAGGCCGTTGCGCCAAAGGGGGGTCTGCTGCAATAACAACTACTTCATGAGTTAAGTTCACACCATTTTATATTAGTGAATTACAAGTATTTATTTAAGTAAAAGAACTATAAATCAAAAAATTAATTTAAAAGAACAAAACATAGATTTTCTTTACCTGAATGTGCCACATGATCTACATGGTGATCAGTCTGAACATCCTCTGACACTCGTTCAACATGACATGATTCTGTATCCTCTAAAATATACACAAAAAGGTTACACCAAGTTCAATTTAAGATGTTAAATTGTATTAATAATTACATAATTAGTTTTAAATAGCAAATGAGCACCTCCATGGATAGTACGATGCACATTAGGGGCTTCATGATGTGGTGTATGATTTGTGTCACAATTAAGAGGCTGCATTGCAATGTCATGCACATTATTATCAAATAGATTGTTGCTCAAGTATTCAATTTCTAATATATTTTTTGGCATATTTACTTGTGCACATGATGCCGGAGACTCTTCAGTTGGGCCAGTGGAAGCTTGCTATAGGCATTCAGCCACAGCTTGATAGCCTTCCTTGAAGGCAATTTTTTTGTGTTCTTCTATGGCCTCTAAATTAAAATCAGAGCCCTACATTTTTTGATTAAACAAAATTATTTGCATTTTATAAATAATTTTTCTCTGCAATTCATTTACTGCTACTTACAATTTGTGCTTTAATTTTTGAATATCCACCAGAGCCAAGTCTGTGCTACCCAATCTTTTGCAGCCTGGCCTTTGTTGCCTTTGATGTGTCCTACAACCTATAAAAAGTTTGAAATATGTTAGATGATATAGATATAAAGATCACTAATTGGTGCATTATTACATTGTACTCGTAGTTAATACTATTGCATACCTTCTCTCATTTGCTGGTGTAATTCCTCTTTGAGCATCCCCTTTCTCCTTTGCATCGAAAATGAACTCATTCCAATCCCTCACTGGAATAAAGGGAGGACGCTCATACTTTGGGTTCTGGACGAGACTCTTTCTATATGAGTCCCTCACAGTCTTAAGATTTTTGCAAGCTCTTTCTAAAAATTTCTTCTCATCAAAAATATTATTACCAAGCTCATGCTCTAAATCTTTAATGAGCTGATCTTTTAATTTTTTTTCTTGCAAGTTCCACCTTTTAAGAAAAAACACAAAATTGTTAGATATAGCTAGTAAAAGAAAAGAGCCGAATGAAAGGAAAAATATTGTGCCAATTAATGATATGAAAAAAAAATAGTGGGATAAAGTTAGTTCACTTATGATGTTCCACCTTGAACGTATGGTGGGCCCGAATATATGCAGTGCGAGGTCATAAAGCTTCTTATAAAATGAATCATTTCCTGCAAAAAATGTCATGGGATAATCAATCCAAAACTTGTTATGAATAGGTAAATGCATATTACAATATAAATTTTTTTATTTAAAGTACCTAGAAGCTTAGGACATTTTAAAGGCATTGATTCATTATTGTCAATCAACAATGACATCTGCATAACTGCTGTGCTAGAAACACGGGTAGATCTAAGAAATGATGTTGAATTATCATCAATACATGTAGTCTGATCTATATCTAGCGTACCAGATAGTGTCATCGGTGTATCTCCTACTCCAAAAAAATAATCCACTATGTGATGCACCCAAGATTAAAGTACAAATTATCAAATCATAATTAACACAAAACCAAATATAGCAAAACAAGGATTTACCAGCTGGCATAGACCGTTAAGGTGTTGATCTTTGCATGCCCTTTGTTGCCAACATTGCACTCGGCAATCTTGAATGGACGTCCGTCGACCTCCTAGGAGGAGTCTCCTGCACTTGATGACCTAAACAATACATTGTTAGCAAAGACATTCTGAAATAATAAAAGTAAGAGTTAAGAAGTTTTTGAATGTTCCAAAGAAAAAATTTCTTGTAACTTGTCAACTAAAGGATTATTTTACCTAAGGCAGCTAGAGCTCTGCTAGTACCAGCTTCACCACGTTGTCCTTGACCAGGTTCTAGATCAGTTTCCAAAAATTCCTGTAACAAGAACACATATTACATATTTTACTTCACAACATAAAAGAGTATAAAATATAAATCTTTATTGAACTTTTGTTATAACTAAAGATTCATTACTGCTTACTTGATAATGATGTGCTTGTGCTCTCAATTCAAATAGCCTCTTCATCATCTCCTCGGTTGGAATATTTGCTTCATCCAAAATTCTTATTATTTCTAAATTGATTTTTTAAATTTTTTTCCTCAACATAATTGTTACATTATGCCTTTCTATGATATCATCATCAGAAGGGGTAGCTATTGCCTCTGTACTTATTGCAGGTGCTTTTCTCCTATCCTAAACATCAAATTGTGATAGGAATATTAATAAAACTATCATAAAAACTCCAAAACTGTAAATAAAATAATGTAATAATATAACATTTTTCAACTATCTAATTTGTACAATTTCAGTAAGGTTTATCCTTACTGAAGAATGGGTGGGAGGAGCATCCTCGTGGCCTCTATCATGTGCGGGATCCATATCGTCCTATGACAAAGATTAAATATAAAAACTTTAGCGAACTGAAAGCAATAGACTTAGCAAAAAAAAACTTATTAATAAAATGGTATATAGTACTTACCACTCTCATGATAGTAACTTTGTTTGTATCTATGTGATTTAAATGGTAATCTATTAGCAGTTCTTCCCCTACACTTATTGATTTTATCACACATACAAAAACTTGATTCCCCTCACATGCCTCAAATATGCAATTGGGTTGCTTATTAGTTGAGGAAAGTCACGTACTATTTATAAAACCCACAATATTACCTATTGCTTTTGGTCTCCCATCAATGTACATTGCAAATCTTTTACTTTGATCATTTTCTTTCCATTGTATATAATTAGTTGATAGTGCATACCTACGCATACTTTTTTTATATTGAACAATCCACATCCAATCATTGTAATTGTAACACAGACTGACATACTTGAACAATTCAACAACTTTTTTGTAACATACCTTTATCCCATCCATGAAAAATAGGCCCAAACCATGTAATGAGGATGGAGCAATGTGATATATCCTCTCATTATCACAAAAATTAGTGTTAATTGGAGGTAGCTCATTGGGTACCCATTCTTTCTCAATGTGTGTGTACCAAAAGGGCACCTTGATGTCACCTTTGGTCTCATCATCATAAGAACATGACCCCCCATTAGCAAGGAAAAATTGCATGCGTTTATCAAATTTTTTTCTAATTTTTTGACCTCTAATTGATCTCCCTATTTTAGCTGTACTACATGTAGAACTTTCATCTAGTATTCCCTCATTCCCCTCATTCAATGTAGATAGATCTAACAAGTACCTATTTGGTGGGTCCTGCAATCCATCAAATGAGATATTGTCACGTCCTCACTTCAAATAAAATTTTGATAATATTTAAATAATATATATAGAATAATCAAGTCATGACCCATACGTATGGTTCTTCTTTGTCTATACGTGAGAGATATAAAATGTACTAAGTTGAAAGTGATTATATAATTATATTTCTACACGGTTCTTCTTTGTCTATATATACATTATATGATTATATAATATGTCTATTTATAACATACATGCTCAGTGATAAACAAGAAGAATATAAGAAAATTATGTCTATTTATTGACTTATACCTGTTGATCCATGTCACTGTGCATGATCCATGCCAAAGGGGTTAAATTTCCTACATATGTTAATCATTTATCTTAAGTTAGCTAAAAATTACATGATACATATGCTACAAATAACTTAGAAGACAACATGAACAATATGAAACATCGTAAACATGAACAAATTTACCTTATATATGGAATGCAAGATCATTAACAGAAGGGGTGATGATATCTATAGTCAATTGCCTGTTTGCAAAAAAGGTGATAATCAAACACAATATATACATGTATTAGCAGCAATTAATTGAGCATCGTAAGCAAAACGTTGGTAATTATAAATCACATATGTTGTAATCATTAGAATTGAACACAATAAATATGTAATCATTACAATTGAAAGCAATAAATCATGTCAATCATTTCATTGATCATTTCAATTATGTCATTGATCATCTTCTTCATCATCATCATCATCATCACCAGCATCACCATCATCATAGCCATCATCGCCATCGCCATCACCATCATCATCATTGCCATGATCACCATCACCATCATCATCATCATCATCATCATCATCACCATCATCTTGATCTTCATCATCTGTTTCTCCATCATCTTCAATATCTTCTTCTTCCATAATATTATACTTTATCGGTCTTCCTCTTGGATCATGTCTAATAACAAATGACCAACCCTATTTATGTGGAACCTCTGAGTAAAACACTTTCACATTGGCTTGGAAGAACATAGGGCTCATCTCCAACTAGCTCAAATGACCTTGTATTAATTATTGTAAATCTATTATCATGTTGAATAATAGTTCTATCTGGATCATTTTGATTCAGTCGTAGCCTGTACCATTTGACGACAAATAGAACTACTTTGAAGGAGTTAAAGTAGCACTCAATTATATCATCCAAGATGTCATAGTATTGATTTTGAGATTTTTGAGGATGTATGTCATTTCTAGATGATATATTGGTGACCTTGAAAACTACAGTTATCTCATAATCACAAGTTTTCTTTGTGTCATCCAACTTTTTTATGCGAAATTTGTGGCCATGATAGTACATAGCTTTGTGGTGCTTGACCTACAATTTTTCAAGCATGTGTAAATTATTTGCATCATGAGTTGATACAAAACATACGAGTCATGATCATTAATAAATTTGTACGTACCTCTCCACCTCTTAAACCATGTGCTAGATCAATTACCATTGACGTAACATTGGAATCTCCATTACGATGAGCTTTTCTAACCAATAAAGCAACACCTTCCCATGTTAATGAGAAACCATTTTGTTGACATCATTCAATCCATACTGTCATCCAATCAAGATTGTTCGCAATATACAAATGTATTGCATCCCACTCTCGACCAACTGTATAAAAAAAATACACCAATTATAAATAACTTATATTAAAGATTTATAAGAATTAATTAACTACAATAACATCTTAGATTTACCTCTCACTTTCCTCAATCTACCTTTTCCCATCAAGTACTCCCCTTCAAATTTGTTAATGGAGTTGGGATCCCAAATACGATCTACATGGATCTTTGCTGCAAACTTAGGAAGATATTCACTAATGTACACCATGGTTTGGTATACCATATATCCCTCCACCATATAACCCTTAGGATGTGCTCTCTGTTGAACCGAGCCTTTCAAAAATTTCAAGTGCCTCTCAACCATCCACATTGACCTAGTTGGTACAGGTCCACACAATTCAATCTCCTCAACTTGATGTATGAGGTAGTGTTCTTGTGGATTGAAAAAAGTTGAAGGTAGACACTTTTGCATTTCACACATAAGAAGAGGAATTTTTCTCTTCCAATATTTTATATCTTCTTTATTGATTTCTTTAGATGACAACCACCTCATGTATTTTCCAAAATCATATATAACTTGTTTGACACTATTGGCGAAGTGGTATGGGAGAGATAGAGGTAGAACCTACTGCAATATTTGTAAAATGATCTTGTCAATATTTTATAAAAGAATGCAATGAAAACTACATGCAGTATACAAATATATAGTTAATACAAAATAACATAAATTACCTTAATAAATGTATGTCAATCATGTGTTTTCATCCTTGGCCCAAATTCACTTTTCTTTGATATGAGATTGTTTATGTTCACAACAAATCCTGTGGGAAATCGTATTTTTTTTTATGACCTCTTTTATAGCATTGCTCTGCTGCTCTGACAATAACCAAGGGCACTTGTATCAATCTAGTCTCCATTGTTATTTGATCGAATGACATTTTTCATTGCATTGTTGGATTCTTCAATGTCACTACAAATTTTGACAATTTGGTCTTTGTCACGCCTTCCATCCAAGATTTTCCATAATGTCTCTGTTACATTCTTTTCAATATGCATAGGCTCAAATAAATGCACGATTGGGAGTTGCTCGTAGTACGACAACTTAGTAAATTGTGTAGGATAACTTTTTAGTCCTTTTAGAAGTTGGTCATTGATGCCTTGACGACCTTCACAAGCATCAATTACATCATCAGTAAACAAAACACAATATCAAAATATAAATTTGAAATAAAAACCATCAAATGGAATCACATTACCTCAATGATTTAATTTATTGTATGCCGACTTCCATAGGCAAGGTGTCATTCTCCATGGCTTTGATGTAGTCTCTTCTTTCCCATTGAAAAGATATTTTTTGGTAATTCGGTACTTATGATTTCTGTGGAGAAAGTGTCTATTCTCATCGAATGCCTGCTTTCTTAAACTTTTTGAATGACGAGATTTCATCTTTGGATCACAAACTAGACATGCAAATTTTCCCTTTGTTTGAAGACCTACAAGATCGTGTATAATTGGATTAAATGTGTTAACTTTGTGTTAGCACTATAACATACCAAAAAAGAGGTGTTAAGAAGAGAACATACCACAAAAATGTGTTAGCCCAGGGGCATCATGTATTGTCCATACAAGCATTGCATGGAATTGAAATTGTCTTTGTCCTATTGGTCTAGAGATGTCATACATAGTGACCTCATTCTATTACACCATCAAATCGTTGATAAGGGGCTCAATATATACATTGATATCTTTAACTTGGTACTTACCTAGTTGAATGAACAAAAATATTACATAATTATTATGACCATTTTGATGGATTATTAATAATAAATTAATTTAGATGACCATTAAATCAAAAAATACCTAGAACAATCAGTGCCAACATTATGTGCTCCCTCTTTATGGACAACCAAGGAGGAATGTTATTGTTGATAACAAAAATAGGCCACACTGAGTAAGTAGATCTCATATCTCCAAACGGATTGACACCATCCACTGCCAATGAAAGCTTGAGATTACGAGGTTTTTTTAAAAAGTGTGGCCATTTTTCCTCTATTTCCTTAAATGTCGAACCATCCATAGACATTCATATAATGTCATCTTGAATTCTATTGCGTGCATGGTAGTCCATAAATTGTGCCAAGCTATTACACCTGAACAATTGTTGCAGACATGGAATAATGGGAATATGCCAAAGAACCTTGAGAGGTGTCATGCCCCTGACTGTTCCAGACTTTATTTCCTGTGTTATGTTATGTTATGTTAGATTTCTTTGAGTTCAAACTCTGATTGTGTTCTTTGAACTTAGTTATTAGATTAAATGTGTTATCTCTGATATTCTGCCAAACATTCAAGGAAATTATGTTTATTTCTGTCAGTTAATGAGTCCTATTCTGATGACAAAATTGGTTTAGACCGAATTTTGAACATTGGTTTGATTATGAAATAAAGACAAACTATACAGTTAGTAATCATTTGATTATTGATTCATTGTTTTGGAATCCTTAGTAATATGTTAGACATAATTAGAAATGGTTACTTTATCATTGTTAACTGTATTTTGACGTATTAGATAGTATTTAGAGTTCTATTGTTATTCAACGTTAATCTTATTCTGAATTTAAGATAAATGAAGTTGTATATATGTATTTTTATACATGTAACTATGAGAGAATGTTTTGCAAGAATGTGGTATTTCTTTTTCTAAAATTATATTATTGACTTTGGAGATGCGCTGTCATTTTAGATGTCTGAAACAACATATATATATATATATATATATATATATATATATATATATATATATATATATATATATATATATATATATTGTGGTTAATAATACTGTTATTAATATTAATAATAATAGTATTATTAATGATTAATATTAATATTAATATTAATATTAACATAAAAGAAGTTGTTTCGCATCTAAGTTTTGTTAACTTAGACTTATGCCAAAGCCGCGCCTAACACATATCAATGTGGCACGAATCTATGCGGTAATGCTGTTTTAAGTGCAACAAGGTTTAGTGGGTTTTAAATGACTGCAGAGATATCGAGTTTTGAGCCTGTACTTGGTGAGATATTGGTAGGAAGTGGTTTGCGTTCACTGCAAGTGATAAGCTTGCATTGAATGAACTTGTCAATGGAATTCATTGTTGTGTTTATGACCGCCATTTTTTCTGGTTAAGAAGTTTCAGTTTGTTTTGACTCCATTTTTGTTACCATGTCTTGCTGCGGCATTTTGGGTGAACAGTTGGTTATGGAACCGTGTCACTGTTGTTTTCTTCTTGATAAGTGGCATGAAACGAAAGGGGTTTTCTCGGCACAGATAAACCTTTTTGCTCTTGGTTATCTAGGAAGTTGGGCGTTGTTACGGTTAACTCTGCATTTTTGGGTTCTCTTTCACGGCATTTTGGATTTCGTTGTGAAGCTCACTAGGCAGGAGCTAGCATGAGTAGTCCGGTTCTGGTTATCTCTCCATACGAATACCAGGCAGGGGCATCTCTTACCTTACTCTCTCTATTTTCATTTCTTGTTCTGCAATGGAAATTAAGGAAATGATGGTTAATATAGTTTGCTAGTTGATAGTTTAAGAAGCTAGTTTAGTTACATAATGCTGTGTTTTATTGGAGTTGAGTATTGTGTTAATCTGTGGGAAAAAGATCAGGAAATGTTATGTGTATGTATTTTTGTGTGTTAAGGGTATCGAAGTTTATCAGTTTTGGACAGTATTAAGGGTTTTTGTTTTTTTGTCACAGTCGTTTACCGAGTTTGGTATCGATGATTGTTTAGAGCTGAAATGTGGGGTTTGGACTTGGTAGTATACATATTGTCATCTGTTATCAATTGTATCTTGTGATACACTTGTAACATGAGTATGGTTTAAGTAGTTCATTTGGGTGAACTCCTTTGATTATCTGGTGTCGTTCTTATTGTGTTAAAAGATGGTTTGTTACTGTATGTGCCAGTTAAAAATGTGGATGCTTTGGTTAGGTCAGACTTGATCATGAGTTGTATGATCACCAGTAGATAACACCAGTGTGTATTACGGCTGTTGCTACATTAGAAAATGTTAAGGGATTTATAGGAAAGACAATTCCTTTCTTGTATAGACAGAAAGGAAAGGCACTTGGTAAACTGTTTAAGGTAGAAGTCGGTTATTAATATACTGTCATTATTATTTGGATTCGACAGATTTTGTAGTGTAGTGAGGTCGATTTAATTCTGTGATAGAGCTAAGACAATTTGAATGTATCTTTTTAATTGCATATCTCAGAACTTGAATTATTAATTACAAGTTTATGCAATTCAGTATATATAAATATATATATATATCTATTGGATATGTAAATGTATACACAAGCTGTGGTGTATACATGTACATACGCCAACATGTACAAATAGATGTATGACTCTCAATCTGAACTATTAAATTACAAGTTTATATAAATATATATTTATATATATATATACATATACCTGCTGGGATATGTATATGTATACACAAGCCGTAGTGTACACATGTATATACCCCAACTTGTATATAGATGGTATAAACTTGTAATTAATAGAGCAGTGTGTATGACCATTTTGTTTAATAACTCAGTTATGGTAAATTAGCATGTTGTTAAAAGTGATGGGTGTTGTGTTGTTTCAGTTGATGAAAGAATATGTTAGCTCTTTTCTATTCAATGGAGACATGGATTTGATATGGTTATTTTATTGAACAGTTACAGATTTAATGTTAAGTTATTATGGAGATTGTTTAGATTGGATTTGTGTTGGAGAAAGAGTTGTGATCTTCTCATCTTTCGTGAAAACATCATGTTTATGAAAGTATGTTAAGGAATATGGTAATATGGTTTTGTAATGGATTTCTGATTGCTGTTTCTATTTGGTAAAATTGATGCATTAGAAACAGAATGTTATTGAAACTGTGATATGAAATTCATTTCACTGCTGTCTTTGATAGATAGATCAAGTTTTTGTTTGAGATAATGCAAGAATGATCCATAGAGTGGGGGTTGACACTAGTCTAGTACCTTGTGATGATAGAATTTCTGTCAGTTGTGACTGTCACTAGTCTATATCTTATGGGAAAGAATTTTTGTCAGTTGTTTAATTAAGTGATAATTATAAAATTCAAGGGTTATGGGTTTTCAATTAACAAAGATAAAACATTATGGTTTCATCAGACATAATGGATTGCTATGAGTTTCCTTACGGATACCTAGTTTAGATCCTTATGTGAAAACCCATGAACTACTGGATCATTACTTGTCATTTTCTTTGCGAGTTTATTTCTGTTTAAAAGAAATTTAATGCTTAATGACTTTGGAGTAAAATAGAAACTATGTTATTTAGTTTTCAGAATTATATATGCATTTAAATCTACATAAAAGCTATATTGTACTGACTCTTATGGTTGCAGATTTTTGGAGAGGATTCATTTTCATTATCATTGAGACTGAGCCCTGTTTATTGTTTGTATTTGTGTTCATTTTGATTTTCAGGTTATAGATGGATAAATCAATGAAAATGGGACAGTGGTTAGCAGTTGTTAAGTTTTATGGGAAACAGATCATTTCATGGTTTCTAGTTATCAGATCTATTCGCAAAATGTAATGGATTGGAAATATATGAAAATTGTTTGGAGACTTATTCCTTGAATAAAGAGTATTATTATTATTACTTTGATGTAAATTGATTGTTACTTTAAAGCTCTAAGAAGCGGTTGTTATGACTGTATGTCGAAGTTTGCAATTTTAAATAATAAAAAATTTGTTGTGGTATTATGTGATTTATTTATGGATGTTCTTTCTTAGTTTCATCTTATTTCTTTAGTTTAGATAGGGTGTTACAAGAGGCACCTTTTTTGTTATTTGATCTGATTGATATCTACTAATATGACAAATAGGGCATTCTATTGCAAATTCATGCTGTTTATGATATATAATATGATCATTCGGACATGCATGTATTGTTTGATACTCCATTCCAATATCTTTCATAATGGCAGATAATTCTCGGTACGAGCGAGGTAGAATGTTTGATGGTGGTAACAAACACTCACCTATCAACCTATGACCAAAAATATAATTTGTTAATTTAAAGAATATTAATTGCTACACGATTCACCCAATGTTAATTGTAAGGGAATTACGACTAAAATAATGAAAAAAGATGACATGCCTTAACATACATGTCATTGCTACATTGGATAAACCATTCATAACCTTCAAGTTCACCAACAACAATACATCGGCAAGAAGAGTTTTTTCAGAGCCTTCATATAGGGGCTCGTGTGCCTTCTCAAGTATAGGTACATCAAGGTCTGCATCATCATCATCATCATCATCATCATCTTGATCATCATGATCTTCTTCATCATTGTGGTCTTCTTCCATGGTATCATTACCTTCTACTTCTATATTCACACCTCCATGTTCCCTCATTTGGAAATCCACATTCTCCGGATTGTCATGGTCCATAACATGAAACTCAGGGAGGTTGACCTATATGAAAATGATGACCTTATATTAACCATGACCATGATGTCATCATCAAAATATGTCTTATGTATTTTATAAATTATTAAAATACATACCAATGGACAAAATTTGTTTCCCCCTTCAATGTGACCATGTTGCCTACAATGTTTCTCAACTATTTTGATTAGATATCTTTGAGTCTTTAAGCCCTTACAAATTTTGCAAGGACAATAACATTTTCCATCACTTTTTCTTTTTAAGTTAGACCATAGTCTAGCAATTGTCTCCCTATTTTTTTTGTGTGTTGATATCATCAGACATGGTCTTTCTTGAATGGAATGACTCGTTGGTGGAAGAAGGATGATTTGTTTATAACCTGCAGATACAAATCGTTACTTAAAAACCATTTTTTCAAATATAATTTTCTCAATGCAAAGGGACATTTATCATACCAAATCAAAGTTTAGAAATGGACGGTTCTGATGCTTTGCCATTACAATAGCAATAGAGGGTGTATAGATAGAAAAATAGTTGTAAAGAGTAGATTTAAATAAATAAATCAGGTAAATAACTAGGGAAACTGAATAACATTGTAGGACTCCTTTCCTCCATATATAGGCTACTCTTAAGTAATGAAAACACAAAGAAACCTCTCCTAATCATATGAATACAAGCATGGATTTTTTTATTTCATTGTTAACTTGAGCACCCTATTTCAAATAGAACATTATCATAAAATCTTGTAGGCCTTAATTTTTTGTATTTTTTTAATGACATTAACATGGTAACTTTCCAAAGTTAAGCACCTCCAATAATACTCCCAAGACCATTCTTGTGGCTTACCATAATGATAACTCATTTCTTAGTTTCCTAAACTATTAAATTGCCTCTACAAGTCCATAGTACTTCCAATATTAGTAATCTATCTACAGAAAGGATCATATCAGCTAAATTCAACCTTCATTGTGTATATGAATATAAAATCCAATATATTTAAGGTCTCAAGTGTTGGACTGGTTAAAAATTCATGACCCGATGACCAACAACAATGAACAGTGTGATGATCTCTGCTTCACTATGGTGAGGCGGTGAGATACACTAGTGAAATAGGAAGAAGAAGAAGATGATTAAGAATCATTTTTATAAGTAGAAGATATCTCCTACTTATCAATTGATGAGCTAAAAGAGATTTATATTGAATGGTTCATAAGGCATGACACTTTTTGAAGGTTTTGTAAATGGGGTAGCAAGCTAATTAGACTTAACATTGGCAAAAGCTCCATGGTTAAGTGTGCTTGAGTAGGAGAAATACTGGGATAGTTGAAGTCTTGATGCTTCGCCCATGTGAGCTTCACCTAGATGCAATAAGTAATAAGTAATAAGTATTTTTCTCCATCACTCAGTACTGATGACAAGTATGCAGTAGAGACTGGGACTAACCTACCTAACCATTGAGGTGAAATTTTCTTGTACTTTGTGAGTTCGGTAACTAGGCTATGACTTTCATGACATGCATCATTACACAATTGTGTTCCATGATGTGTAGTGTGCCTATGCTTGGATAGAAACACTTGTATTATAATTTTTTCAAAAACTAATTATAGTTTAAATTTTCATAGTGCATAGGATTGAAACTAAGCATCTCTTACTTCCACCTAACCAAGAGTTAGATTAGAATTATAATTAAAAAGAATCAAGTTTTTATGCAAGCATTTCATTGATCAATTTCCTTCCATTATTTCTTCATCCTTCATGTTGTTTCCTTCCAAAAATTGGTTGAGTTGGATTAATAGCAGCAGGTTTAGTTTAAAGTCTTTGTTATATCAACAGGGGCAACTATCTTTAAATAGGGTTATCCATCAATATTTGGCAGGGTTCCTGATTTCATCATGTCTTTCATGTTTTCCTACAATCCTCTTTGATTTTCAAGCATTATCTCTACGTTCACCTAGGTTTCCATGTTTGGTAGAAACACTTTCAACACAAAAATATTTAGAAGAGGTCCATTCACTGTCATGGATAGATGAATTTATTGATTCTTAGAGTATGCAATCACTATTACCAAGTAGTCATATTGCTACAGAGATTGATTGTCTCAAAACAATCATGGTCTGCAATGGAAAAGTAGTGAGATTGATTGTCTCAAAAGATGCTATGAAGAACACTTTGCTTAAGAAATGCTTTACATAGACAAGAGACAATGCACGAAGGAGCCCAAAAAGGAAAGGCAGCCAAGAAGAAAAGAATATGAAGAAATAATGCTGAGCTAGGGTAGAAAGCCATGAAATCAGTTTCATGATAGCTTGAAGTAAAGATTGGATGCAAAGGACACTATGGCTCAATAGGGGTTATAAGAGAGATCAATCATGAACTAAGAACTAAAAATCAAGTCACTCAATGATACACTCATGAAGAGAATGATATTCATGCAGTGAAGGCAGGTGCTTTGATAGTCAGTAGCTAGTGTGACAGGTTGAATTTGAGGGTCTTATCAAAAGACAATAAATACTTAAGAAAACATGATTGTGGTACCTTGTTGAGGTGAATAGTCAGGTGAAATAACATTTGACCATGATAGGTGTTGAAAAAATTAAGCTTATTGATTCATAATGGTAGGGATTTCTAGTCTTGTGCCTTCAAGAAGACTGTGAAAAGCTAGAAACATGGTTTGTTTTGATAGTCCACATGCAGAGGGCATAAACTTTTTGGTCCAACTTCTAAAGTTGTTGTTGTGACCTATAAAAAGATTTCAATATATGCAAGACAATACATATTTGTTTTCGTAGACTATATTTGTTGATTAATAATTTGTTCTCTTGGCATTACTTTGCACATTGAAATCAAGATTATTATAAAAATGTTTTGCAGGGTCTTGTGAGGAGAGACAATCCATGAAGTGCAAAAGCACAATATTTTACTACCTTTTTGTTGTGGCATTTGTCATTATTTTTGAGAAATTCAATCTATAAAAGGATGGTGAACAAAAATGACAGTCCAATAGATGGAAATTCAAGTCCCATAAATATCAGTGGACAGTGCTAAAACAAAATTATGACAACCTTCATGTTGAAGTGACAGTCTTGCCTAAGAAAATAGTGGACAATTGTAAGTCCAAACATTAAGGTTGTGTAGAAACAGTCTATAAAAGCTTACAAGCAAGACAAGAATGGCCTTTGAAAACGTTGGATGGCATGTTGATAATTGGAATATTGAACTAAATATCGTAAAGGAAATACAGTACATGACCTAACCATTATCTACTATGAATGAGCTAAACTAAATCTTATATTGAAATAGTAACTTATCAACTAATTAAAACAACTTCTCTATTCTTCTTTGGCTACAAGAACACTCATACAATTGTATTTTTGTGACTGCAGGGACAATCAACTACTAAATTACCAAAAAAATTTAAAAGTATCTTTAAAGATTATCTACAAAATTAAAATCAAAGTAATCCTCACCAAGTGGCCCACATTGGATGAGTCTCCCTAACAATAAACTATAATTTGAGATATTAAACATCCAAGAGATCTTCATCCACTCATGTTAATAACACACAATAATAGAACTTGATCTTTATTCAGAAAATAAAGTGCAAAGTATATTAATAACTCAACCAATAGTTTCTAAGGAAATTTTGGAGAACTTATATAAAACAAAAATTATAACCACCTAGCTACTTTAACTCCTCAATTTGTCACTAGGAAGAGGGGTTTTATTGAAAACATAAAACTAGGAACAAGAGAAGTGGAACAAGGTAGGACTCTATTCCAACATAGCTTCACATTATATCCTCTCCTTTATTCACCATGTTATCACACATGGTAAGAAATTATAGAGATAAATGTCATTCTGTTGATGAAAGGAATGTTCTATGGATGCAACAATTGGACTATTGCTCATAATAGTGTTGACTCCTTCCTCCTTTGATGTCTCTTGACTTCTTCAAAATACTTGTCATATCTAATTATGAATTTACTCCATCACTACATAATTAGAATTATTCAAATAGCTACATCAACGAGGTTAGTACCCACATAGATCTAACACATTCATCAATATTTGAAATGCAAAACTAACCATAATTTATTCATGAAAATATACTTATATTTCATTCATCAGTATTCATAGTTTTTTTTCAAAAAGGACACTAGATATAGAAAGATAGTTCAACATCATGACTTGTCAAAAGGGTATTAAACCACATAGTCCATAATCTTAGAATAATAAAACAAATCTAGGACAACATAAAAGTATATACTAAAAAAGGACATAAATGGGCCCTCATCAAGCATATTAAAAATACATTGGGTGGGGTATATAAATTTTTTAGATAAGTTATATATATTGACATAGGCTACATTCCTTTTTAACTCAAGTGAGAGTAATATTATAAAGGTTTCTATCCACATTATGTGGATCCTCTCTACCTTAAGGGGATAAATACAATCAATATCTATATAATATCATGTGAAATTTATTCGAGGATATTTTTTTTATACCTAGCTTTGTTCGTGTTTATGTCAAAGAAAACATCTATTCACCCTAAAATGTAAACCAATTTTGATAAAGAATTTGCAGTCTCACCTCCCCCCTTCTTGGCTCCAACTTTTTTATTTCATTAAATGAAGACCCAAGAAGTTAAGGTTCTAGAATCAATATATGTCCATGATCTAGTTCACCCAAAATAATTATGTCTCAATGGTGTTGTAACTTTATTCTATGAAAAAAAATCCCTTTGGTATCTATAAAAATATTCACCTCAGGTGAATGCAAGGTCTTGATGGTTCAATATATGCAAGACAATACATCTTTGTTGTCATAGACTATATTTGTTGATTAATAATTTGTTCTCTTGGTATTACTTTGCACATTGAAATCAAGATTATTATAAAAATGTTTTGCAGGGTCTTGTGAGGAGAGACAATCCATGAAGTGAAAAAGCACAATATTTTACTGCCCTTTTTGCCTTGGCATTTGTCATTATTTTTGAGAAATTCAGTCTATAAAAGGATGGTGAACAAAAATGACAGCCCAATAGATGGAAATTCAAGTCCCATAAATATCAGTGGATAGTGCTAAAACAAAATTATGACAACCTTCATGTTGAAGTGACAGTCTTGCCTAAGAAAATAGTGGACAATTGTAAGTCCAAACATTAAGGTTATGTAGAAACAGTCTATAAAAGCTTACAAGCAAGACAAGAACGGCCTTGAAAATGTTGGATGGCATGTTGATAATGGTTTCCATATAGAAACAGAAAAGGAAAACCATAGAATAGTCAGTCCTATGAAGAATTTAAAAGGCTAAAATGGAAGACAATCTAAATGGTCATTTGACAATCAGAAATGTTGTTGGAGTTGAACAAAGCAAACTAGGCCAAGGGAATGATGAACTAATAGGTATAATAGTCAATGTTAAAAAAGTTGGTGTCAAAAGAACGTTGATCTCAAAGGATTTTTAGTTAACCATGAAGGTAAAATTTTGAAGACAGCTGAAGACAACCAACAATCCAAGTATAGCCACAAGAAACATCACAATGAGGACAATCATCCCATGATAGTCATGCCAAACAACAATGAGCATGCAATAGTTCTTGATGGAAGATCAAAGGAGAGTAGACAGCAAGTCAAGTTTTTGCAAGAAGTACATGAAATATTTTAGAGGCTCAGTAGCATGACTCACTAATAGTATGGAGGATAAGGTGATAGTTCACTAAAGGACATTCATCCAAGGCAGCATTATGCAAAGGATAGTACTAAAAAATGAGAAGTTTGGTAATGATGGATGATGGAAAGGTCAATGAGAAAAGTATGAATAGATTGGATCAATGGATTGGAATGGATATGGGTAGAGTATAGAAGAGTTTAGAATGATGTTAGAGTTTCTTGTGGATGAGAAGGAAAAGCCATAGTGCTTAGGGGAATAGTGTGATGACTGTCCCAACTAGAGAATCACAATTTGTGGAGTCACTATCTTTAGAAATTGGTGAATAAATTAGATAATGTAGGGTACGGTGGAAGTTGTTTTTGCAAGAGGATAAATCTCATATTGTTAATAGGAAATCTTATGGTCAAGGGAATTTCCATGAGAATGGAGGAAGAGGAATAGAATGAGAGGCTCTTAATTTCTATAATTCTTTAAGTACTTTTTTTAGGCTCTTTGTGATTGATCTATAAATACTCTTCACTAAGGGTGGGGATGGTTTTTAATATTCTTTATATTCCATAAATACTCTTCAGTAAGGAGGAGTGTAGCTTCTAATTTCTTTCATTCTTCTATATAATACGTACTCCTCATTAAATGTAAGGGTGACTTTTAATCTTCACTATTGATCTATATTATTCTTTAAGTACTACCCTTAACTAAATGTAAGAATGCCTTTTGTCTTCACCATTGATCTCTATTTTGAGTATTCTTCACTAAGTAATAAATGTCTATGTTTAAATATAATAGCACCTATTTTCTTGCTATACCTTTTCTTTCTTGTTTATCTTAACTTAAAATCTTTACAAAGTAATCAGTTTTCTATTGGTGTATTGATGTTTGATTTCAAATTATAAATTTCAATAGTTATAAGGTATGTGTATCCATTAATTTTTAAAATTATTAGGAATATGTATCATTTTATTTTGTTCAAGATCTTCAAACTAATGATTTATAAGCTTAATGTGGAGATTGAAATATAAATTAAAAATTAATTAAGAAAATGATATTTGTAAAAAAAATTAGGAAATGATGAAGAGGATTTTGCTCTGCAACTAGGGTAAGTAGATTGATCGGTTTGTTGTACCTCCCACATGTGTAATTTATTCCCTCTCCAAGATGATGGTTCAGATTTATTGGGCATTAAGCCTTGCTTGGACCTCTTCCTATGCCCCTCTTCTTCTGCCTCACCATTTCTTGATCTCTTCATGTTAAGAGTAGTTTGACAAGGGTGCCTATGGATGAATGGATTAAAAGCTCTCACTCTCTGATGCCTATTGATGAATTGTCAAGGAATGGATTGAGTAGCTGAATTACAAGTAATGTATGACATGTGAGGTTACCCTATTATTTAGGACTCATTTGTAGTAAACCTAGACCATTTGAATTTATTCTATGTGCGGGTTGTTGACCAATGATTGGTAGAACTGTGGCTTGATTCGGGGCTTAGTGATTGGGCACCCCTTTGGACATGGCTTCCAGTTGATGCAAAGATTAGGGTTTTGGAACTAAGTGGCACATAAATTAAACTGTAATGTTTTATAGAATGCCAACAAGGATACATGTGCAATTTGAAGTCATGGACAATGCATGCAAACTGTTCAAAATTATAATGCTCAATGATAGAAATTGGAAATATACGCATTCAACACATACCTCCTTCACTTCTACCCTGTTCTAGCTTCTACCTCCTTTTGACCTTTAGCACATACGCATTCTGCACATACACATTCAACACATACCTCCTTTGCTTCTACCTCCTGTTCTAGCTTCTTCCTTTGTGCGTGCTGAAATGAAGTTTCAGACCTTTTTTTTTTACTTTAAGTTATGCTTGTGTTGGTCGAACTTTCGACTAACACAATGTTAGTCAAAATTTCAACCAATATGGGCATGTATTAAAAAAATAAATTTTTCCTTCTATAATGCGACCAACCTAAACATTTCTATTTGATGGTCTAATTGTTTAGTCAAAATTTAAGGTCAAATGTACTAGTGGGAGGCTGACATGAAGTTGAAATTGTAATTGTTAATTGGTAGTTCATATTTTAGGGTTCAAGTACTGAGAAAGAAAGAATTGGAATGATGTAATTCAAATGTATTTAGGGTCTTTTTTGACCTAGTTAGTGAAAATGTATTTATATATTTTTGACATATTAAGAGATTGTGTAGAAGAGGCGGATCATGAATGCAGATGTGTGATTGCAATGTTTGGATGTTTTGCATGTGAAGAAGAGATTGATCTTGGACTAGATCTGTACTAGCATAGGAGAAGTTTTATTTTCTCACATCATTGTACGTTTTGATTCCTAACAGTTTCTACAAGAAAATCCCTTAACCGGGTACACTCTAACAGGTATGATTTGTAAATCCTTTAACTAGGTGAATATTTAAGTAGGCTTTAAAATCCCTTAACATGGCTACTCCTAATAGGGTAAAAATCCTAATAGGGAAAATATCCTAATAGGGGTAGAGGTAAATCCCTTAATCAGGTGGCTCCTAATAGGGTCTTGCTCTTAACCAGGCATTTGTAATCTTTTAATAGGGCTAAGATCTTAACCCATGAATACTTTAGAAGAGTGTAAAATTATTTTTGGGTTCCATCCCCACACGTGGTTTTTTAAAATTGGGTTTCCACAAGAAAATATTGGTGTTATTGTGTTGCATGGTTGTGGATGTTTATCTTTAATGTTTTTCTTATGCATGCAATGGATTTTAATTGATGTAAGTTGTTAAATGATTTATGAAAATTTTAATATTATTAGACTATTGATTCACCCCCCTCTTAGTAATCTTAGACCTGATAATACTAACAATTGGTATTAGAGCGTTGTCCCTCTTTGTGGTAATCTTAACAACTTGAGGAAAATATATAACAATGATGAGGAAGAAATCTCCCAAGTGACATAATGAAATTATATCTGAAAGGTATGGGATCACAATACTGGATGCATGTCACACACAAGTATACCACTCTCGATGGAACTCTCAATGTCGATCAACTGAAGGAACAACAAGAGAATACTCAAGTACAAGAAGCTATTGTAAGTTCCTTATATGATATTGAATATGTTGATGTTTGTTGACTTGATACTACCTATGATGTTTGAGAAAAGTTGAAACTAATCTATAGTGGAGATATTCATGTGCAAAAAGATAAGGAAGATAGTCTTAGAGGTAAGTATGATGACATGAAGATGGTATAAGGAAAAAACATTGCACAATATGGTTAAAGAGTAAAAGAAGTCGCTGGTTCTATTAGAGGTGATGGTGGAACTATTGAGGAAGATGCTATGGTAAGTAAAATGTTGAGAACCCTACTGCCTTCTTATGCCATTAGAGTGTCTTCTATAAATGAATTGAGAAATTTTAACAATGTTACTATAGATGGACTGATCAGTAAGCTTATTGCATTTGAGTTAAATAATTTTAATAACAATATTCCAAAAGTTGAGGCAAATTTCAAAGCGTCAATGTATAATGTACCGATAAGGAAAGATAAATAATTAATTCATGATTCTAATTGCATGTCAAGTTATAATAGGGAAATTAAAGGTTTCTTAGACGATGAAAAGTGATAAGGAGAGCTTGAAGAACTGCTAGCAAGGAGATTGCCTAGAGGGATTGGTAAGTACAAATGCAAGCTTCCATTGAAATATTTTTCATGTAATAAGATTGGACGTATTACAACTAGATGTCCTAATGGTGAAAAAAAGGATAAGTTTAGAAAGTTTAAGGGAAAGGGAAAGAAATAGTGCTATGTTGCAGTTGATGAAGAAGTTAGTGATGAGGAATCAGAAGATAATGAGGAAGAGGAGATTATGTTTGTTGCAGTCAAAGAAGATCCATTTGAAGGTGAAAAGGCTCTAGTTTATCACATGGGAATAAATGATGAATGAATTATAGACAATGAGTGCTCATATCACATGATCGGTGACAAGAGTAAGTTTATTAAGTTTGATGGTGGTGTGATAAGGTTTGGAAATAATACACCTTGTTTGGTTAAAGGAAAAGGCACTATTTCTTTGAATTGTAAGAGTGATATAGATTTTTTTTTATCTTGTGGATGGTCTCACATATAATGTGTTGAGTGTTGGTTAACTAAATGATAAAGGTTACAAACTAGAATTTAAAGGAGGTATGTGCAGAATAATTGGAAGATTGGGTAATTAGATTTCTATCGGTAGGAAAACTAGAGGTAATTTATTCCATCTAAATAATAATGTATAAAGTTGTTTGGTTGCAAAAGTTGAAGATAGTTGGATATGGCATAGAAGGTTTTGTCATGTAAATTTTGACAATTTAATCAAAGCAAGTAAGACAAGTGCAGTTAGAGGATTGCCATAATTAGTCAAACTAGATAACATGATGTGTAAGGAATGTCAATTGGGTAAGTTAACTAGTTCTACTTTCCAAATAAATTATTTTTCATTTGAAGTCATATTTGATTTTGTGCATATTGATATTTCAGTAGTACAAAAGAAACAATATGTGACTAAAAAAACTACTAAAAATTGCATATAAATGACTAAACTTAGTCATGTGACTATTAGTAGTTAATTTGTAGTCATTTATAATGTGACTAAATTTATGACTAAATGATTTTATTCATTTATTTAGCCATTGATTTTTATCATTAATTTAGTCATATATTTAGTCACATATTTAGTTGTATATTTAGTCACATATTTAGTAGCATATTTAGTCATATGTTCAGTCATATATTTAGTCACATATTTGGTCATTGATTTGGTTATTGATTTAGTCAAATATTTAGTTTTATATTTAGTCACATATTTAGTAGTATATTTAGTAGCATATTTAGTCATACTAGGACACGATGGAATCAAACCACCATCCTCCTGCTTGTAAATACGATTCTCTTGCATTGAGCTAGTAGCCTTTAAAGAATAATCATATAATGTGCAACTTTCTACATTGTCTTTGTTCTTATCTTTTGAGATAACCTCATTATCATTTCTTTAGTGTTTTATACCTAGTTTCTATTTATAATCAGTGTACCTTTATCCTAGTTTTTTCTCCATTATAACTGAATGTACTCTGAGTCCCACTGATTCACTTTTGTTTATTTATGGATATTTGTTGTAGTCTAAGACTAGGAGCCTCATGAATGATATTGAATCATAGCAACCACTCTCACAATCATTTCCAACCACTAGAGAAATTAGGTTATAGAAGCAATAACATCAAACACTAATTTTAATAATGAAATTTAGACCATCTACTTACGACACATGCATACAATTGAGTAACATGAAATTTAACACTTCCCCTAAATTTTTCATCTCTCACACAATAGCAGAGATATTTACATCTTATAATTCACTATATCCCCTATCAAAATATCTTAGCCTTATTTTGACAGCCTAGAGGAAAATATTCTTTAAACTTGTGCTACAACCTTCTCTTCCTTCCCCCAATCTTTTAGTTATTAGATAAGGAGAAATATATTTCATCACTTCTCTAGTATACTCCTATCCCTTCTCATAGCTCTCACTACACATTTATACATATTTTGATATTATAAAATTGTATAGGGACCAAGGGAATTCCATGCAACCCATGTTGATGCCACAACTCTCAAGAAAACATAATGCCATCTTTTAATGTGGTCTTGGTGCTTGCAGAAAGGAAGAACATGAAATAGGGAGAATGTGGCTAGGAGTTAGCAGTGATAAAGTATTCATAATATCCTAAAATATAAGAGTTCCCATTGGTCACAACTCCATAATTATTCTAATAGCTAGTAGAAACACTACATGATAGATAAAACTAGGCCAATATTCATACTTTATAGACAAGAACCAACTGTGAATGGTGATAGGAATGGGAAAGTAATGCCTAGCAGGTAACTACTAGTCAGAGTTCCCAAAAAAGTAGGAGTTGTTACTTCAAAAAAGGAAACAACAATAGGGAGGATCTTCTAAATTTATAATAGACTATTTCCATCATAGAAAGGTAGACCTACACTTACCATATGAAATGAGTAGGATTAAACATGCTTAGAAACTGAAAAAATAAGTGGGTTAGGAATACATTTTTTTGCTTTATCCACATAAGAAACATACATCATGGGTCCTAGAAAAAGTAGGTGTTAGTTCCCAAAAGGATTTACACTACAAAATAACTACCATTAATCTTCAAAAAATTCTAAGGAGAATCCAACTCCAAGTAGCGAAATCTTGAGAGGACTAGACCAACTAACAAGGATTACAAATCCTTCTACACTTTAGGCTCTACAAAACCAAGGTGGGTAAATCTTAATGCCTTTCAATTCATACTTTACAAACTCACAACATGGCATTGCATAAACAAATATACCTCATATGAGGCATCAAACATAGCCAGGATATACTAGATGATGGCTAATCACCCATTGAACACCAACCTGCATGGAGCATGAGATAGGGTAGGATAACAAAATTCTCATAAAAGTATGATAGTCTTTGATTTATTACAATTTTTATAACAAGGACCACCTAAATGAGAGTAGCACAAAACATATAAATCCCATACCTAGCTAAGATTAGTGCCTCATCCCATTAGACAATGGAGTCATCTGAAGCCTAACATCATATGACAAAGTTCATCAATAGAAAATAATCTAAGAAATGTTTCATTACAACATACTTTAACAATAGTCCCAACCAAACCTACTTATCAAAATCCCTACACAAGCCCAACAAATCTACAACTTCTAACAAGAATTTAATTGATGCATTAGACCAAAGCATGAAATAAAAGCCATATATCTCACAACAAGACAGTAAGAGAGAATAACACTTTTTCTTATTTCTCTTAAAAATTATCTGGTTTGCACAATGGATAGAACTAAATCAACATTATGTTTCATTGACAAGACTCATTCTATCTCTGTCATATAATATTACAATGACTAAAGACACCAAAAAACTAACAAAAGGAATCAAACCAGATTCATGAAATTGCTCTGTGGAAGATTTACAACACTACCCCAAAAACCAAAAAACTTGCTACTAGAACTAGATATGTTTGGATCCAAGAGAAAGGTTTTCCAAAATAAAGGAGTGGAACTCAAAACCAAAAAGGTTGGAACACTTAGAAAAGAGAGAAGGAAAGAATATATCTAGACAAAAGAAGGAGATTTGATATGATCTAATGCTGCTACCTATACCTCTTCAATCTGATTGGACAAGATATCTTCTCCCTCCTACACTAATGACCCCAATATTCTAAAATTAATTGGAATGCAACAAGATTTGGGTCAAAACCTAAAACTGACCTAACAAGACTTGATACATGAAATCATCACACTAGCATAGTATGCTATCTCTTAACCTTCAAAGGTGAAAAAACCACCAGCTGATGAAATTGAAAAGTTATGAGCCATTCCAATATGATGCCCTAGATGGGCCATCAAATTTGTAGAGTTGACTTACATCAAATATTTTCAAAAATCTCTGCAAACCCGTCATTGATTGGCATTTTTGCAGAGAGCGCAAGGATACAAGATTCTAAGAAACCTCCCTCCCATTTTCTGGAGGTTACTACATAATTTAGAGGTCTCATTGAAATCTTCTTCATCTTGCACCTCCATGTAATGCCATCATCAGTAAGTATGAGAGTGTTAGCCTTGTGGATATTGAGTTTGCAACACCATTTTTCTTTAAATACATATTTTTCTATAACTCTCCATTTAAATACCCCTCTAGCTATGATGCACATAGATCCTTCCTTCCATCCCAATAAACCTCCTACAATTGTATCTTCACAAAGTTTATCGTGTTCTAGAAGTCATCTACCTTGTTTAACATCCATTTCTATTAATATCTAAATAATGAAGTCTACTGGGAAGAATAATTTATAAATTCTAAATTCATACACAATGGAAAAATCTCATGAATGTACTCCTTGAACACCAAATAATTTATTTGCATTTAATATTCTACTTATCTCTTCCTTTATAGTATCAAATCTTTCTTTCAGCTCACCGTAAACCTAAAAATCTTCAAAATTTTCCTACCATAAGTGACCCCTTGATTCTTGTGCATGCCACATCAAATAAATCCATTTATGAAAAACCCATCATGTCTCTATCCTTGCTTCTAAAATTCCTCCTTATTGCCTTGTGAAACTCTCATAATAATATGATGGCCTGCCACCATTTTAACTTTCAATCACTATCCACTAACCCTCACACTAGGTGCAATAAACCATCGATCCCTTTCCCTTCTATCCAATCAATTGACAATCACTGGTCCATTTGAATGCCAAATTTTGACATGGAACGTGGACCAATAAATTAATAAATAGAAACACCCAAGTCACCACCTCGTCATCCAACACCACCTTTGAAAACATTGGCCAACCACAAAAACATGGCAACATATCGTGATCCCATGCAAGATAAAGATCAATTAAATTGAGTCACAAGATCATGAGAACTATCACTCGCAACAAAAATCATACTTATGAAATAAAGGTCGATCACCTTTTTGATTAGATCAAAACATATTCATTAATTTTACCCATGTGCTAAAAGATTAGCACATAAGTTGCAAATATTTTAACCTCGGCATAATCAACAACTTCAACATTAAAAAATCTGCTATTAAATATGACCAATCAAGCACCTCCATCTATCACCAAATGTCACATAACTCAGTCCCATGCGGTCAATAAAAAAATGAGCCAAGATATGCGACACCATCTCGTGATCTTGCACCGAAAAATATTTGAGCAAGTTTGATCATGGGGTCATGAGGACCGTCGATCTTTGTAGCACTTTACTATTGGAGCACCGATAAGGTAGAGTATTTTTCAAGCACCATTTCAGATAGATTAAAAGATCATCATTGAAAATAAGCATGTGTTGAAAGATGGATGTATTAGTAATATGATCTTTAACCAAGAGGAATGGTGAACATAGCATAAGATATCAATGTAAACCATTGATCAATGAACAATTGAAAGATAGAAAATATTTTCCATCCCACAATCATCTGGGTCTATCTCATGACATCATCATGGGATCCTAGGGAAAATGAGAAAACAACACATAGCCCACCTCTTGAAAAAGGAAAGGGTCCCATCAAGCATGAATAGTTAACCCATAACTCTATGAAATAAAAGGAAAGGCTATAGGGCGAGACCATAGAAAAATACAACTTGAGGTGCGAAAGATTAAAAAGGACCCACACTTAATTATTTATGGTGCTAGGTTTTAACAATTAGGTCCCTCTTTTAATGATGATGAACCCCGCAGCCTTATAAGCCAAAAAAGTAACCACAGAAAAATAAAAATACAAGGTTTACTGAAAATATTTTAATTGATCCAAAGCCCTAAACCCTAATAAAAGAATAGGGGGCGTAAATGATCAAAAGGGCTAAAAGAAAGGTGAAGAACATACCTCCTCAAATGATAAAGCATGGAAATCACAAGGTATCTGAATGCATGAAGGCAAAAACATGATACTCAAATCTTCAAAGGGCTCCTCAAAATTTCAATAGTGGTAATCTCAAGAATTGAGAGTACCAATAGTAGGCATTGAGATTGAGATAGTTTCAAGTAACAAAGAAGGAGAGTGAGACTAAGAAATGAACAAAAATGAGAAGCACTGAAATAAGTGCATTCCTCACTTTCACCAAAAAATGAAACAAGTAAAAGTCCATACATACCATTCAACATCCTTCTTAATTTTTGTAAGTTTCTTCTTTGCCGCCTCAATCTTCAATTGTTCCTGTTGCCTAGCTTTCTGATTTAGTTTTGCCTAAGTGAGTTTCATGATTCTAAGATGTCTGCATCAAAAGCATCAAACTTAACATTTTTTACACTTCTTCCAGCCCATGTGACATTTCAAAAACTAAGATAATCAATCAGACAAGGGAGTGACTGAATATTGCAAAAATAATCATGAGTTATATCCAGAGGCCAAAAGTTATAAATATAACTCCATTAGATTTTCTATTAAGAAAATTCCAAAAGAATCATTGCTACAAAGTGCATTACCTAGAGTGGGAGAGGTTGTAAACATTTTATTGAATTACATTTCTTTTGTACTTTGTTTCCTTGCTTAGCAGGATTAATAATCATGTATCATTTTCTCTAACAAAATTAATTATAGTTTGATAGACTACCTATCTTGATTCAATAATAGACTCTTATGCTTCTAAATTTAGAAAGGAAAAATCAAGAGGATAAAATATTTACTTGGCACTTAGATTTAACCTCAACGATATTGATTTTTTAAACAAAAAGTATGATAAAGAAGGAAAAAAAGTGATTGCAATTACAAGTGTCTTAGGTTTCTATTTCAAATAACAAAAAATATTTTAAGACAATCTCATAAATCCTAAAACTACTATTTGTTGTTCCAAATATACCACTCTAGTTTTTACCTTGGGACTACTCTAGAACTAGTAATTTTGTGTGTATTGGTGATGCCTCTAAACCTAGATTTGAAACAAAAGCATATTGTTTAGTATGACGCCTGATGGAACATTTTTTTAATACTCAAGTCTAAAAGAATAAATTTGGGTGCTAAATGGGAAAGAAAGAAATTAAATTCCTTTTCTATGCAAGCCCATTTTAAGCTAACTTACCATATTGACCATATATATAATTTAAGGACAATTCTAAGATTCAAATACATATTGGTTGTATATGGAAATAACTTAAATAAATATAATAGTAATTAAAGACTAGGCATTCCTGATATTACAAAAACAAATATTCAAAGTAAGACTAGTAAATGAGCAATTTATGTGTGGAGGCAGATTTGGGGTGCAATTTACAAGAAAGAAAGAATTGTGAATGTAGATGTAACCAACAATTGAAAAAACAATTCCTTTTACACTACCTGAGTTCCAACCTTAGAGTATAAAGTATGAGGGAATTCAATGCGCACCAATCCAAGTGTATTACATACCATATAATTTTAGTAATTAATTAAGTAAAAGGAATAATAAATGCACCCAAACACCATAGGTAACCATAAAAATTATTACCTTAAACAAAGCCATCCTATATCAAATGCATGCATGCAATCATTAGCAGTTTTATCAAATGTAAGTTTGTCTCCTTTTTCAAGTTTGTTAACTCTTGGTTGCCAAACCTGATAAAAAGACAACACAGTCTCTATAAAATTTAAAACTAAAATTTCCCAGCAAGATAAATGCTAACTATGAAAGTAGAAACTAAAGAAACTTAGTTGTTATATAATCAATTTACAAAAGTAAAAAGAGAAGTTATCATGCATCCACATATATAGTCTATAATTTACAAAAGTAATTAAAATTGAAATTTTTTTACCAAGAAAAATTATAAATGTACCTTGGCAGATTGTTCTATACATTTTAAGATACCCTCCTATTTCTTAACATTCTACAATAAAAGACACCAAAAAATTCAAAACTCTGCAAAAAAAATATAAACCCAAGATCAGTTAAGTGTTAAAAATAGAAATTACATAACAGATAAGGTACTCTCTTCTTAGATTATAATTCAAAAAAGCATTAAATTTTTTATTTTGAAAAGATAAATGAAAAAGGAAAATTACTTAAATCAAACATCTACACGATATTTATATTTGTATTTCAGTGTTATTTAATTTAATTTATATTTACTTAAAAGAGTTATTTTATAGTTAGTTTATTTATTTAAGATTTATTCTATTTTATTTAGATAATAATTACTTTATAATGTTTACTTTTTTTTTCAAATATAAGTCACTTGTGTTTTAGCTTTTAATATTCTTTAATGTTGGCTTTGTCATAGTTTATGTTGACACCATCACACTATTACACTGCACCCCTTTCTATCATTGTAGTTATGCCAGTCAGTGTAATGGTTATCATGCTCCTCAATGTTTTGAAGGTTGAAAGCATATCAACAAACTAAACTAACCTTTGAATTCTAAAATATTTTTTAGTTTCTTCTCACTTAAATCCTAATGTACTGATGCTTTTCCACAGATGTCAATGTTATCAATTGGTTTTTAAACCAAATTATGTTTTCATGTTTAAGATACAAGTAGTTATTGTTTAGAAAAGAAACTACATGTGTTTCTATTGCTTGATGATATTTTTAACACAGATTTGAGCATTTGTTACTTTTTCATGAAGTATAAATATCAAATGCTAAACACTCATATTTATTAAGAAAAATTGCAAATATTTATGATTGCAAAGGAGATCACATGAAATATTATATGTACCATTCATCACACTTTCTACAATATTTATTTATACCCTACAACTTGCTAAATAAGTTTTGTGCAAGAACAAGGGGAGCTACTTATTAGCAAAAGAAAAAATGAACAACAACAATGAAAAATAAAACTTGAGTAATTTTTCTTCCATATTATCTTGGAACACTAAGAATGTTGAATGGAAAAGTCTCATAAGTCTCATAATATTAATTTATCACTATATTCTAAAACTAAAAATGTATACCATTTAGAGAGAACATGCATATGCATTATTATAACCCTTCTCAAAGAAAATGACATAGTTAATATGTCAAATAATCTACAGGTTCGAGACAAGTTTTCCAAATTTCAGGGTTATGAAAGTATGTAAAGTTTTAACAAAATGGTTTAAAATATGATAACAGGAAGAATTTCCAATATGATATATTATGCAATTACTTTTTGTTTTTTATACAAATTTTGATGTTTGAATCTGTAGATTACATGCTATATTATATTCCTCAAACAAAGTTGCATAAACACAATCTAACCAAATGTATACCAACTATTTGACAAAAATGTTTGTGAGTGAAAAATGTTTTATTGAACTATGTTCAACCTTCATCCACTAAAATAGCATGGCTATGTGCACCTAGGACACAAATGACTCTTACAATATTCAACAACCTTGTATAACTCATGTTTTGGAAATACTCAACCTATATTCATATATGATCTACAAACACCAAGAATTTTTTTCACAAAACCACCATAGGTACAAATGAAATCTTAATAATAAGGTTTAAGGTGTCTACAAGATTGACAACATGGGCATGAAGGTCAACCAGGAAAACCTAATGCTCAATTATATATGTAATGTAATAATGCTCATATATAAGTGTGATTGAACTATTTGAGCTTTACCACACCTTCTTGCTTCTGCATAGATGTTTCTAAGAAGAACATATGTGTTGGATTACTAAGAGGGGGATGATTCAGTAATTAGTGATTCTTTAAAACTTAAATTTTTTCTCTAATTCAGCTCGGTAAAAACTTAGTTAGACAAACTTCAACATTAACTGATATCAGTAAATTAACTTATCAATCAACAATAACATTCACAATAAACATTCAACACATATAACACTAGTATTTAACTTGGAAACCTAATTTGGGCAAAAACCATTGTGGGAATTGTCACCCACTAAAGAAAAAATCTTCTGAAGTATGCTTAGTTAAAAGCCAATCTGGTTAAAGATTACAACACACATTGTTAAATGTCACCCTATTAGGGGATTTCCCTCAGATATGTTAGGATCTTCACCCTATTAGGAGTGGCCTGGTTAAAGGTCTTGAAACACTCTTCTATAATGTCACCTCTTTCAAGGTTTTACAATAAGACTATTAAGTCCACTCGGTTAAGAGATTTTTCTGCTACAAATGTTAATAAGAAACAATATAAAAATTGATCTATAAATCTGTAACTACCTCTTGATTAATCAGATCCCTTATGCACCCTTTGTCTTCACTTGTTTCCTTCGCTTTCTACTGGCCTCAACACTTCATCAATCTCTACTTGCAAACTCAGATTTAAACCTTTTTCTTCTTCACTGGATCACTCGATTACACATCCACCTTTCAACTTTTCCAACTTGTTTTCCATTTATTTTCATCCTTTATATAGACTTTGTTTTTCCTCTTAGTCTCCTTTATTATGTTTTCCTTTGATTAATCTCAACTGTCAGATCAACTCCTTAAACTAATTCAATGAATTTGGAACTCAGTAAAACATTTTATCATCACCTAAGAACTTGAACATTTCTTGGAACTTGTACCTTCACCTTTTGCAACTTAGATCTTACCGTAAATCATCACGTTGAATTTTCCTGATTGTAGATCTCTTTAAATAACTCTTCCTCATCCTTAGACTCTTCCAGATCATCATGGATCATAATTAAATGTTGTTTTGATCCTTGCATTTAAAATTTTGTTCCTTTCTCAGTAGCTAAATCCTTTTCCTATAATAAAAATTCTATTTACTTCACTCAGTAACTAAATTTGTGTACTCGGTGTCTTGACTTACTTTCCTTTTATTGATCATCTCATCTTGCTATTGTAAATTGCAATAGAAACAATTGTTGTATTGTCATTGATGTCAAACCTTAACTGGTAAGACAATTGCTATCTAAGAGAGTACCATATCTATTGATTGATGAAATGGATTAGGGCAAGGGAGATAACAAGAGAACCTAAGGAAAGGTTGAGTTATTTGATACTTCAATGGGTACTTGATTATTTGGCACATTGATAAGATAATGTATTGTTTATTTAAGTAAGAAGAAAGACTTGAAGAAGTAAGCTTAACCAAACAAAAGTGAAGAAATCTAGTTTAAGTTGAGTGATGTTAGTGTCGACCGAGCGCTAGTATATGCTAATTAAATCTATTATTGATCGAACATCAGTTTATGTCAAGCGATAGGAAATTACCAAGCAAGACAGTGTTAGCTGAGGAAGACAGTTTGTAGAGATGATTGAGTTACATAGTGATGACCAAGGAGATGAACACGGTATTAACCGAGTGTCAGTAATTTACATTTGGAGAAAGAATTGAGATTCCCAGCCAACATAGTTGAATTCTTGGGATATGTAAATCATGTTGACTTTATTAATTGATTGTATGGAGAATTTAATGCATGGTAAATTATTTTACTATGGATTCAATGAGAAGTTTGAAGATGTATCTAGTAGGAAGGATGAAGAAATTAAATGATGGAAGGATTCAATGAATCTGACCTAAATCTAAGATCTATTGAGGAGATTAAGCGGCAAAAGATGGATCTACCTAATTGAAGAGGTATAAAGGAAAACCTAATTGTGACGTTACAAAATGGGATGATGTTGTTGATGTTATTGACTGACAAGTCTAAGCAGAAGGTTGGAGGTGAAATTGTGAAGGAGTTGATCGGAGTTGTGATTTCTTGAAGTGAATTTTGAGGAGATCAATGATGGAGATGGAAATGGAGCTCAGTCAGTAAATCAACATATATGTGCAAATTGGATCTGTTATTTTCAAAGTGAGTTGTATTTTTTTCAGATTAGAAACTACTGTTACTTTCTAACCATTGTATCAGTCTAAATCCTTTAATCAAGGTTGACCTAACAATCATTGTTTAAATCCTTTAATCAAGGTGGCATTCTAATGGAATGTACTTAAATCCTTTAACCAGGTCACTTTTGATAGTGTTTAAATCTTTTAACAGGGTCACACCTAGCAGTGTGCTTGTAAACCTTTAACAAGGTTGGCTTTTCATAGAGCTCACTTCAGAAGAGTGAAAATATCAGTAACATGTTACAAAGTGGTTTTTCCCAAGTTGGGTTTCCACTATAAATCTTGGTGTTATACTTTTGTGAATGTTTTGATTTGAATGTTTCTATATTCTGCAAGTTAATTACTTTTAGACAGTGGGTTGCATGTTATATGTTTATGATATATATACTTTAGAGACCAAGTTGTGTTGGTGATTAGATCTGTGATTGTTGAAGTGTTTAAAAGTTCAATTGGTACATTTGGACTTGAGAACAACTGATTCACCCCCTTGTCTGTTGTTCTAAATAATATTAATAATTGGTATCAGAGTTGTTGGTGCTTATAGAGAAAAGTTTAAAGGTACTTGAAGCTAATGATCAAGAAGTATAAAAAGGAGGTACCGAAGTTGAACAAAGAGAACTTCCCTGTATGGAAGGGTCTGATGAAATTGCATCTAGCTGGTATTGGTGATTTGAAAAAGTACTATGTTGAGAATGACTATGTTATATCTGCTACACCTTTGACTACCGAGGAGATGAAAGAAAAACATGAACACAATCAAGAAATGTTTGAGATTGCATCTACCTTAAGCTATCCCAAATTTGAAGATATCAAAGATTGCACTAATGCAAAGAAAATGTGGGATACTCTTGCAACTATCTATGGTGGTGATACAAATGTATTGAGAGATAAAGATGAAATCTTGAGAGGTAAGTTTGATGAAATGAAAATGCAAGAAGGTGAAAATATTGCTCAGTACTATGGTAGAATTAAGGAGATAGTGAATGCTATTAGAGGAGCTAATAAAATCATTAATGATGAGACTTTTATTGGTAAGGTATTCAGAACTTTGCTTCCTATCTATGCTATCAAAATTTATGTAATTCAAGAATCAAGGTGTAACCCTGGTAATGTTTTAACTTTGGAAAGTCTTGTTGGTAAGCTTACTGCTTTTGAGCTATCTAACTATGATAGCTACATTGTTCCTAATGTTGAAATTGCATTCAAGTCACAAATGGTTTTGCATAAGTCAAAAATGGGAAAAGAAAAATGTGTGAAAAGTGAAAGTGATAGTGACACTTCTGATGAGGAACTAGATGATCTTGAAGCACTCATGGCTAGAAGATTGAAAAGAGGAAAAGGAAAATAAAAAGGTAAACTTCCTATAATCTATTTTTCATGTAACAAAGTTGGCCATATTGTAGCAAGATGTCCTAACAGAAATGAAAAGGATGAGGAAAGAGAAAGAAAGTACAAGGATAAGAGAGATAATAGAGATCACTAAAGGTACATGGACTACAAGGATAGAGGTAAGAAATCCTGTTATATTACTGAAGAGGAAACTAATAGTGACACTGATGATTTTGATATTTAAGTAGTTTATGTTGCTATGAAAGATGATTCTGATGAAGATGACAAAACTGCACTTATTTCTTATGTGAGTAAATGTGATAAATAGATTATTGATAGTGGTTTCTCACATCACATGACTGGTGATAAAAGTAAATTTTAAACCCTAGATCATTACAAAGGTAGAAGTGTTAAGTTTGGTATTGATGCACCATGTCCTATGAGAGGTAAAGGATCAATTAAGTTAACTGATAAGATCACATGTGAAAATGCCTATTGGGTTGAAGGTCTTAACTTTAATTTTCTAATTTTTGCATAGCTCAACAACATTGGTTACTGACACTACTACATTTGGGGCCAAATTTTGATAGAAGTTTCCGACGGGTAACTTTTTATTATGAATTTGGTGTTTTTTTTTGTAATAGGCCCCTATGATGTTGATATTCCAATGGATGTTTAATTGACCATCAAAATTTCAATAGAGTTAGGGTATAGATAAAAAAAAAGTGAAATGACCTCATCATTTTTATTTCAATTGGGTAGAGAAGGAGCGGGAGAAAAGGAGAGAAAGCTGAGTGTGGGAGAAGGTATGTGATTTCTTCATCTTTCGAGCCTCTGACATCATATTTGAATGCATTTCATTTTATTTGATCATGAATGCTCTCTAAAATGACCGCATTCTACTGGTGTCATGATGTAGCCAATGCTTTATCTCTATTATTTGATGTTATTGGTGCTTGTGCTCAAGGATATTAATTCACTGTATTCAAATGTTTGGATTCACATTTGTTGATATTACTGGCATATATGTTTAATGATGCCATTGTATATTGTTGTCGCTAAAATGACCGCATTCTACTGGTGTTGTGCCCTAGCCCATGCTTTAACTCCATTATTTGATGTTATTGGTGCTTGTGCTCAAGGATATCTATTTTTTTGAAATGTTGACTGTGGTTATCAAATGGACAGCCCATGAGTTTCTAGCTAGGTGCCATTTGTATTGATATCTTAGGGCATCAAATGTATTGTATCATTGATAGTTGAGACTTTGTTAAAAGGAAATAGGACAAAGAATGATTTTTATTTAGTTTCTTTATTTTGATCCCTAAGTGGCTTACAACCCTAGAGAAGTATATGTAGATTTACAGATGTAGTTTCAAGATACATAGCAGCTGATAATTCACAAGAAATCCATGCATCCAATTTGAATAGCAATTAATACAAAGAACTAGGGTCCTCCAATGGCCCAATCATCCAGACCTTGACTGTCCCCTCAACCAATGACCCTTCAAAACTGGGTTATCATGCAATCAGTGAGTGATCATTCATTCTCCTGGTGAGCTTCTAGCTAGGTGCCATTTGTATATTTGATAGCTTAGGGCATCTACTATATATTGTATCATTGATAGTTGAGACTTTGTTAAAAGGAAATAGGACAAAGAATGATTTTGATTTAGTCTCTATATTTTGATCCCTAAGTGGCTTACAACCCTAGAGAAGTATATGCAGATTTACGGATGTAGTTGCAGGATACATAGCAACTGATAATTCACAAGAAATCCATGCATCCAATTTGAATAGAAATTAATAGAAAGAAATAGGGTCCTCCAAAGGCACAATCATCTGGACCTTGACTGTCCCCTCAACCAGTGACCCTTCAAAACTGGGTTATCATGCAATCAGTGAGTGATCCTTCATTCTCCTGATCTTCCCTACATCCAAACATATTGGAAATACACAATACAATGATAACAAGTCTTTCACAATCCCCCTTCCCTCAAGGAACACTATCAACCATCCCTTCCACATAGCATTTCACTATTTTATGAGTGGATTGTGTAGGAACAATTAACATTAAACAAGGAGAAAACTCTTCAACACATCTTGGAAACCATTGAATTCAATAATAAATGAAACATAACACCAACACTATTCCTTCCATAGTTGCAGGATACATAGCAGTCGATAATTCACAAGAAATCCATGCATCAAATTTTTATAAGGATATCCTACTAATCAATAGGAATTCTATTGAGATGACTAATGATTATGCATTTTGATGGCAAGGTGCTAGTTCAAAAGGATAATATAAATCTGAAACAATTTTTTTTTATTTTCTCAAACTATAAATGTGGTTAAAGGGAAAATATTATGTGGAAAACTCACAAACCAAGCTAGCAAATGATTGTACATCAAATTATTCCTATATTCATACAAGTATTGCTATGCTTCAGCTACCTAACCTTTGAGCTTCATCTAGAGGAATGTGTAGCTTTAAGATAGAGTTACTTCTTGGGCCTTACAATAGGGTGGACTATGATCAAGATTTGTTTAGGCTGTATCTTTGTTAGTCCCATTGTTAGGTTCTTATAGTTCATGGTTTGAATCTATTATGGTTGTGTAAGGGATTTGTAGATGCTTTTTCTAACATAATTATTGGACACCATGATTGGAACAACTGGTTGTTAGCTATTGTACACATGAATCATATCTATCAATGGTTCTTTGTGTTCAAGAATTTGTTGATCAATCTTTGAGATTTATTGTCCCAGCTTTAAAAGAGTGATAAAAGATATAGTGAGTGCTATCTTTTCCAAGTGTTTTGTGGGTGCCATTATCTTCTAGGATTAATTGTAAGAACCAAATTATGCTCTTTGCCTCTAGTAAATATTGCAGACACAACCATCTTCTTGGTGAAGGGTTTCTTCCATCCCCATGAGGCACTATTGCATGGTTTCCATTCCCTTGTAGTATAGTGAACCTAATTTAATACAAGTGTGCACTATTTTGGGATCCATAATTTATGGCCCCTACACTGTGGTTGTTAGCCTAATTAAGACATGCCTACCTTTGCATATAATAAGAGGCCAACATGAAACAAACATCCAGAGGTTAGGGGGTTGTTCCTTGTCCATAATTTATTATTTAAGTGCTAAGTGATGATGGGTATATCATGTAATTCATACCTAGTGTGTCTCTTTCTTTCTCTCCACATTTCATATTAGGAGTATATGTTATGAAATACTAATGAAATCAACTATTGGTCAAATCTAATCAAAATTGCAATATAAAGATTAAAATAGATCTTGAAGAAATATGGGAACCATTTTTGACAGATATTGTACAAATGAAGAGAATACTCCAAAGAGGAAATGCTTCAATGTGGAACAATTGAAGGACAATATTTTACTTTTATACACACATCTACAATGTTTTTGATATATTTATGAGATAACAAAACCATAGAAAGAATAGCATATAGAAGAAAGTAAAGAATAATGATCATACTTTGAGATATTATGGAAACTTAAAGGAAAGAATGCTTGGTGGGGTTATCACACAATCAGTGAGTGATCCTTCATTCCCCTCTTCTAGTGACCCTTCAAAACTAGGTTATCATGTAATCAGTGAGTGATCCTTCATTCTCCCGGTCTACCCTACATCCAAAAATATTGGAAATACACAATATAATGATAAAAAGTCTTTCAAAATACCCCTTCCCTCAAGGAAACTATCAACCATCCCTTCCACATAGCATTTCACTATTGTATGAGTGGATTGTGTAGGAATAGTTAACATTAAACAAGGAGAAAACTCCTCAACACATCTTGGAAATCATTGAATTCAATAATAAATGAAACCTAACACCAACACTATTACTTCCATTCACTTCTACCAAGAATAAAGCATTTAATCCATTCAACATTACATATAGTCATTAGACAGTTACATTTCCTGACTATGTAGAGGAACAGTCATGACCAAAATGATCAAATCAACTTTCATCCTTGCACAAGATATTCCAAACTTCAAGTAAAATGAGAAATATGCTATATCAAATCATTCATATTCATAGTAACCATTCAAAGGATCATTTTGTCAACGAACCCTCTGACTGTACCCCTGTGGTAGAGAAAGGAAACCTCAAAATAGAGAAAAGAAACTTAGTAAAACCAGTCTATGCTGATGTTTGTAAGGGAAACTTAGTCACAACATCAAGTATCATCTCATCATGGTCTATTCACCTTTTTTCAACACCCCATTCACTCTAATCTATTCAACTTACACCATTCTTCTTCTCCAGGACTCAAAGGCTTGAAATAGTATATGTGGTAAAAATTCATGAAATACTAAAGAAGACCTGCTATTTGTCAGACAAATCTTCATTGTCCCCCACAAAAAACTAAGTAATAACTAGTATACCCTTAATTTGTTTAACAATGCACCATATTAGATAAAGTAGGTTCTATCACACATGGCACAAACTCTCTTCAAAATCACAATATGTTGCATACGTAGTACAAAAATCATGAGATTCTAAAGAAGGCCTCACTCTTAATGAGATATAAACATGCCATTGTTTCAGTTTTTCTTGGGAGTTATGATCATTTTTGTAAACATGTCATTGGTTCAGTTTAGTGTATTCATTTTTGTCAGACAAATCTTCATTGTCTTCTGATTGTCTTCTTTATATAGTAGCATGTATTAATTGGCTGACAAATAAAGAAGTATTTAGACAATTAGAAGACAATGAAGATAATTTTAAATGCATCTAACATAAATGTTTTTTACAAAAATGAACCAATGGCATGTTTACAACAAAGAAATAGAGTGATACTAATATGCTAAAAATTGTATTATGTTTAATAAATGCCAAAGGACCAGTCCCAACAATTCTTAAACATACTTTATCTGATATGATGAATTCTTAAACAATTAAGGTTGGAGTAGACATAGTTATCACATAGTTTTTTTGTGTGGTACATGGAAGATTTGGTTGATTAAGAGTGAGGCCTTCTTTACAATCTCATATAAATTTGGCTGATTAAGATGAGAAGAAAAACACAACTCATTAGTTAAATTTTTCAATTTCATGTATTTTTTCTCCTATTTATTAGGTGCATGAGTTGAAGGTTGAATGTAAGAGTCTTATAATGTTGTGTTACCTTTGGATCTTGAGTTTTTGATACTCCTATGATGATCTTTCTCAACAAGTATTTTATTCTATTGTTATTTTTTGAATAACATATTGGGCAAATACAAAATTGTGTACTTCTACAGGATAGTGAACACAAAATTGAAGCATCAAACAAGACTTGATCAAGTTGTAGGTGGAACATGCACTCAAATAGTAAGTAATGTAGAATAACGAAATAAGTAATCTGTCGTGTCTACATTTTGTTATTGTCTGAGATTACATCCATGTTCTATATTCACAGAATGGTTCAAAATTGAAATTTACAATTTGATAAAATTACTAATGGGTGTTGTTCCCTACACCTTCAATCAACAACTTGCCTCCATTTTATTTTGATTTACAAACTACTATTTTATTTGAATATCTTTCTTTCTTACCACAATAGGAAATCGTTTGAGGTGGAAGACTACAATAATAGATGTGTTTCAATTTGGTATACTATACTACAACATCATTTCATAACTAAGTTTTCAATTTCTATATATAATTAGGCTATAGATAATCTAAGTGAAGAAGGATCATGTTAGACAATCCAAGTGAAGAAGGTAATGGGGATGCAATCAATAGATTGTGGTCGAACTTGAAAAGAAAAGGTGATAGAAAATGTTATTGTCCGTGCAATAATTGTAAGGGCTTAAACATTAGAAGATTGCTAATCAAAATAGCTAAGAGACATTGTAGGGATAATGGTCACATTGAAGGAGGGTTTGATTATCATGAATTGGTAAGTTTTTTATTATATTTATTTAACAATTAATATATATATGAAATACACTTGATGATGAGATCATTCTCATGGTTTATTTGTGTTCATCATTTTTATATAGGTCGACCTCCTTAGGGGAGTACGTGATATGGACCATGGAGGTGTGAATATTGAGAATATGGCTTTGGAAGTGGAGGATCATGGAGGTGCGAATATTGAAGCTGAAGATTATGATCCCATGGAAGATGATGATGATGCGCTAGATGATGGTACTAATACATTGATCCATGACACATTTGGTATTGGTGCAATTGATGATGATGATCGGGATGATTTTGATGTCATCCATGATATACCTCTACTTGAGAAGGAAACCACACCCCTTTACGAAGGCTCCCAAACAACTCTTCTCTCTAATGTATTGCTTTTGTTGAGCTTGAAGGTTATGAATGGTTTATCCAACACAACAATGTCACGTATGCTAAGGTATGTCATATATATCATTATAGTAATTAAATGGTAAAACATGTACCATAAATATTGTTAATATTAACAACATATATTTTTTTCTACAGATTGATAGGTGAGTTTCTATTACCACCATCGAATATTTTCCCTCGCTCATACTGAGAATTATGTGCCACTATGAAAGATATTGGAATAGAGTATCAAGCAATAGATGCTTGTCCCAATGATCATATTATTTATCATAAAGAACATGAATTTGCAACAGAATGCCCTGAATGTCTTATGAGTAGATATCAAACAGATCAAATAACAAAAAAGGTGCCTCACAAGGTTCTTTGTTACATCCCCATTATACCATGTTTGCAAAGATTATTCAGGTGTAGTAGCTTGACACAATTTATGTATTACCATGCATGCAATAAGAGTCAAGATGACATTATTCAAATGCCTGTGGATGGTTCTGTATTTAAGGACATAGAGGAAAAGTGGCCGCACTTTATCGAAGAACCTCAAAATCTCAAGGTTTCAGTGGTAGTGGATGGTGTCAATCCATTTGGAGAGCTAAGATCTGTTTACACTGTTTGGCCTGTTTTTGTCATCAACAATAACATTCCTCCATGGATGTCAATAAAGAGGGAGCACATTATGTTGGCAATGAGTGTTCCAGGTATTTGATCATTTAATAGTTATCTGCATGTAATTATAAATCTTGTAGTAAAATGGTCACAATAATTATGTAATGTTGTTCATTCAACCAGGTAAATACCAAGTTAAAGATATGAATGTTTATATTGAGTCTCTTATCGATGAGTTGGTGGAGTTATGGAAAGGTGTCACTATGTATGACATCTCTAGACTAATAGGAGATAGACAATTTCAATTCCATGCAATGCTTGTATCGACAATACATGATGCCCCAGGGCTAACACATTTTTCTAGTATGTTATGGTGAATTCAAGTTGCACATGATAATTCTAAAAATAAAAATTAACATATTTAATCCAATTGTATCATTACCTTGTAGGTCTTCAAACAAAGGGAAAATTTGCATGTCCAATTTGTGGTCCAAAGATGAAATCTCATCATTCAAAAAGTTTAGGAAAGAAGGTGTTTAATGAGTATAGACACTTTCTCCACAAAAATCATAACTATCGAATTACCAAAAAACATCTTTTCAATGGGAAAGAAGAGACTACATCTAAGCCACGGAGAATGACACCTTGCCTACGGAAGTTGGAATATAATACAATTAATCATCAAGGTACTACCATTCTACCTAATGGTTTATGTTTGAAATTTGTATATTTTTATTTTGTTTTGTTTGATTATTATGTGATTGATGATCGTGAATGTCGTCAAGGCAAAAAACTGAGCACCTTCCCAAGGGACTAAAGAGTTATCCCAGACAATTTAGTAGGTTGCCCTACTACGAGAAACTGCAAGATGTGCATTTGTTTGATACTATGCATATTGGAAAGAATGTAATGGAGACATTGTGGAAAAATATTGGATGGAAAACGTGACAAAGAAAAAATTATCAAAATTTGTAGCGACATTCATGAATCCAATCATGCAATAAAAAATTTCATTGAATCAAATAGAAATGGGGAACGGATTAATACAAGTGCCCTTCCTTGGTTATTAACAGAACAACAAAGTGATGCCATAAAAGAAGTCATACGAAAAATTTGATTTCCCACAAGATTTGCTGCAAACATAAGTAGTACCATATCAAAGAAAAGTGAATTTGGACCAGGGTTGAAAATGCATGATTGGCATACCTTCATCAAGGTAAGTCATGTTCTTTTGTATTTACAATATATTTGTAAATTGCATGTACTTCTCATTGTATTATATGAGAAAAGAATGACATGATTATTTTTATAATTGTTGTAGTACATGCTACCCCTATCTCTCCAGAGAACTTCAACAATAACATAAAACAAGTGATATATGATTTTAGAAAATACACGAGGTAAGCAATGATATCTGTTCAATTTGTTGTATATATATATATATATATATATATTGTAAAGTCTCATGTTATTTTTGTGTCTTGAATGTCTTGTAGGTGGTTGTCATCTAAAGAAATCCATAGAGAAAATATAAAATACTGGAAGAGAAGAATTCCTCATCTAATGTGTGAAATGCAAAATTGTCTACCTTCAACCTTTTTCAATGCACAAGAACACTACCTCATACACCAAGTTGAGGAGATTAAAATGTGTGGACTCATACACATTTGGTCAATGTGGATGGTTGAGAGACACCTAAAATTTTTGAAGGCTTTGGTTCGGCAAAGAGCACGTCTTGAGGGTTCTATGATGGAGGGATATATGGTATACCAGACTATGGTGTACGTTACTGAATATCTTCCTAAGCTTGTAGCAAAGATCCATATAGATCGCATTTGGGATCTTGACACCATTAGAAATTTTGAAGGGGAGTACTTGGTGGGGAAAGGAAGAATGAGGAAAGTGAGAGGTAATAAATTATAAGATGTTATTGTAGCTATTAATTAATTCTGAATCTTTAACATTAATCAGTTGTAAGTAGTCTATTTATTTTTTGTACACCTGCTCGAGAGTGGGATGCAATGCAATACATTTGTATATTGCAAACAATCAAGATTGGATGATGAAATGGATTGAACGATGTGATAATTTAGGTTGCACATTAACATAGGAAGTTGTGTCTTCATTGGTTAATGAAGCTCATCGTAATGAAGATCCAAATGTTACGTAAAGAGAAATAGATTTAGCGGATGGTTTAAGAGATTTCCACGTACATATAAATTTGTTAATCACTCGTACGTTTATGAACTCTCGATGCATTAATTTATACATGTTTTACATATTTTTGCAGGTCAAACACCACAAGGCTATGTTTTGCAATGGTCATAAATTTTGCATAAAAAAGTTGGATGACACAAAGAAAACTTGTGATTCTGGGATAAGTGTAGTCTTTCAGGTGACTAATATTTCATCTAGAAATGACTTACATCCTCGAGAGTCTAAAAATTGATACTATGACATTTTGGATGATATACTTGAGTGTGACTTTAATTCCTTCAGATTAGTTCTCTTCGTCATCAGATGGTATAGGCTACAACTTAATCAAAATGATCCTAATAGAACTGACAATGGATTTCCAATGATCAATACAAGGTGGTTTGAGCCAGTTGGGGATGAACCCTATGTTCTTCCAAGCCAATGTGAGTAGGTATTTTACTTAGAGGTTCCACATAAATCGGGTTGGTCATTCGTTGTTAGACATGATCCAAGAGGAAAGCCAATGAGGTATAATGTGATGGAAGAAGAAGATTGCGAACAACTAGAAGATGATGTAGATGATGATCACAAACAATAGTTAGTCGATGATGTTCCTGACGCAACTGATGATGATGCTACTAATGATGCTACTGATGATGATGATGATGATGATGATGATGATGCTGATGATGATGATGATGACAAAGATGAAGATGATGAAAATGACGGTGGTGTTGATGATGTCAAATCAACAATGATCATGGTGATTATTTGGATGAAGAAGAAGATGAATGACATGAATGAAATGTATAGTTACATGATCACTACTTAATCTATTTAATATTGATTTCTTGATAGAAATGTGTAGTTATGCAATCAATGCTTAATCTAATTAACTCATGATGTACTTACTATGGGATGCTTATGGTTTTTAATGTACTTACTATGTGGTTTTGAGTATATGTATCATGAATTTTTTAGCTAACATTAGATAATTGAATTACATATGTAGGTACCCAGACTCCTTTCACGAGCATCCCACACAGTCTCATGGATCGATAAGTATAAGTCAATACACCCTATAGAGATTAATGTATTTCACAATTTGCAAAATATCTCACATTACTTGCTATCTCTCTCATTTGATGGAGTGCAGGTAGTAGCAAATAGGTATTTGTCAGATGTTTCTTCCTCAAGCAAAGAAAGTGATTCATTTAGTATGTTTGAATTAGGAAGATCAACTAGAGGTCAAAAGACTAGAAGGAAATTCAATAAACGCATGAAATTTTTCCTTGCTCAAGGGGGGTCATGTTCTTATGATGATGACAAAAAAGGCGACATCGAGGTGCCCTCTAGGTACCAAAATCTACAGAAACAATGGGTCCCCAAGGAACTTCCTCCAATAAACACTGATTTTAGTGTTAAAGGTAAGATATATCATATTGCACCATCGTCAATACATGGTTTGGGCCTATTTTCCATGGATGGCATAAAGGTCTCTTACAACAAAGTTGTTGAATTGATGGAGTATGTTGGACCTTGTTACGATTACAAAAGTTGGATGCGAATTGTTCAATCTAAAAAAAGTATGTGTAGGTATGCACTCTCAGAAAATTATATTCAACAAAAAGACAATGAGAAAAGTAAAATAGTGGCTATATACATTGATGGAAGGCCAAAAGCATTAGGGAATATTGTAGGTTTTATAAATAGCACGTGACCTCTATCAACTATTAAGCAACCCAATTGCATATTTGAGACGCACAAAGGAAATCATGTATTTGTATGTGCGATAAAATCAATAAGTGTAGGGGAAGAGTTGCTTATTGATTACAATTTGAATTGCATAGATACAAATGATGTCACTATCATTAGGGTGTAGGTACATACTATGTACCATTAAATAATTGAGTTTTTTTGCCAACCACATTTAGAGAGTCTCCTCATCATCCACCTCATCTCCATCATCATCTTCTAATGAAATTTATTAATGTAGTCCTTTCTAATTATTGGTTAACTTTAAATAATAACACAAGACCACAATATGGAGCAACCACGTAGTGGGGAAAATGATGATCATGCATGCACTTCTTCCCAGCAGGTAAACCTCCTTGTTATTGTACTACAAATTAGATAGAAGCAAAATGTTAAATAAAGTTTTTTATTATATTCTTTTCATCACTGTTTCTAAAATAATTCTAATAGTGTTATTAATATTGTTGTCACATATAGGTGGTCAGCAGAGAAAGGGAAAGGAACTTGTAGTCCCTGAAAAGGAGTCCTTTGATGAGGACCTAGTTGTTGATTTTGGTGCTTGTGATGAGCCGACCTTTGCAATTAAAAAATGCCTCCATTGGAATAAGATTGGCTGAATTGGCATCTATATTCCCTCCAACTCTTGAGTCACAAAAGAGGGCAACTAAACTGATGCACCTATCTCAAAATTACCGAGTAAGTATTAATGTAATTTTTAATTATAACAAAAGTTCAATAATAGTTTTTATGTTATAGTAGTATTTTATGTCATTAAAAAATAAGTGGATGTGTTGCTTTTACAAATTTTTTTGCGTAATTTTGATACTCACGGCCATGATGAGGGTACTGTAGCTAGTTTAGGTAGATCGCATGTTGGACTACATTTTTTTTTACTCTAACAATATTGTCCATGCTAATCACTGGTTTTATTATGCTCTAACAATCTTATTCTTGAGCACATGTCAATGATCATTTACTATCATCACCTCGTACAATGGTAGGCTCAGATTTACTGCGTCCTACAATGTTAGCAACACGTAGCATGGCCACAGACGCCATGGCACCACCTACTCATACACAGATTTTATTTTCTCTATCATTCTATATATGTTTATTTCCATTGAAGTGTTCTTTCTTAGAGCCATTTCATAATGGATTCAATTTATGCAACAAGGGATGCAACACTTGATGGTGATTTTCCTGGATGTACTAGTATTTCTAGTATGGGAACAGTGAAGGATTGCATATTGCTTGTGAGCGAAGAAGAAGGAGTTCCCTTGAAAATAGAAAAACTTCCAAGTACTTTAAAGATTGGACATTTCTTTTACTATACAATCGTATGTTAATTACACCTTGCATTCAATATGAGAAGCTTACATCTATTGTATTATTATTTTATACTATTATATCCTTTGACTAATGATCCCATGATTATTTTGTAGGGAATGATTTTTTTTATAGTAAACTTAATGATGAGCGTTTGTGGATATTCGGGCCCACCATCTATACAGGGTGGAACATCATATCCGAACTAAAACCCCAATCCACTATTTTCATTTCATATCATTGCTATGATAGTTATCATTACATCCATTTTTTAATCTAACACTATTTTCTTTCTTAAAAGGTGGAAAACCCAAAATCAAAAGTTAAAGGATGATCTCATAGAGAGTATGACAAACTTTTTTGGACCTCGTGCATTTGAGAAGGGTAAGCTCCTTCAAAGAGCTAGGATATGTTCGAGGTATATTAGGGACCAGTACAGGTGTACATTAACCAAAATTCCACATTACCAATGCCCCCCTTGCATTCCTGATTTAGAGTGGAAATCTCTTATTCTAGATGCGAATGAGAAAATTGAAGTAAAAAAAGGAAATACACCACCAGAGAATAGAAGAAGGTATGTGATACTGTTAAGAATGTAATTGTGTACTAAATACTCTTCATATTTATATGAACTAACATATTTCAATCTCTTCATAAATTGTCTGACACATCAAAGGCAACAAAGGCAAGATTGAAAAAGCATGGGCAACACAAGCTAGGCTCTGGCGGTTATTTGAAACTTACTGCACGAGTTGTAAGTGTTAATATTATCAGAATTGAATGAGGAAAAATACAATCTATAGATGGCTTTTAACACTGAAAATAATTCTTTGATCTTTAAATATTTATTTATAATTTGAAATCTTTTTTGTTTTGATGAAACAATAAAATAAAATTTGACAATACCAAGCAAAAATGCAGGGTGTGGAGTTCAATGTAAGTCTCACAAAAGAGGACACGAGAATTGGCTTCCAACAATGCTATAAAGCCATGGCAAAAAGAATAAGAAGTGCACAAGGTTCTACTGATGGATCTGTCGCAGTAAGTAAGCTAAATAGATGATATTTCCAATTTAATTATTTACCAATTAGTTTATTTGATGTTAAGTTCCAACATAAAGTGAATAAATTTTTTTTAAGAAAACAATGATAACATGAATGCGTATGAAATTGAAATGCAGCCTGTCGATTCTTGCTGTACACAACCTATGCATGTTGATGACAATGAGGATGTGTATTAGAGTAATACAAGTAAACATCTTAAATTGATTGGTGGAGTAATACAAATTTAATTGCAATTGGTGTTTAGATTAATGTAACAATTTGTATTGTAGTTGTAGAGAGTGTAGAGGCCGCTATTAATGAGCATGTTGAGGTTGAGGCCGAGGCCAGAAAAACTGACCTCGATGTTGATGATGTGACTAGATCAAGTAAAGAGCTATACGATTATGGCTTGTAAAGTACTGAAATACTTTAAAATGTTTTTAATTATAATAAAATGTTTTTAATTTAACCCTTTTATATGTTATTGCAGATGAACCCCCTTTTCATCAATAGAGAACTAAGGGTGCATTGAGATCTAATGAGAGAGTAGATGATCATCATGATGATATCGATACTCATCTTAAAAACTAGAAATTTTTTTTAAAAAAAAAATGATTGTCATCTATGCACCTTAATTGATAATGACTGATTTTTATATGCCAATGAATTTAATTACGTGGTAGTGAATGTTCATAAATTTTATAATGTGTTAATGAATGTTATCATGTGATAATTAATGAATGTCACATTTTATTAATGTGTGAATGAATGTTAATGAATGTTATCATGTGATAATTAATGAATGTTACATTTTATTAATGGATGAAATAATGAATGAATGTTAGATGTTAATAGGGAATTTAGAGTGATGTTAGGGGGGGGTGGGGCCAAATGAGCTTCCACCTTCATGTGGTTGGCCCTGTTTAGTACAAAATATAAAACTATTCTTGAAACAAAGTGAAGCTCAATAAGTTTGTTCCTTATATAGGGTCTCAAGTGTAGCTTTTATCCCACTCTCAACATTGCAAGGATTCAAGTGGTGTTCTGAGATTGGTTTCTCCATCTCTCACTAACATCTTGTCTTTCTCCTAAGAACTCTCACCGAGCTCTGATACATGGATGAGCAGAAGATGTCCTTTATAGGCTACACATATATAATATGGTAGATCTAGGGAACAAATATACTACAACATAGAATGAGTCAACTTGAATCTATAGTTTCTTCATTCACAATGAAAATTCAAATTACAAGGCATATTTTAGATTTAATATTCATATTCATCTTCATCATGATCATAGTCATCATGGTTAGCATTTGGTTCAACTTCATTTGAACCACACTCCATCTCGGGTACCATTATAAGGCATGGAGTGTGGTCATACCCATGTTACCATAATAATGAGTTAGCCTATAAAATTATGAATAAAATACCTCATGTATCATATTTATAATACTGCAAGTGCACCCAGGATTGGCCTAGGCACCCAAGTTCCTACCAAAGGAACCCAAGTTAAACCCAGAGGAGAACAAAAGTAGAACCAGAACCTAGCCTCAAACAAAGAACCGGATAACTTGGCTTTTTTCTAATTAAAGTTTATTTTTGAATTCTTCTCCAATTCCAACTTGATTATTCCATATTTTGTTTTCCAATTTTCCTTCTTCCTCACTCCAAATTCAAGGATCACAACCCATGACTTATGTTGTTATTTCCTTTTACTAATTGTGCTATTTCAAGGATCACCACCCATGACTTGGTTAAGATGATGAATGCTGTCAATGCCTTTATTACCAAGGAATCACCACCCACCATTAATGAATATTAATGATCATTGTTACCTAAGGGTGATCATTGTTTGTGTATGCTGATCACCCAAGTCTTTGGCTATGATTTGCATGCTGTGAGGTTTGTCAAAAGTGGGGGTATGACATGCTGGTTGGATTATAACATATTGACACTTACACCATGAAGAAGACAAATGATTAAACAGAAAGAGAGGACCAACTGAACCATCTTGTGGTCAGTCTATATCACATTGAGAAACAATGTCAAGACTCGAGAATCAAAACAATCAAAAGTTTATTCAAGACCATGAATGATAAACAACATTCCATCAGAAAACAAAACACTAATCTATATTATCATTAAGCCATAAAATATTTCTTTAAAGTTTAGAAGCATCACAAAAACTTTCAAGAAACATAGTACTATCCAAAATGAATACCCTCTAAATGTTATGATTATGTTGATGTTGATGTCTATAATTTGTCTAATGATTATGATGATTTTCATGTTCATGTCTATAATTTATTTCACTTACTGATGCTTGCCTAGATTGAATTTTGAATATCCAGGCTAGAGAATGCTTTCAAAGTTTAGGGTATGTTCTACATGATACTCTTAGTTACAGCTCAAATGCAACTCAACATATTTTTGATGCTGGGAAACCCATTGCAGAAACTCATTCACAGGTGAAATTTAATGCTATGAATCTTGGCATTGTTAATGTTATTACTTTTCCTCACGTTTCATATTTGTGAAAATGTTTCTTGGCACTATCTTTTTTTTCAATTCCTATATTTGCAGCTTTTTAGATCATTAACTTAAGCATTACATGTCTTTGTTCAAAGTTTATTCTAACACTATATTATATCTTATTCTTATTACAATGTTCTTTGTTGTGGGGCAGGAGGTCAATCTTCATTGTCTTCATTGTGGGGGATAGTGAAGATTTCTCTGACAAATAGCAAGTCTTCTTTAGTATCTTATAATAACATGCTAAACTGATAAAGGTGTTATGGGCATTTAATCTACAATTACTAATAGACTAAGCATATTATTACTATGCTTAATGTTCCATTTAAATGCATTTAACACAAAAAAAATTTTTACAAAACTGAACCAATGGCATGTTTACAACAAAGATGTGTTGAGGAGTTTGCTCCTTGTTTAATGTTAACTGTTCCTACACAATCCACTCATACAATAGTGAAATGCTATGTGGAAGGGATGGTTGATAGTGTTCCTTGAGGGAAGGGGGATTGTGAAAGACTTGTTATCATTGTATTTTGTATTTCCAATATGTTTAGTTGTAGGGTAGACCAGGAGAAAGAAGGATCACTCACCAATTGCATGATAACCCGATTTTGAAGGATCACTGGTTGAGGGGACAGTCAAGGTCTGGATGATTGGGCCATTGGAGGAACCTATTTCTTTGTATTAATTACTATTCAAATTGGATGCATGGATTTCTTGTGAATTATCAGCTGCTATGTATCCTGCAACTGCATCCGTAAATCTGCATATACTTCTCTAGAGTTGTAAGCCACTTAGAGATCAAAATAGAGAAACTAAATCAAAATCATTCTTTGTCCTATTTCCTTTTTAAAAAGTCTCAACTATCAATGATACAATACATTCAATGCCCTAATCTATCAATACAAATGACGCCTAGCTAGAAGCTCACGGGCTATCCATTTGATAACCACAGTCAACATTTCAAAAAAATGGATATCCAAACATTTGAAAACCAATGGCATGCTTACAACAAAGGTCTCATAGAACTCCCAACAATTCTTAAACATAATTTATCTAATATGATGAATTCTTAAACAATTAAGGTTGGAGTACACATAGTTATCACACATTTTTTTTTGTGGTACAAGGAAGATTTGGCTAGGTCAAGTCTTCCTTCATGCTAGCAGTCTACAGAATTAGACCTGTATTAACAATTGATCATATCAGATAACTAGTATGTTTAAGAATTGTTGGGACTGGTCATTTGGCATGTATTAAACAGAATAGAATTTTCAACATATTATTATCATTCTATTTCTTTTTTGTAAACATGCCATCAGTTCAGTTTTGTAACTTCACTGTTGTATGAGTGGATTGTGCAGGAACAATTAACATTAAACAAGGAGAAAACTCCTCAACACATCTTGGAAACCATTGAATTCAATAATAAATGAAACCTAACACCAATACTATTCCTTCCATTCACTTCTACCAAGAATAAAGTATTTAATCCATTCAACATTACATATAATCATTAGACAGTTACATTTCCTAACTGTGTAGAGGAACAGTCACGACCAAAATGATCAAAACTACTTTCACCCTTGCACAAGCTATTCCAAACTTCAAGTAAAATGAGAAATATGCTATATCAAATCATTCATATTCATAGTAACCATTAGAATGATCATTTTTTGAATGAACCCTCTGACTGCACCCCTACGACAGAGAAAGGAAACCTCAAAATAGAGAAATGAAACTTAGTAAAACCAGTCTATGCCATTGTTTGTGAGGGTATAGTCATGATAAGTGCCTCTCAAACCTCTCCAAACATGTAAGATTGTCTTTAAATACTTTATTGATCTCTTCTAAACATGAACCAAATCAAACCTACATTTGAATCCACACACAATAACCCCAAAATGAAGGGTTTTGTATCCTTTAATGAATCTCAGTCACTGGTAGCGCATGGATAGTCAAACCAGTAGTCTCCAAAGGATTCAATAAGTGACTAGATTGTATTTAATACACACTATTCCTTCCATTCACTTCTACCAAGAATAAAGCATTTAATCCATTCAACATTAAATATAATCATTAGACAGTTACATTTCCTAACTGTGTACTAGAGGAACAGTCATGACCAAAATGATCCAAACATTTAAAAATAGTGAATTGATATCCTTGAGCACAGCACCAATAACATCAAATAATAGAGATAAAGCACGGGCTAGGGCATGCCACCAATAGAATGTGGTCATTTCATAGAGCATTCGTGATCAAATAAAATGCAATGCATTTGAAATTTGCAGTCGAATATGATGCTAGATGCTCAAAAGATGAAGAAATCACATACCTTCTCTCACACTCAGCTTTTTCTCCTCTATCCAATTGAAATAAAAATGATGAGGCAGTTTCACTTTTTTTTTTCATAGCCAAATCTTCCTTGTACCACACGAAGAAAATGCCATTGGTTCAGTTTTGTAAATTTGTTTTTTGTGTAATTAGTAATTGATAGATTAAATACAGATAACACCTTTATTAGTTTAATTAGCATGTTATTATCATATCAAATAAAGTATGTTTAAGAATTGTTGGGACTGGTCCTTTTGCGTGTATTAAACATAATAGAATTTTCAGCATATTATTATCAATCTATTTTTTTGTTCTAAACATGCCATTGGTTTAGTTTTGTAGATTTTTTTTTGTGTTAAATGCATTTTTCATGAGGAGGGGTCTTGTTCTGAGGAGATTGATGAAGATTGTGCACCTGAAAAACCAATTCATAAGGTACCAATCATGTTTCCTATTTGCTTATAATTTTGGATTGGTAAATCTCCTTATAAGTTTCATGTCCTTTCTTTGATTACTATGGATGAGATATATATCTTAAATTTAACATTCAACTTCTTTACATTTTAGAACATGTAGTGTGTTTTTTGAGGATTTTACCAAATCAACTTTTAACATAAATCGAAAACACCAAACTGATATCTTGCCCTTTCAACTTGACAAAATATTTGCATTTGACCAATAACTGCAAGCAACTGAATGATAAATCCACATACCTGTATCTTTGTAAAATACCCAGAACATCAAAAAGATGGCTAAGTGGCTACTGCCATGATTTTTATCTACTGAATATGGGAAAAAAAGCACCAAAAAGAATCAAATAGAAAACATGATTGGTCATTTCAGAGAGCATTCATGATCAAATAAAATGCAATGCCTTCTCTCGCGCTCGATCAGCTGTCACCCGCTCATTTTCTCCCACTCCTTTTCTGTACAATCGAAATAAAAATGATTTGGCCATTTCAAAATAGTGAATCAATATCCTTGAGCACAAGCACCAATAACATCAACTATTTTGATCTGTGGGTACCCTAATGTTGGAAAGAGTTCTTTTATTAATAAGATTACTTTGCAAGCTTGAAGAAGTGATATATTTTGGCAAATGAAGAGTGGAAAGATGATGATATTCTTGAGATCATGGATGGACACAATGTTGCAGATAGAATGGGAAGACATCTTTCTAGCTTGGCCCTGGATCCTTCGACAATTGGGGTAGGATCCAGACCTAGGCTAAAAAGATGTCTTCCTTTCTATTGTGGAATTATCCCTTCTTTGGCCTCCACTCATTCCTCTTCTCAAAAATAGTTATCTAGAAATTTTGGATATTGTTTCTCATCCATGCACAAAATGTGTTGGTGATCATATAAAATTACTTTAGGCCTCTAGTATTAATGAGATGTACAAGTGTAAAATGTTTTTGCAAGACTAGGATCAATTTGTGTAGTGTACATAAATGCAAGGCAGTGATTATTCTCGACGATCGACAGGTATAATTCTTCCAAGCCTTACCCAGTAGCTAGGACTAAAGATAACACAACTCAAGAGACCATCATAGGTTGTCTCTTTCTTCGGTCTATATTATTCACAAAATGTTTCACCTTTCATTAGCTCATCAAATTTGGAGATTTGAAATAATTTAATAGAATATTTTCATGACAACGTATATTATTTAAGTTGACGTTGCACAAATTTATCTACTTCACGCACTTGTAGACTATGAGGATGATGATAAAGAAGCATGGCCATGGGAGGAGATGCTTCTTTATCACCATCCTCATAGTCTACAAATGCGTGAAGTAGATAAATTCGTGCAATGTCAACTTAAATAATATACGTTGTCATGAAAATATTCTATTAAATTCTTTCAAATCCTTGGATTTGATGAGCTAATGAAAGGTAAAACATTCTGTCAATAATATAGACCGAAGAAAGAGACAACCTATGATGGTCTCTTGAGTTGTGTTATATTTAATGTGCATATTCGTCAATTTTTTGACACTTTATAATTCATTCTGACAGAAGTTCTATAAATCAGACAGATACAATGTCAGAGAAAAATACTTTACGACAATTCTTGTGACAGTAATGCTATATGTCCAATAGGACAACTTGTCAGAGATATGTTGCACTACTGTCTCTCTTCCAACAGTTAAAATGTCATAGATATCAATTTTTTTACAGAATCATCTGACAATAATGTTATGTCACCGACAAGTGTATTTTTCAGAAGTTGGTAGCAGATCTGTCGCTATTCCAATAGTTGTAATGTTAGAAAGGATATCTTTTCGATAGTTAGTTCCGACAGTGATTGTATATTTCCAATAGGTCTTTGTGTCAAAATTTTGATAGATGGACTATAGTAAATGCCATAACAAAGATGTTATCATGTGCAAGTTTCTGACGTAAAGCGGTGTTGTTAAATTGATGGATGTCTCTTCCATTGCAATTTCCAATGCAAAAATTGTGACAGACACGTGTCAAAATGCCAACAAATTAGCATTGCAAATCAGACAAATGGCCATCAGAATTTGACCTCAAATGTACTAGTGCAAGTGGAGTTTCATCATGAAAGGCTAAAATATTTGATGCCATTGGTGAACTAATTAGAAGTGGAGAACATACTAGAGGTAACTTGTTCTATATAGATCTATCTGAAGAGACATGTTTGTTTGCACAATTTGATGATGTATGGTTATAGCATAAGAGGCTATGTCATGTAAACTTTGACAATATAGTAAATATTAGTAAAAAGAAGAAAGTTAGAGGTTTGTCGAGATTGAAGAAACCTAATAATGTGATGTGTAAATAGTGTCAGTTGGGAAAAATGACAAAGTCTAGTTTCAAGAGCAAGACATTTACTTCTAAGAATATTTTGGATGTGGTTCATACTGACCTTTGTGGACCTATGGGTACAATGTTATTGTGTTGCTAAGTAATTTATTCTGTTTGTTGATGACTATACTAGGATGATGACTGTAATGTTTTTGAAAGAAAAATCTAATGCATTTCAGTTGTTTAAGTGGTATTTGGAAAAAGTTGAAAAAGAAATAGGTAAAAGCCTAAAATGACTGAGATCTGACCGAGGTGGAGAGTTTATATCAAATGAGTTCAATCTGTTCTACAATGATAGAGGAATCAAGAGACAGATGTCTGCACCTAGAACACCTCCACAAAATGGTATAGCTAAGAGAAGAAATAGGTCTATTATGGATTGTGCAAGAACACTAATGATTGAGAAGAATGTTGCACAAAAATACTGGGAGAAGCTATAAGTACAACTATTTATACCTTAAATTGAGTACAAATCAAGAAAGGTACAAATGCTACACCTTATGAATTATGGCATGGATATGCACCTAATGTGAAATACTTTAGAATCTTTGGGAGTAGATGCTATATATTGAAAGATAATAGGAATGGAAAATTTGATACAAAAAGTGATGAAGGCATATTCCTAGGTTATTCCACTAAGAGCAAATCTTATAAGTGTTTGAATTCTAATACTAACAAAGTTGTGGAAAGTGAAAATGTGAGAGTTGATGAATATGAAGAGAAGAATGAACTGGAAGGAAAATAAGAACCTGAAGATTATAGATCTTTTGTGTACATTTAAGAAGGAGAGGCAAGTAACACACTTACACCAGATGAAGAGTCACAAGTAAGCAATGCCGAGCATCAGGAGGATGTTATCGAGCATCAGGAGGATGCTGCCAAGCAATCAGAAGTAGAAACTAAAAATTTTCATGATGAACCTGAAGATCAAGAAGAAAAGAAATTTGAACCTACGTTGGCACAATATGTGAGAAGACATCATAAGCCTGAGAAAATAATTGGAGATAAGGAATCTGGAGTCTTGACTAGAAATTGGGTAGGAAATGTTGATGATAGGAAAAGTATAAGTGGTGTAGCATTCTTTTTAGGAAAGAGATTAGTCTCCTAGACAAGCAAGAAACAAAACTTCATTTCCCAATCTATAGAAGAAGCTAAGTATGTAGCAGCTGCAGTGAATTGTTCAAATTTGGTATGGATTTAGCAATTGTTGAAAGGAATGAAAGAGGAAATTACTGAGCCAGTTGTTATTTTCTATGATAACGCAAGTGCTATCAACATATCAAAGAATCCAGTTATGCACACAAAGACTAAACATATTTCTATCAAGTATCATTACTTGAGAGAATTGGTACAAGATAAATAAGTGAGAATGGAATATGTGAATACAAAGGAACAACTAATAGACATATTCACAAAAGATTTACCTAAGGATGCTTATGAATATCTTAGAGGTAAATTAGGGGTGCTTCCCCTAACTGAGGCTGCCTAGTCAACCAGGAGCACTGCATCAAATGTGCTACATAGAATATCTAACAAATTGATGCAAGAAAGGTTAGACTTTAGGAGCTGCCTAGAGTTGTGAAAGTACAACAAAGCTGATAATCAATCATAAGCAAGATGATAGTGGGAGAGATACTAATACTGAACTGATAAGATGACATTTACATGTGGAAGATGTAAGTGCTAGATACTTCTTTGGTATTATTGTCAAAGAGGGAGAGATTCAGATGAAAACAGAGGAATAGAAAATATTGAGGTATATGTTCTAAGATTCAAAGATTTAGAGATTCAGAGATTTAGAGATTCAGAGAATCAGAGGGAGAGATACAAAGATTCAAAGGGAGTAACTATGTGAACAATCAAGGCTAATTTGTTGTGAATCATAATGAAGCTAAGGATATTATAAATCTTTTTGATGCCTAGAAAAAGTTTTTGGATTGGTTGGTAAATCATGTGTTATTCATGTGGTGTTGCCATCAATGCCAAAGAGGGAGATTGTTGGAAACTGTAATTGAAACAATTGTTGTATTGTCATTGATGTCAAACCTTAACTAGTAAGACAGTTGCTATCTAAGAGAGTACCATATTTATTTATTGATGAAAAATATTAGGGCAAGGGAGATAACAAGAGAACCTAAGGAAAGGTTGAGTTATTTGATACTTCAATGGGTACTTGATTATTTGGCAAATTGATAAGATAATGTATTGTTTATCTAAGTAAGAAGAAAGACTGAAGAAGTAGGTTTAATCGAGCAAAAGTGAAGAAATCTAGTTTAAGCCAAGTGATGTTAGTGTCGATCAAGCTCCATTATATGCTGAGTAAATTTAGTGTTGACCGAACATCAGTTTATGCCGAGCGATAAGAAATTATCAAGCAAGATAGTGTTAACCGAGGAAGACAATTTGTAAAGATGACCGAGTTATGCAGTGATGACTGAGTTACGCAGTGATGACTGAGGAGATGAACATAGTATTGATCAAGTGTTAGTAATTTACATTTGGAGAAAGAATTGAGATTCCCAACTGACATAGTTGAATTCTTGGGATATGTAAATCATGTTGACTTTATTAATTGATTGTGTGGAGAATTTAATGCATGGTAAACTATTTTATTACGGATTCAATGAGAAGTTTGAATATGTATCTAGAAGGAAGGATGAAAAACTTAAATGATTGAAGGATTCGATAAATTTGACCTAAACCTAAGATCTACAAAGGAGATTAAGTGGTAAAAGATGGATCTACCTAATTTAAGAGGTATAAAGGAAAACCTGGTTGTGAGGTTACAAAATGGGCTGAAGTTGTTGATGTTATTGACTGACAAGTCTAAGCAAAAGGCTAAAGGTGAAATTGTGAAGGAGTTGATCAGAGTTGTGATTGCTTGAAGTAAATTCCTAGAAGATCAGAGATGGAGATGGAAATGGAGCTCAGTCAGTAAATCAAAATATATGTGCGAATTGGATCTGTTATTTGCAAAGTGAGTTGTATGTTTTTTAGATCAGAAACTACTATTACTTTCTAACCATTGTATCAGTCTAAATCTTTTAATCAAGGTTGACCTAACATTCATTATTTAAATCATTTAATCAAGGTGGCATTCTAATGGAATGTACTTAAATCCTTTAACCAGGTCACTTTTGATAGAGTGTTTAAATCCTTTAACAGGGTCACACCTAGTAGTGTGTTTGTAAACCTTTAACAAGGTTGGCTTTTCATAGAGCTTAGCTTAGAAGAGTGAAAATATCAGTAACATGTTACAAAGTGGTTTTTCCTAAGTTGGGTTTCCACTATAAATCTTGGTGTTATGCTTGTGTGAATGTTTCTATATTTTGCAAGTTAATTAACTTTAGATAGTGAACTACATGTTATATGTTTCTGATATATATAATTTAGAGACTTAATTGTGTTGTTGATTAGATCTATGATTGTTGAAGTGTTTAAAAGTTCAATTGGTACATCTGGACCTGAGAACAACTGATTCACTCACCCTTTCTGTTATTCTAAATAATATTAACACCTGCACGGTAACCAAACTATTTTGTTTACTAACTTGACCAATCTCATTTATCGACTTGATGTAAACATATGTAAAGTAGAAAAAAACTAAATCAATATAACCTTATCATTGTATGATCTGTATTAGTTGCCCAATTAAGATCTTCTACTTCACAACTCTTTCACTTCTTCTTTTTCCTTAACTCAGTCAACTTATATCATACTTTGAATGATAAGGAAACTCAATATAAAGTAGAAATCAATTGTTTGACATCAATGCAAAAATAATAACTGATCTAATCCTTCTATAATTTTGTATACTTCTGATCTCTTTCGGTCTTTATCATCATCACCATCAGTTAACAATATCCCTCTTTAGAATTGATGGCAACACTCACTATCAATTGATGATGGAAACATGGTAGTTAACAATCTCCCTTTAACTCTATATATTTAAGTCTTCTCGGTCACTATTTTATGTTCATTTCTCCCTTTGAACTTTATCATCTTCAACAATCTTCATTTATCCTTGACGGTAATCATCAATAGAATATTCTCCCTCTGTAATCAATTGCATAATCTCCCTCTTTGAAAACAATGCCAAAGATACATACTCCTAAAAAATTTATTAGGCAGTGGATCCTACCTACCATGTACTGATATCTCATTTCATACATAATCATTTTTCACAAATTCAGGCTTCACCTAGAAAGTGAACACTAAAATCAACTCACAAAATAGATATTCTAATAAATCCTTGAATTGATACAAAATGCATCATTCTTTAGTGAGTATTGGATAGGGGAAGAACCTCTAATTTATCTCTAAGATACTCAAAAGAATCCTTCAGTAGTGGCTTGGTGAATACATATGCTATTTTCTCCTTTGAATTCACATACTCTAATATCACATTCTTGTCTTGAACTTGTTCTCTCAAGTAATGATACTTGATAGAAATGTGCTTGGTCTTGGAATGCATTACCAAATTCTTTGATATATAGATAGAACTTGTATTATCATAGTAAATAGTAACTAGATTGGTAATCTCCTCTTGCATACTTTCAAGTAGTTATTTTATCCATATAATGTTCACATTATTCATAGCTACTGCTACATACTCAGCCTCAACAGTATATTGTGATATACAAATCTATTTCTTACTTAGCCATGTCACTAATATTTCTCCTAAAAAGAAAGATCCCCCACTTGTACTTTTCATGTCATCAATATTTCCAGCCCAATCAACATCATCGTAAACCTTCAGATGAAAATATCCTCCTTTCTTGTATAGTAGACCAAAATATTCAGTACCTTTCAAATATCTAAATATTCTTTTGACTACAAACATGTGTGTTTCCTTTGGATCAACAAAAAATCTTGCAACAATACCTACTCTGTGAGCAATATCAGGTCTTCTATGTGTTGGGATTATGGAAAGGTGAATTACTAAGAGAGGAGGGGTGAATTAGTAATTCTAAAAACTTTTTCACCTTAATCCTTATGATAATGTCTTTCATTAATCAAGTGTCATATTTAACATTTTGCATTCATTCATAACATTAATACTGAAATATGAAATGCTTCTAATCTAACAAGTAAACAATCATGAAACTTCATACACTTGAGACATAAGTTTTGGTATCACATAAATCCTTCTTAGAAGGTAAAAAATATGATGGGGATGACACCCACAAAGCTTCACTACTACAATAATAAATTTTCTTGTTAGAGATTATAATCACTAGTACAAAAACAACAATATATGACTAAATAAACTACTAAAAATGGTAGATAAATGACTAATTTTGGTCACATGACCATTAGTAGTTTATTGCCAGTCATTTATCTCGTGACCAAATTTATGACTAAACTATTTTAGTCATTGATTTAGTCATTTATTTGTTCATTTATTTGGTCATTTATTTGGTCATTTATTTAGTCTTTTATTTGGTCATTTATTTGGTTGTTTATTTGGTTGTTTATTTGGTCATTTATTTAGTCATTTATTTGGTCATTTATTTGGTCATTTATTTGGTCATTTATTTGGTCCTTTATTTGGTCCTTTATTTGGTCATTTATTTGGTCCTTTATTTGGTCATTTATTTGGTCATTTATTTGGTCATATATTTAGTCCTTAATTTAGTCATATATTTGGTCGTTAATTTAGTCATATATTTAGTCATATTAGGGCACGATGAAATCGAACCATCATCCTCCTACTTGTAAAGTAGGTGCTTTTCCATTGAGTTAGTACCCTTTAAAGAATAATCATACCATGTATACCAGTACTTTCCATTAAATATGATTACAAGTATTTCCATCTATAGTTCAAGGGTAACAAAGCCTAAGGGGAGGATGACTAGTGATACTTTAAACTCAATGGTGAAGTTATTCAATGTGCAATATAAGAATGAAGTGAATGATGTCATTGGAAAATACATTACATGTGGCTCATTCCCCTTATTATAATGACAAGCATATATCTTTAGGAGAAACCAGCCACGTTAAATAGAGATAAAATATGTACCAATGATCATACCTTCTACATTTTCACTCCTAATTAACCCATCAAAAGATTTACTGCTTTAGAAGTCCACACTCCTAATAACCTACCAATCTGTTGCACTTATATCCAATACATCAATCATAAAATTAGTATTATTAAGGAAATTTGATAAGCAGAAACCTCTTGGGTTTTGTAGTCAATTTACCAATCTTTTCATACACACTAATGTCACCAAATTTTCAAAGTGGGATATGAAACAAAAATCCATCAGGAACCAAATCATCAGTGCCAAGTTTAGTGAAAAAAATTATAGATAAAGCTCGCCTATGAATAGTAAGGGCCCCCATGCCATAGAATAGTAGGGGCGGGGCAGAGGTTAATTGGGAGGCCCCTACAGGCCAAGATCACTTATGCTAGGATGGATGTACAAAAAATTATCTATTGATCAGATATCAACTAAATCCTCTTTAGTTGAGACACAAATCAAATACATAGTTCAAAACTTTAAGATGGCTTCTTAAAAAATATACCAATTCAGTACGAAGAACAACCTACGTGTGAAATTTGGTGACAACCCTACATCCAGGTCTTATCAACTAGCTGATAAAAAATAATAACAGTGGAGAAAGAAGAAAGAAAAATGCAAACACCAATTAGACATTAAATTAATGACTTAATGATTAGCATGGTGAAAGATATTGATCAATGCTCTATTTTTGTGGCAAAGTATGCTTTATTTTTAAAATTGCAAACCCCAGTTTTTATTGCAACATACAATAGAAATTCTATTTTTAAAAACTTTCTCAAACCAAAATCTACATAGAAAATAGGACATCTATCTAGATTTCTAATGAAGGCTTCCGTGTTAAACAAAAACAAACTCGCAATTTATTATATGCTAAAAGCTACAGAGGTAAGCATTATCACACATCATCAAGGAAAAACTAATGGTGAGAGCATATTTCATTTATTACAACTGAAATTAAACAAAAAGTAACTATTTAAATAAATATTGAGAAAAATTACCTTATAAATTTCATAATGTTTTGACATTAATAAAACTCTAGCTACAACTAAGCAAAAATGCTTGACAAATCAGCATATAAGGATACAACAGAAACAACAATGTAACCAACCTCTATTTCGGCAGTAAAAACCTATGGCTAATGATGGATCAATGCCACTGAGTGCCATCTTTCTTACAACACTACATCAATTTACCAAAAATAGTCAGTATAGCAAGGTTTGCACATGCATGGCAGCTTCTTTACAATTAAACCATACATATATCAAGTAATTGTTGAAAAGATGTAGTGCAGAACTTCATGTATTTGTTACTTGCAATGATAGGAGCTAGTATTGACCCCCATATTATCAGGTGATATCTCTGTCACCTACAAGACAATTATCAATTATACTAATCAATTTAGTATACAATATCATTATATGATATATAGCATGTTATATCCACAGAAGTGTTAGATACTGAAGTGCATGAAATCAAGAACACTAAAAACAAAACAAATTAATAGCATATTTTAGGCTTCCACCAAAAATTATAGTTCAAATAATTTTGGGGAAAAAAAATTTGTATAACAAAGCTTAATCATCTTGAACTCCTATCATATAGGTTGAGGCTCTAGGCTTTCCACCAACCATTCCAAGACTTTGTGGGAATGTGAATGTTTCACAAAGTGATGGTATATACCTGCAAAGTGAAAACCAATGTTACATGTCATTGATAAAGTAAATATCATGTGCATTAAAATATATAATTAGATTACTAAACTAGGAAATTAAAAAAGTAAAGCACCCATAATTTTCTGTGCACAGATTATGTTTCTTTAAATGGCAATGGGACCGACATACAGATTTGACAGCACTAGAAAACTACTTAGCTAGAGTACACATAATGAAAAAGTCCCATGTTTCCACTGATAAAGGGGATCTCATATGACCTGGAGTGAACTGTCTAGATTGGGCCCTAAATTTGCATTTAATTTAATCAACAATATATTTTTATCAACAAAAAAAAATCATTGAAAAGGAAGACAAGCTTATATTATAAAACATAAAAAACCTATTCAAAATGAGATCAATGAAATGCATGATTCGACGGAGATAATACAACATCACAAACTACAAAATCCCTTGTTATTGAACATATAAGATCTTTAGAAAGCTACACATGATACTTTGCATAGTTCTTCTTGGTCCCTCATAAATAATATACTCTTGTCACTGCTTACATCTATTCCCATATTATAAATGTTTTAACGGATTCCTCAAATCCTCACATACTTAACACTTCTTTAAAAAAAATTATGATCTTCTCCTAAATTTGGATGCATCATGTTTCCTTGCACTTCAAAAAATAGTTCATGAAAAATGGGTAAATCTGGTATCAGTATTCCATCTAAAATGAGGCAATACCATATGCATTACATTATCCATGCCTTATCCTGAGATCTTAACAAAAAGGAAAAGATTGACTATCATGGATGGCTGCTACAAGAAAGATGCTTCTAAGATGATAGTGAAAAAATTTGGCTTCCCCTTAGCCTTTGTCAAATGTCACAATTTACTATGTATTGCTTAACGAGGCTTGCCAAAATGCTAAAGCCTGTAGATGTAAGACTTGCCTTCAACCACTATAAGGAATCAGAATTACAAGAATGATAGACACAAATATACCAAGATTAAAATAAATTATTAAGTAGGACATGAAACAACTTGCATGATTATATTATCCTGCACGTTCTCAATATTAGAAGCACCAAAACACAAGTAAATAAGCAACAACATGATAATGTGAGGATTAAATAAAAAGCTTCAACAACATCAATGGTTGCCCAATATCCTACTTGATGCTAGTTGTTGCGGTTGTAAATCCATCTTATCATGCCCTTCCTATAATCACTGATTGAGGGAATGCATTCATATGCATGTTAGTCCTAGTGATCCTAATCTCTAGAATGTCATCATGATGGATATTCATAAGGAGCTATTCTCGCCCCTTTTGTTATATCAGTTTCAACTTCATTCTATTTTATTTAGTACATTGAGATCTTGACCTCCTTGAAAATCCTCATCAATTTTCATTTGTTTCATGTTCATCCTTCCATTATCTGCTACTCCTAGGTTTTCATTCTCAACACTACCTCTACCTAGAATCCAACTCAACAACTGTCGTCATGTAGTAATCCAATGAACCACTGTGCCATGGAACTACATGGTGAAGTCCTCTACATTATTAATTTTAGTGTCATCATTAGCTAAAATAATGAAAAAAATTTAAAAACTTTGATAATGACTTTGTAAATCAAATGTGATGCTGCAAAGTGCAGGAATTGTACTCACTTAATTACCAAATTTGGGCATATTTAAGTCAAGAACCAAAATTTGCAAGTTATACATATTCTTGCATTTGTTAAAGTCTCAAGATAAATCATCACTATAAATACCTATTGACATTGGTAAAAGAAATATATGTTAGCAATTTTGAGATCTGGTCAGAAAATGGACATGTATCCATCAATAACTACATTGTTCTCTAAGTTACCCAGTTTGCTAGAAATGCCTCTCAGACCAACAAGAGTTTGAACTGGTACTTGGTCCCGGTATAGTTTGACTTTTGGTCCGGGCAGGGTATGAAAATCAAACACCCAATTTGAACTTGCAGTGCTGACAATCAAACTCAGGCACATCAGTGAGCTTCATCTCGAACTGATGGTGAATTGCATTGAACAGGGACCCACAGATTTGATTTATGTCATATTTTTGCAAATTTTAAAAAATTTTGACATCCACTCAGTGAAGTACAATAGGTTGCAATCAAAAAGAGCAGAGAACTTGGTATTTGTGCATTACAACTTGCGTCTCATCTCACACAAGAGTAAAGAATACAAAGAAGGGGAGACAAATAGGTGGGATGTAAATGCAGAGCTTGGGGACTTGGATGCTTCCACTTCTCCACTTGCACTTCAATAATTTGAAGATTTTGATTCCAATACTATTATTACTACTGTTGATCCCAACTAATGCCAAAGAAGAAGAAGAAGATGATGATGATGATGATGATGATGAAAAGAAGATGAAGAAGAAGAATATTAATTATTTTTAGTCCATTAGTTGAACTTGAAACAATGATACTTGAACTTGATGTTATGATTTAAATATTAATTTTTTGAATCTTTGATGTTGAACTTGAAGTATATAATGTTATGATCATGATTCATGATGCTATGATTACAAGTTAATGGTGTTTTTGTTGTTTAAATGTTTTTATGATACTATGTGACATTCTAATTTTAACCCATGCTTTTAGGCTTCATAAATATGGATATATATAGTTTTAACATGTTTTCGTATTAACGAACCCAAACACCTTTTCAATTTTTTGCCGTACTAGCAAACTAGTCCTTCATACCTAAACTTGGAACTGAACTTGAACCAGAAACTTAGCTTGCTCTGAAGAAACTATAATGTCTGAAATTGCATAGCTTGCACATTTCACACTAGGTTTTTGAGCTCACTTTGATGTCTGCTTCCCTAGAATCACTACTACATTTGAGACCTTTTTCTGACGGTTGATTGTCTAAATTCAGACAGTATACCGTCGATTAAGTGACACCATCCAGTGTCACATTTTTACAGTCAGAAACACTGATGGTTACGATAGGTGTAGTACATGCGACATCTATAGTCATCACAAAAGGGGGTTTCAACACAATGAATATAGGCATTGGGTCTACTTGTAGTCGTCCCACATTCGACGGATCTCCGTCAGACATAATTAGTTACCGACGAAAATGCTCTACCTACGACGGGTAACTGTCATAATGTTCTGACACCTAACTGTCGTTGGAAGATTGTATACCAATGAAAATGCTATTGGTGCAATGGTTATCTGTCAGACATTTCTGATAGATTGTCGTCGCTTCTCTAGTGTCATCGTAATTGCGATGGAAATCATGATTTTAATAAAATATATATATATTTGTCGATCGAGTTTTACTCGATTGGTGTTCTTGCAGATTTGGTTGTCATTCAGAGATTACTTTACAGTAGATTTAGTAGCGGCTCGTACATTATTGAGTTGAGTCTAGAGACATGGATTTGTAGATCACTATGGTGTCCATGATTACTAGGGAGAAGTCTTCTTCTACGTGAACCGAGCTGAGAGACTTGGATTATAGAAAGTGGGTTGTGTGATGTGACTTATAAGACATTGGATGCCTCTTCACAGTGAGTTTGTAGTGCGGTCTGTGGTGTTTCTTTGCGACTTGGATCTTGTTAGCCATTGAGATGGATCGATATGACTTGATCTTGGGTCAAAACTTATTAAGGCGAGCTGAAGTGATCATTTCTCCTTGAAGTGATTGATGTTTCCAATAGATAGTCATCAATTTTAGTTTTGTCATCGATTATTCTTTGGTTTCCATCATAATTGCAATGACACACTATTTTTTAAAATGAAATATATATTTGTCGTATGTTGATTGAGATCTTAAATTATTGAGCTTCTCTTTTTTTTGATAATAGTCTAACATTCTCTACTTAACATGGCCAACCGCGTGAAGGGTGGAAGCTCATTTGGCCCCTCCTAGGATCCTCTTATGACCCTTTACGACACTTTAAGACCTCTAAGATGTATTCTTAGGGATCATAAAGGGTCATAAAGGGTCATAAGGGGTCCTGGGACACAACAGCTAAGAAACATAAATGTATACATCATGGTCACAATTATTTGGAGACACAACATAATTGAATGTTATTCCTAGATGATGCAACACAACCACTACTCCTGTAGTTCCAAGTTGACACTGTGGGATCCAAAAACCAAAGATAAGGAATCTATATATTGTTTTTGGATCCCACAGTGTCAACTTAGAACTATAGGAGTAGTGGTTGTGTTGCATTTTCTGGGTATAGCATTCAATTATGTTGTGTCTCCAAACAATTGGGACCATGATGCCTAAATTTATGTTTCTTAGCTATTGTGATACCTACATGTATGTTTTGTAGCTGTCATGTTTATTTTCATGTTCTTTGTATTTGGCTTCTCTCCCTCACATCGAAAATAAGATTTTCCCACTCTGAATCGAGAATGTGCGTGCAACACAAGTAGAATATGCACTAATAGTAGGTGGAGCTGAGAAGACCTAGCAGGTTTACATTTTTTTCTCCTTTGTTTCTTGTACACCATCTCTATCGGCAAGTTTCTTCATGGACGGCCTCCACTATCTTCCCCACTACAACTATAACCACTATTCATTCTCCTACGGTCATTACTATCTTCTCTATTGATCAAACCTCCATTGGAATTTCTCTGATAAAAAATTCCAAATTCAATGTTTGGTATTCCTTCATCTCCCCTCAACTCCATCACTTATGTGTATGGCTTCTCTCCCTCGCATCGAAAATAATATTTTTCCCACTCTGAATTGAGAATGCATGTGCAACACAAGAAGAATATGCACGGATAACAGGTGGAGTTGAAAAAACACAACACATTTACATTTTTTTAAGGTCAAAATTACAATGTTCACAATGTTCTATAACTTAAAATACGCAATTAAAGACCTCTATAAAAAATACAACCCTGTTGTGTTTTTTAGCTCCACCTAATATCCTATGTATATGAATTGAGATTGCATATTGAACAAGGCGTCTCCTTCTACATTGCCTGAAACTAAGAGACTGTCACAGCTAACATCTAAATGGTGCATCTCATCATCACAACTAATCCACCTTAAACAATTGATTAACCATTCTAGACAAGATGATGATTTAAGTATTGTGTTTTAGAAAAGAACCCATTGAACATTCTAATACTAATTTCTCCCAAAATATGAAATCCACTAAAATTTAGCGAAAACCCCTCCAACATTACAATAGTGTATAAAAGGAAACTCAGTGTCTAAACATGGAACTAAGCTCAAACACGTGTAAATAAACATTAGTCATTATCAAATAAACATCGGTTATTATCAAATAAGTTGCATAAATGAGAATCATTTTTTTTGTCTTTCTATTTTTTTCTGCTTCCTTATATTGTTGCAGAGGTGTATCCATGTCCAGAGTGTCATTTCTTCTCGACCGTGCACATGATCTCACTATCCTTTGAAAAGGCAGGTCCTCTGCAATAACAAATAAAAGGCTTCGATTAAAAACATATTACAAGCATTTCAATACATTAAAAAACATAAACATGATGCTCTTTACCTTGTCCAACCACATCATCTTGCCCGATGGCTTGAACCTCAGCACGCTCATCAGGAACAACATCCTCTACATCCCCTGCAACTGCAATACAAAATGTTTTATTAATCCCAACATATTATAATTAAATTTTTATTACTACACCAAATTCAATTTAACATGTTTGCTTGTATTAAATATTCATTAATCAAAATTTGAATAGAAAATGTATACCTTGAGTACTACAATTCACCTTAGAATCAATGCCTCCATCGTGCTCAGTCGGTGCAGTATCAATATCGGCAGGCTACATTCCAATGTAAATAATTAGTGTATTTATCGACAATATATACATATAAATACAAGACAAATACTGAGAAATGTTAATCATTCAGTTTACTACATATAAATATATTCACTTTAAAGTTTTAAACAAATATATAATTAGTGTTTCCTTACTTAAAACAAATATATTCACTTTATGTTGGAACTTAACATCAAATATGGTAATTGGTAAAGTTTTCAACTTGAAATAAAAATCAATTGGCTTATTTACCTGATCAACAGATCCAGCAGAAGAACCTTGTGAACTCATTGCTCGGTATCATTCAGCCACGACTTTATAGCCTTGTTTGAAGCCTATTTTTTTGTCCTCTTTTATAATCAGTTTTTTGTGTTAGAATTAACAAGGCAGAAATAAAAATTACATGCAAATATAACCGATATCAGAAAACAATAAACCACACAGAAGAGAACACAAGACACAAAGATTTAACATGGCTCACCCAATCCCTAGGCTACGTCCACCAATAGCTAGTCCAATATTTTATTATCTAGTGATTACAAATTGTAATCCCTTACAACTCAATTCCACCGCAAGTACTAAAATCATACATACTGAAATCCCTAACCCTAAGCCATATTATACAATATTTTTTTCACTTTAGGGTTAGAATGAGTTACAATATGTCAGCTTAGGCGAGGTCAGGAGGAAAAATGTACAGTACTTTCCTGGATAGTACTTTCCTGATCAGTCACCACAAGCTAACAATCTCCCACTTGGTGACTGATCAGTATCCACACTAAAAAACCTCCCACTTGGAGACTGATCTTGTAGCAATACCGCTACCATATGAGGCTCCCACTGGATCGAATTACCCTGGACTGAGCTGTTTCTTTATTCTGTTCATTCTAGAAGACCAACTAAAACTGAACATGAGTTCAACTTCTCCCTTGTTACTACCTTTGTAAACATATCTGTTGGATTGTCATCTGTATGAATCTTTTCCAACTCTAACTTCCCATCATCCAAAACTAACCAAATGAAATGGTACCACAACTGTATGCATTTTTTCTTTGAGTGCAAAGTAGAATTCTTCACAAGATGAATGGCACTTTGGCTATCTATATGTAGAAAATTATCCTTCTGTAGATGTCTCAATTCTTCCATGAAGAATTGAAGCCATATCATCTCCTTGGCTGCCTCTATAGCAGCAACATACTCTACCTCTGTAGTGGATAAAGAAACCACCTTTTGTAGTCGATAAATCCAAGTCACTGTTGTCCCACCAATAGTAAATACATAACCTATAGTACTCCTCCTGCTATCTATATCTCATGCCAAATATGAGTCAACATAGCCTTGTATAGTAGTAGTAGAATCCCCAAAGTGTAAACACTTACTGGATGTACCTCTCAAATATCTGAGAATCCATTTGATTGCATTCCAATGCTCAATATCAGGTTTACTCATATATTGGCTAATGACTCCCACTGCGTGTGCAATATCTGGCCTAGTACATACCATAGCATACATTAAGCTCCCTACAACTGAAGCATAAGGTACCTTAGACATTTTAGTCTCTTCTTCTGGTGTCTTGGGACACATATCCTTAGTCAATTTCAAATGACCAGGCAAAGGTGTGCTGACAGCTTTGACATTCTCCATAGAGAAATGTTGCAACACCTTCTTAATATAATCAGCCTGAGATAGAGACAATTTCCTATTTTTCCTATCTCTACAAATTTTCATACCAAGGATTTGTTTTGCTGCCCCCAAATCCTTTATAGCAAATGAATGTGTTAACTGTTGTTTCAACCCCTTAATGTGATCCATGTTAGACCTAGCTACAAGCATATCATCAACATATAAACATAAAATAATGTATTTGTCATCATCCAACCTCTTAAAATAAACACAATGGTCAGAATGACACCGACTATATCCATGCTCATTCATAAAAGTGTCAAATTTAATATACCATTGCTGAGGTGCTTGCTTCAAGCCATATAAACTTTTCTGCAATTTGCACACTAAACTCTCCTTACCCTTGACCTCAAATCCATGTGGCTGTACCATATAAATTTCTTCATTCAAATTACCATGAAGAAAGGTTGTTTTAACATCAAGCTACTCTAAATGCAAATCTTCAGTAGCCACAATACTTAAAATAGTATGAATAGAAGTTATTTTAACAATTGGAGAAAAAATCTCATCAAAATCAATACCATGTTTCTGTGCAAATCCTTTTATGACTAATCTGGCTTTAAATCTTTTCTTACCTCCATCCTCTTCTTTTATCCTGTAAACCCATTTATTTTGTAAAGCCCTTTTACCTACAAGTAACTTACATAAATCTCATGTTTGATTTTTCAGCAAAGAGTCCATTTCATCTGTCATTGCAGACTTCCACTGAAGCTTTGTATCCACCTGCACAGCTTCATTATAACTTTCAGGTTCACCAACATCTGTTAACAAAATAGAATATAAAGACGGAGAAAATCTTTCTGGAGATCTACTTAGCCTTGTTGACCGTCTAACATTCATTAGGGTGTGTGGTATTTGTTGTTGCTATTGTTGCGGAGCATAAAGAATTTTTGGAACATTATCATTTGGAATATCATCTAGCACTACATAATCATTTTCTTTCTTCTCATGCTGCTGCAATAGATCTTTGTACAATACTTTCTCATTGAATATGACATCCCTGCTTCTTACAATTTTATGATTTTCAAAATCTCAAAGCCTATAACCAAATTCATTAATGTCATATCCAACAAATACACATTTCTTTGACTTAGCTTCCAACTTAGTTCTATTTTCAGAATCTATAAGTGCAAAAGCTTCGCAACCAAAGGTTTTGAGAAAAGAATAACTCACCTTATTACCACTCCATGCTTCCTCTGGAATACCACCGTCCAAAGGAGTAGAGGGGCCTCTATTGATTAAATAAATAGCAGTGTTCATAGCCTCTGCCCACATATTTTTGGGCAGCCTAGCATGCAACCTCATACTCCTTGCACGCTCCATTATTGTTCTATTCATGCATTCAACCACTCCATTTTCCTGTGGAGTCCTTGGAACTATTTTCTATCTATGAATACCAGTAGAGGAACAATAATCTTCAAATTCTTTGCTACAACACTCAGCGCCATTATCAGATCTGAGACATTTTAATCTTTTTCTTTTCTCATTTTCAACCAAGCTTTTCCATTTCTTAAAAGTTTCAAATACATCAGATTTCTGTCTAATGAAATATATCCATACTTTCCTATTTGCATCATCAATGAATGTAACATAATACTGAGAGCCACCAAGGGAAGATACCTGAGTTGGACCCCATACATCTATATGCACAAGCTCTAATTTTTCATCTTTCTTTTCCTTCCCACTCTTTACAAAACTAACTCTCTTTTGCTTTCCATACACACAACTTTCGCAGAAATCCATATGAACACATTTCAGACCAGGTAAAACTCTCTTTGAATGAAGTAATTTCATACCTTTCTCACTCATGTGCTCAAATCTATTGTGCCATAGTGCTTTGTCAAAATCTATAGAAATGGTTTGATGTTCTTCCTGCTCAACTACAGCCACTGTTCCTGAACATTCATTATCTTCTAAAACAATTAAAGTAGAAGGAATAGTATAGTCCTTCTAATAGAGATAGTCCTCTATTTGCATCTTCCATAACTGGAAGTTCTACCCATTAAACTTATCAACCTTCAGCCTACCCTCGTCTGCCATTTCTCCCACTTAACCGAGAGACTCTCCCACTGACTTGTGAGACCTGCTTCAGAGAATAGATGAAACATCAAATGAAATAACCTCTCTCTGATACCACTTGTTAGGATTAACAAGGCAGAAATAAAAATTACATGCAAATATAACCAATATCAGAAAATAATAAACCACACAAAAGAGAACACAAGACACAAAGATTTAACATGGTTCACCCAATCCCTGGGCTACGTCCACCAATAGCAAGTCCAATATTTTATTATCCAGTGATTGCAACATGATTACAATCTGTAATCCCTTACAACTCAATTTCGCCTCAAGTACTAAAATCATACATACTGAAATCCCTAACCCTAAGCCATATTATACAATATTTTTTGCTGCTTTAGGGTTAGAATGAGTTACAATATGTCGGCCCAGGCGAGGTCGGGAGGAAAAATGTACATTACTTTCCTGGATAGTACTTTCCTGATCAATCACCACAAGCTAACATTTTGAACTCCAAAGTCTACATTTTTTATTGGTATCATGAATTTTTATTGTAGTGAATTTCATCAAAACTAAATTGATTGCAATTTAATTATAAATATTTTCATACGATTTTTCATTTACTAATACTTACAACTCATGCAGCAAGTTTTGAATATCCACCTGAGAAAAACTTGTGTTGCCCGTGCTCTTGTTTTCTTGCTGTTGTTGCCTTTGTTGTGTCAGGAAACCTATGTGATGTTTGAAGTATGTTAGATCACATAAGTACAAAGATTAAATAGTACATAATTTCATTATTAACATTATTATGTACCTTCTTTCCTCGGGTGATACTACTCATCCACTATGTCTTGCACTTCTCTCAAGTGCATCATTTTTAAGATCCTCCCACTCATTAATAGGAATATAGGGAGACCACGCGTAATAAAGGTTGTTTTCTATTTGGCTCATGTAGTTGTCCCTAATATACTTCAAAATAGTGCCCACTTTGTCAAGGAGTTTAAGTCTATGAAAGACTTCGGGTCCAAAAAGTGTTGTCTTAGAGTCAATGAGCTTATTCTTTAACCCTTTATCTTGTACTGACCACCTTTTAAGAAAAAAAAATGTTAGATTCATAAATGAAGTGAAGCTACCTTTTAATATACTTGAAGAAAGGGATGAAAAAAAATCTAATCTTGCAATGAAATCAAAATATGATACCATGTGTGTATGGTCGGCTCAAAAATGTGCAAACATTCATCATTAAGTTTTTCATAAAATAGATTATTCCCTGCAAGATAATTACGAGATTATTATAATTATTTATTGCAAGGGACCACACAGGGGGTTAGTGCATTACATTATGAGTATTATATTGTATAGTAAAAGAAAGGATCAGTCTTTAAAGTACCTAGAAGCTAGGCTACTCTCAAGGGAAGTCCATCTTCATTTCTCACGAGCAATTGATCACACTGTATTGTTCCCATACATTTAACACGAGTACATCTAGGAATTGCGTCATCGCCTCCTACATAAAAAGAATCCAATATTACAAAATGCCCCTAAGAAAGAATATATAGTTCAAGTGAAATAAACACATGATAAATAAGAGAGAAAAAAGGAGTCTACTTACCAATAGTAGGTGTACTTGTCGACATTTCAGGTGGAACTACCTCTGTGGATCTGATCCTCATACCAGGTGCCATACTCAACATAGGTTCAATAGCAAGTGTTGACCAAAAATATTGTTAGAGCATAAAAAAATATGGATAACCAAGGACAAGATGGAGGATAAAACATGTGATGTACCATCTGAAGTATTTGCATCTAAGGTAATGCCCTTTAATCTATTTAGCATCCCCTGTAAAGAGAACACATATATATTTTAGTTAATGACAAATAAAATAGTATACTATAAAAATCATTATTGAACTTTTGTTATAATTAAAAACTACATTAATACTTATTCTATAGTTCTAAACACAGCTAATCAACATATCCACTGCCCTCTATATTTTAGGAGTGTGAGGTTGAATATTTTCCATTCGTGCTAGCTCTTTTGATATTGCATGAAGGACCCTTTCCAATGCAAGCATAGGATCAACCTTTGATAAAAAATCAACATTGAATAGATCATGCTCATTCTGTGGCTCCTCATGGACTACTTGTTCCTTTCCCTTTCTCTGATCAACACTTGTTTGTGAGAACAATATTATTAGCCCTTTATTTAAAAGTAATCCAAAATAGTAGAACAAAAAAATATACGCATTAACATAACAAAAATATGCATTAACATTTTTCTTGTATGTGCATTTGTACAACAACAATGAGTTTTCCCTGTCAGGAAGAAGAAGTCCCATGAGAACTATCACTGTCATGCATATCGTGTGGCTGTTGATCCATACTATAGCTCTGTATTTCAAAAAAATCATTCAGACATGTTAAAACACGTGTTCTTATTCTAAGTTACGTTGAATAATAGACAATTATCAAAATGTTTACCACCTTGTCCATGATAGTGATGGGGTTTTTTGTATCTATGTGATTCAAATTATAATCGATAAGCAACTCCTCACCTCCATGTATTGATTTGATCACACATAAAAATACACAATTTTCCTCGCACGCCTCACATGTGCAATTGGGTTGCTTCTTAGTTGATGTAGGTCGTGTACTGTTTATAAAACCTACAATATTCCCTAATGCTTTTGATCTTCCGTCAACATATATAGCTACTTTTTTACTTTGTTAACTGACTTTTTGTTGTATATAATTTGCTGCAAGTGCATACCTACACATGATTTTTTTATATTTAATAATCTGCATCCAACTACTATAATCATAACAAGGTCTGACATACTTCATCAATTTGACAACTTTGTTGTAAGAGACCTTTATGTCATCCATGGAAAATAGGCCCAAACCATGTAATAAAGACAGTGCTATGCAATATATCATCTCTTTAACACAAAAATTAGTGTTTATTGGAGGAAGTTCATCAGGGACCCATTGTTTCTGTAGATGTTTGTACCTAAACGATAGCTTGAAGTTGCCTTTTCTCTCATCATCATAAGAGCACGACCCCCCTTCAGCAAGGAAAAATGTCATGCATTTATTGAATTTCTTTCTGATCTTTTGACCTCGAGTCGATCTCATTGAATTACATGTACTAAATGTCTCACTTTCTTCTTCCATTCCTAGATTTTCCTCGCTCGAGGAAGACAATTCTAAAAAATACCTTTTCGCTAGTACTTGCATCTCATACAATGAGAAAGACAGGTGGCAATGAGAGAGATATTTTACCTATGGTAAAAGACATTAATCTCTATGGGGTGTATTGACTTATACCTGACAATCCATGAGACTGTGTGGGATACCATACATAAGATAATAGTTATATAATCAGACAAACATAGTTCACTCCATAGTTTTCATTATATCTTGTGAAGGACATTATTCATTGTTAAAATTATGTATTTATCCAACAATATTTTGAATATCTCAGCATTACATATAACTAAACATCTCAACATTGCATGGGACACCACTATTGTGGCATTTCATCAAATAGTTCTTGTGCCTTGCCACTAGTGTTTTTATTACATCTTGTGAAGGACTATATACATTGTTAAAATTATCTATTTATACTTTCAGAATTAGCTCACTCCACTAGAGGGAACAAAAAGAATCCTCTGTGATTTAACATCATTGAGATGCCTCCTTTCATTAGCTTCATGTCACCTTATCATAGATTCTCATAGCTTCCTATGTGTTTCACCCTTCATTTATACATTTACTTCCTAAGGGGTATTATTGAGTTCAAACACATTGAGCTGCTACAACTGAATTATAAATCATGAATTCACTATAAAATTAATTCACTATAAATCAAGGGGCATTATAAATCATGAATTTGCTATAAAATTAATGTATTTCTCTAGATTTCATATGGACATTTTGTCAAATGGTTGGCATGTATGTTTATTCAAATAAAGTTATATCATTTGGAATGGATATATGATCGGTTGATATTGAATTCTATGTCAAAATTTACAACATTAAATTGATCATAGTTAGAAGACCTAGACACAAGAAGAATATGAGTATAGCCAATTTTTAGAAGAATATGAATGAATGCAAACATACATAAGTGGATGAACATAAATAATGAAGGTACGTAATATTGCCTGAAGTAATGAAGTGTTGAGCTTGGGTTCAATCCAGTATGCTCATGTATGATTCAGAAACTACAAGAAAAAAAAGGATGGGGTTAGATCCAAAGGATCTAAGAAAATGCCTGACACCCTATTATTGATCCTCATCTACAATTATGCATGTGCATAGTTAAGCCATACACTTCTAAAAGGAACTATGCTACATAACATGTGCACTCAGAAACATGTGTAGTGTATAGGCATTGGAATCCAAATGAAGCCCTACATTTATGTCTCTATGAACACTTGGTGAATCACTGTTGTGGTTGCATTTATGTCTCTATGAACACTCGGTGAATCACTGTTGTGACTGCATCATCCAAATAGTACAACAACAACACCAGATGTTGTTGTTCCATCTAGTGTTGCTATGACATCATTTCCAAATGATGCATCCACAATAGTAACCCACCATGTCCATCAACACAAGGCAAACATGATCAAGCATAAGCAATGGAGGGGACATTATCAAGGTCAAATCAGAGGTCAAATTTCATTCCTTGAAATTTTATGTTTGTACACTTATAAAATTTCATGCCTTGAAATTTTATAACATAGTTTCTTAGCATTTGATCTTCATATTGCAGCCATGACTTGAGGTAGGCATTCAAGCTTAGTCTTCTCATTAACTCAATTTCATTTTGATGACATTTGTTGATTTAATTGCCACACTAGCTTGTTTATAAACAAAAAAAGAAAGAAAAAGAAAGTGTCATTTATAATTTTTGTGAATTCGAAGAGCAACCATGAAGATGACACTGCACTTTTGCATGGCGCAAAAAGGGCATTCAAGTTTTGCTCGCAGGCTGCAAGCTAGGGCATCATGCATTGTTTATGAGCTCATTGTTTCAGCACCTCATGTCCCTATTTGATTGGTTGGTGCTCTATTTGTTATATTGATTTTACATCATATGTTTAGTCTTAATAAATATCTTATAAAACAACATAAAACTAACCCAAAATACTATCTTAATAAAATCTTAATAAAACAATATATTTAGTCTTAATAAAATCTTATAAAATAACATATATTGTGTGAAGTGTTTGATCTCTCTTTATTTGTTTTGTTGTTGATATTCACTTGTGGTACTCCCCGCTTATGATCATTTCATGAGGAAATGTCTTGATGGCTTGTGGGCTGCAAGCTAGGGCATTATACATTGTTCATGAGCTCATTGTTTAATACTGGCATTGTTTACATCTTTTCATTTGGAATGCTTGATGACCCGCGAGCTTTGAGAGCTAGGGCATCCTTGCTATTACCTTCAAGGCATTCTGTGAAGTGTTTGATCTCTTTTTATTTGTTTTGCTGTTGATATTCACTATGTGGTACTCCCCGTTTATGATCATTTCATGAGAAAATGTTTTGATGGTTCATGGGCTGCAAGCTAGGGCATCATGCATTATTTATGAGCTCACTGTTTGAGCACCGACCAATCAAATAAGGACATGAGGTGCTCAAACAGTGAGCTCATAATGACATAAACAATGCATGATGCCCTAGAAAAACAACAAAACAAATAAAGAGAGATCAAACACTTCACACAATATATGTTGTTCTATAAGATTTTATTAAGACTAAATATATTATTTTATTAAGATTTTATTAAGACAAAGTATTTTGGGTTAGTTTTATGTTGTTTTATAAGATTTTATTAAGACTAAATATATGATCATACATTAATACACTTACTATTTTGAATTTGAGCTCGAACATCATGCAATGTTATTGTTGTCATTGCATGCTTGTTGCTGTTGTAAACCATATATTGTTTTATACACTATTTATTTTATTGATACTGTGAGCTTGGCATTTGTAATGTATTTTTTGTTATTGGATCAATGCTACCATGTTGTTGAGGTTGTAGATGCATTGAATCACCATTGGCATTCTATTTTGATAGCAGCAATATAACAAACAGAGCACCGGCCAATCAAATAGGGACATCAGTAAGACATTTAATGCATTATTACTTCATCATGATGATAAAAATTTAATTGGCTCAAAGCACATAGAATGTGGGTAGATGCATTGAATCATCACTTCCTTTCTATTTTGATGAAGAGGAACTATGTTATAAAATTTCAAGGCATAAAATTTTATAACCGTACATATATTTTATGAGTATAACTGTACAACAAAAGAGCACCCACATGCCTTGGTTATTATTGGCCTATGAAAGGTTTTGGTTTGCATTTTCCAATTGAGATGTCATCCTAAGATTCAAAAGGACTACAGTACTGGTGAGGGCACCTTGGTAGGGTTGTTTGGTACCTAGTGTTCCTAAATTTTGTCTTGTAGTGGCCTTAGCCAAGCCACTAGGTTAGGGAGAAGCCTATTTGGTCTCTCTAGGTGTGCTAGCTAGTGTTTGTTCTTCTTTTTTATTTTGAGTCCTTGGTGTGTCTTTTGGAGCTTGGTTGTAGCAATCTTAGCCAACTTTGCTAGGTTGCCTGTCATAGGGCAGTGTTCTAAAGTTGAACAAATGGCCTCTTTAATGTTTTAGAGGTTTGAAAATGGCCTTTATGAACCTTACTCAAGAAAGGATTGAGTAATTTTGAGGTGTGTGGAGGTGGTTTGTCTATCCACCAAAAGTTTCTTGACAACTTTGAAAGTTGTCATGACATTTTTTCTTGAAAAAGCATGTAACTGGCTCAAGAGATAGCTAGCCCGATCCATGGGCCCTAACATTGAGGAGGGAGCTATTTAAGCTTTGAAAACCATAATTCAAGGCATAGGGAAGAGTGTAATATGGAGAGCAAACTTTTGGTTGCAGTTAGACTGTCTAACTAGTTTTCCTTTGACAGAGATATACATTTTTGTGTTGACAAAGATAAGAAATGGATTGAATATCCAACTGTAATGTTTGCATGTGATTATTGTTAATGTTTTTGAATTCCTAGGATGGTTATTTAGCATTTCATTTCAGCTTTGAGTTAGTCTTCATAGTTTTCTTTATTTTGGCCTGTCTCGGGTTACTACTGATAGAGCTTTGAATAATGGAGTGCTAGAGCACTCTCCCAGTGTACAATCTGTATGGGTCTATGGGATTTGTGTCTAGACTCCTTGTAATATATGTTATGCAAAGGAGGGGCCCTAGAAATTTTAGGAGGTATCTATAAACCGATGCCCTAGGTAAGCTATCAGTGTTTGGTTAGGGGTCAGTGTGTTGTTGTAGAGAAGATGGAGTGATTGAGGGCACTCAAAGCCTGGTTCAAATGATGTGGAGGGGAGGTTAGATGCATGATCAAGCATCTCCAATGTAGAGAGCTTGGGGGATTGTGGATACAAGGGAAAATACTAAACCCTCACTGTTACAGACAGTGAGTTACCAAACCCTCATTTATAGCCCCATTTTCAGCAGACCTTATACGGACAGTATGGGAAAAGGAGACCAACATAATCTTAAAGCCCTCCCAAAAGGGTATTCGAATCCATACTTAGTTGGATGCTTTTCTCAGAGAAGTTTGGAGTTATTAGCAGAAAAAGGTCAATTAGGCCTACTAAACCTAATAGCCTTTTTAGGCCAGACATCAGACAAAACTTTTTAGAAGGGATAGAGAGGTTCCTAGAATAGTGAACTTTATCATATTCTTGGTGTCATAGACTAAATGGAGAAAGGAGGAGTTTAAAACTTCTTTGAAGGGGACTAGGATAGCACCCTTAAGGCTAGGAGATTAGCCTCTTTGATTCTAGGAGGGCCTAGGACAAAGTTATAGCAAGGTCTATGTAACATCAAGTACCCTAGTTTGCATTATTAGATGATCTTGTTTAATTTGTGTTCATTTCATGCAAAGATACATGTAAAAGAAAATAAATTTTTGCATGTAAAGATTACATGTATATATATGAAAAATAACTTGTATATACTATAAGAGGAAAATAACTTTCAGAAGAAAATGCAAGAGTACAAGCATACATAAGAGGATGAACATAAATAATAAGGGTGTCAGACATTGCCTGAAGTGATGAATTTTTGACCCGGGTATGAATCTAGTGTGCCTCTATGTCATCCAAAACCTGCAAAGAAAAGAGAGATGGGGGTTAGATAAAAAATATCTAAGCAATGAATGACATCCTATTATTGATCCTCATCTACAATTATGCATGTGCATAGTCAAGCCATACACTTCTGAAAGAAAAACCATGCTACAGGACATGTGCACTCAAAAGGATGTTGTAGAGAGTAAATTGCTGCATTTATGTCTGCATGAACACCTGGTGAGTCACTATTGTGATTTCAAGTAAAGATCATAACATCACAACATGGTTGGCAGCCCCAAGGAGGCCCCATTACATGCAGTGAGTAAGCTACATCAAAACAAAGAGGTACACAAATCTGCATCATCTATACGGATGTCCTTATTTGATTGGACGGTGCTCTATTTTTTATATTGCTACTATCAAAATACAATGGCAGTAGTGATTCAATGCATCTACAGCCTCAGCAACATGGCGACATCAATCTAATAAAAGAAAATACATTACAAATGTCAAGCTCATAGTCTCAATGAAATAAATAGTGTATAAAAAAATATATGGTGCACAACAACAAAAAGCATGCAATGACAACAATAACATTGCATGATGTCCAATCTCAAATTTAAAATAGTAAGTGTATTAATGTATGATCTAATAGCAGCAACCTCATTGATCATTACTTTTCACTCCTCCATCATTATAGAAGAGATAACTACCTACAACTATATTTCATAATTCCTCCTTTGAAGTATATATATATCTAGTATAATTATGAGTTTACATCATATATTTAGTCTTAATAAAATCTTATAAAACAACATAAAACTAACCCAAAATACTTTTTCTTAATAAAACAATATATTTAGTCTTAATAAAATCTTATAGAACAACATATATTGTGTGAAGTGTTTGATCTCTCTTTATTTGTTTGGTTGTTTTGCTAGGGCATCATGCATTATTTATGTCATTATGAGCTCACTGTTTGAGCACCTCATGTCCATATTTGATTGGTCGGTGCTCAAACAGTGAGCTCATAAACAATGCATGATGCCCTAGCTTGCAGCCCACGAACCAACAGGACATTTTCTCATGAAATGATTATAAACGGGGAGTACCACATAGTGAATATCAACAACAACAAAAAATAAAAAGAGATCAAACACTTCACACAATGTCTTGAAGGTAATAGCAATGATGCCCTAGCTCTCAAAGCTCACGGGTCATCAAGCATTCTAAATGAAAAGATGTAAGCAATGCCAGTATTAAACAGTGAGCTCATGAACAATGTATGATGCCCTCGCTTGCAACCCGTGAGCCATCAAGACATTTCCTCATGAAATGATCATAAACGGGGAGTACCACATAGCTAGTGAGTATCAACAGCGAAACAAATAAAGAGATATCAAACACTTCACACAATATATGTTGTTTTATAAGATTTTATTGAGACTAAATATATTGTTTTATTAAGACAAAGTATTTTGGTTTAGTTTTATGTTGTTTTATAAGATATTTATTAAGACTAAATATATGATGTAAACTCAATATAATAAACAGAGCACCAGCCAATCAAATAGGGAGTACCACATAGTGAATATCAACAACAAAATAAATAAAGAGAGATCAAACACTTCACACAATGCCTTGAAGGTAATAGCAACGATGTCCTATCTCTCAAAGCTTGCGGGTCATCGAGCATTCCAAATGCTAAGATGTAAACAATGTCATCCAGACATGTGTACTATGAGCTTTCTTGCAACAAATGGACTTGTGATAATTTTCACAATAGTACATGTGTTGCAGGAAAGCTCAAAGTACTGCTTAGGAAAATATGAATGTTCATCACCTATGCATATCAGAGTTGATCAAAGAAGGTATATGCACAACAAAATAAATAAAGAGAGATCAAACACTTCACACAATGCCTTGAAGGTAATAGAAATGATCAAACACTTCAAAATAGGGATACCAACCATACACTTCTAAAATGAACTATGCTATAGAAAATGGGTGTGTGTTAATGTGATTGAAAAGCTATTATGGAAGATTGTTTTATTATTGAGATAAGGATATCTTAATTCTACAATAATAAATATTTTGAGAAATATTTAAATTTAATTTTGACAATAACATGCAGAGTGGATATATTTCAAGCTTCAGCGAGACTTCATACCACGCAGTGTTTTTAGATTACGTTCAACGCGTTATTTACACTTGTATTGGTGGGAAAACTCTTGAAAACGTGCAAAAGAGATTGCATTCAACCATGTTGTTTACATGACACATGTAGTTTACCTCTAGCCTAAATTAGTGTTGCATACAAATCTGTGAATGGTACATGGTGCAAAGCTTCACTCAAGCTTGAAAATGATAAGCATTATGATGTTGAAGTATGGTGTGGTAAGCACAAGTATAGTTTCTCGTAAGCTACTATTGGTATAATTATTATTTTTTAATAGTTGCAGAATCCAGCTTCTCCTATACTTACACGTATGTATACATTTTGGGGCTTGGTTTTAATGTCATATAAATTTGAGTTAAATTGTAATAATATTTAAGAGCAACAAGTATGGCATTTTAAACAAGTATGCATATACATTATATAACAAGAGTGATATATTTTAATGGAAACACTTAATGAGAAGGATGCCTATATAATAGGAGAAGTGATATATTTTAATGGCAGTGGACATAGAAATTGTAGTGAAACTCTATAATTTATTATTGGAAGTAGACATAGAAATTGCAGTGAAACTCTGTAATTTATTATGGCTCGGTGTTGTATATCCATAGCCAATGTCTATTTAAACTTTAGGATGATACTTATATGATGGCTTAAGTAAATTGTTCTTACCTTGAGACAAGTACACCATGGGATTAAATGAATGTTGTTATAATAACAACTGTGTGTATGTGGGATACTTTTATATTTTGTATTAAATGATGATAGATACATATGGGTTTCTTCCTTTTGCAACAGTTTATATTTTGATACTTATATCTTGAATTGTCAAATGACCAATGAGTGATAATTTCAAAAGTGTATCATAATTAAAGGCATAATGTTTCTACTTACAATATTAATCTTAATATATCCCTATGAAGATATCTCTATTTTATTATTGATGTCTCTATTTACATCTTTTCATCAAATGACCCAAAAACATCAAGAATGGTCCTATATGGTCACTAATAGCCAACTTTCAGAAGAATATGAATGAATGCAAACATACATAAGTGGATGAACATAAATAATGAAGGTACCAGACATTGCTTGAAGTAATGAAGTGTTGACCCGAGGTTCAATCTAGTATGCTCTTGCATGATCCAAAACCTGCAAGGAAGGAAGGAAAAGATGGGGTTAGATCCAAAGAATCTAAGCAATGCCTGGCACCATATTACTGACCCTCATCTACAATTATGCATGTGCATAGTCAAGCCATACACAAACTCAACAACATGGTAGCATTGATCTAATAACAGAAAATACATTACAAATGTCAAGCTCACGGTCTCAATGAAATAAATAGTGTATAAAACAATATATGGTGCACAACAGCAGCAAGCATGCAATGACAACAATAACATTGCATGATGCCCGAGCTCAAATTCAAAATAGTAAGTGTATTAATGTATGTTTTCATGATGCCATATATTAAACAGTGAGCTCATGAACAATGCTAGTATTAAACAATGAGCTCATGAACAATGTATGATGCCCTAGCTTGCAGCCTGCGAGCCATCAAGACATTTCCTTATGAAATGATCATAAACAAGGAGTACCACATAGTGAATATCAATAGAAAAACAAATAAAGAGAGATCAAACACTTCACACAATACCTTGAAGGTAATAGAAACGATGCCCTAGCTCTCAAAGCTCACAGGTCATCAAGAATTCCAAATGAAAAGATGTAAACAATGCCAGTATTAAACAGTGAGCTCGTGAACAATGTATGATGCCCTAGTTTGCAACCCGCGAGCCATCAAGACATTTCTTCATGAAATGATCATAAACGAGGAGTATCACATAGTGAATATCAATAGAAAAACAAATAAAGAGAGATCAAACACTTCACACAATGCCTTGAAGGTAATAGAAGCGATGCCATAGCTCTCACAGCTCACGGTTCATCAGGCATTCCAAATGAAAAGATGTAAACAATGCAAGTATTAAATAGTGAGCTCATAAATAATGTATGATGCCCTAGATTGTAGCCCGTGAGCCATCAAGACATTTCCTCGTGAAATGATCACAAACAAGGAGTACCACATAGTGAATATCAACAGCAAAAAAAATAAAGAGAGATCAAACATTTCACACAATGCCTTGAAGGTAATAGCAATGATTCCCTATCTCTCAAAGCTCACCGGTCATCGAGCATTCCAAATGCTAATTAAGATGTAAACAATGCCACTATTAACAATGCTAAGATGTAAACAATGCCACTGGAATTGAGTTAATGAGAAGACAAAGCTCGAATGCCTACCTCAAGTGCCAGTGCCCTCTTCCTAAATGGTGTTGGCCTCTTCGCGCACGCCAAACTCGAATGCCCTCTTCGCACCATGCAGAAATGCAGTGTCGTCTTCGTGGTAGCTCTTCAAATTCATAAATTACAAATGACACTTCCTTTTTCTTTTTTTTTGTTTATAACCAAATGGGTGTCACAATTAAGACACCCTCGGAGGCACTTGCAAAAAAAAATACAAAAAACATACACAAATTGTAGTGGCGTCGCAAATTGGCATCGAAATTCGACCCCAAATGTTGTCGTGAATGTTTACGGATGAACTAAGAAAATAGACCCAATCTTCTCCTTAACCAATTTGCCAATTTGTATATTAGATTCTACTACTTCTTGCTAATCTTGAGTTGTCTACTTCTTGTTGATCTCAAGATGTCAATCTTAATTTTGTGCATTTTATCTATGATGAAAACACAACACATAGATATCTACACTGCATGATAGTGTCCCAAGTTCTCAAATTTAGGATATTGGGTTGCCACCCAACCGCCTTATTGCAACACCCATACATTGAAAAAAATGTTTATGTTTTAGAATGTAGTCCTTCACCTTTGACAAGCCTCATGAAGAAGGAATTTTTGAATTAATGGAATCCATATGCAACTCTCCTATTGGCTAATCTGCTAGCTATTCCTGCATTGCTTAAATTTCTTGTGTAGAAGTTTCTACACTCTTGTTGACATCCTTGAATGCTTGATCTCCCTCATATTGGTAAAATATTTCAAATATCCTGCTGAGTATTTCATTTTTATTTGGTTAATTTCCTTATATACAACTGCTTCTTCTCCATCACTTCTTGTTAGTGAAGTAATGTTCGTCTCTTCTTCACATTGGCAAACACCTCCATTACACAGTTTTTTTTCTCTTTCTCTTTCCATTTATCATTCATTTCCTTCTAGTTATTGGAAAAGTCTTTGATGACCATCACCTCCTACTGTTCAAACATATGCAGACTAGGGTGTTTCTCCCTGTATACCAAGTAAGAACACTTAAGAGATTTATTTTATTCTAAAGTTTTAGATGCACTTATGCTTAATTGCAAATACTATCTCCAATTTTTCATTAATTCATTGATTGCCGATGGAGGTCGAATACCAAACAAAAGGATTGACATGAAGGAAAGCTCCTAAATAGTCCCAACCTTTCTTCCTATCTCAAAATAGGTATTTGTGTCTTAAAAACTCATGAAGGTTACTCTTCTTCTTCTTTCTTTACATCCTACACTGCTTGTTTAAGTCGATTTCTTTATTGTTGTAAATTTATAATTATACCTAGTACATTATTCTGTGTGCCTGTCTTCATGTGTGCAAACCAGAATGGATTCTAGAGATTAACTTGGATTTTCTATTGTTTAAACTTTGACTAGAGCACATAGACTGAACAATAGCATCCCAGCCTAGGAGGCTTCCATGTTGCTTTTCCAGGCTCTTTGTCATCTGTTGATTACATTTCTGATTTTTTTTTTCAATTGAAGTGTTTTCTCACTTCACCTCTTTCTTTCCAGCTAGTTACTTTATTTAAGTTTATAATTGACTTCGATGAAGCCGATCCGATAAACAAGTTTCAGACTGGTGAGGCAATTCAAGCATCTGTAAAGAATGATTTATTTGATAATTTACAGAAGAAAGATAAGATAATATAAGAAATCATTGTTGCACTGCAAAGTGCTATTTTGGATTGTACAGTAGATCCATCGACCACTGCAAGCATTCATAAATGTAATGTGTTAATAAATTATCTGAAAAGTTAATCTTCTACAATAGAAGAGAAGCTCACAAAATAAAAGGAAGCTGAAAAGGAAAGACAATTGCAAGAGCTTGAAAGAAAATGTGTTAGTGCTCACAATCATCTCTCTCAGCTTATATACAAGCCATTATAGCTCCAACGTCAATGAAAACCAGGTGTTGTAAATATAGATTTTGTATGAGATTTTAATAGTTTACTTATCTTTTAGAACTTATTCTCTTTTTCAAAGATGTCTTACTAAGTGGATGGTTTAATACTTCTTATTAAGACGATCATAATATATTTTCTCTCTATTTAGTTGATCCCTAGCCTTGAAGTATTTTTAATCAATTAAAATGAATAAGGATTCCTCTATTTGTTAAAATCAATTCTCAGTTGGTAGAAGCAATTTCTGTCTTTTTTAATCTCTACAAACTCAACTTATGGGCAATCAACAAACTCAACTTATGGGAAAAGTGTACCTATGTATCTTGTACGGCACTTTGGAGGTATTGGTATTTTTTGATGCATTCTTGTGCAAGTGGAAATAGAGGAAGGAATTTTTCTAATATCTAATAAGTTTTTGAAGTCCAAAATGCACAGTTCGTATGGTCATGTGAGCAATGCATTCTGCATAGATACATTTTGTGTATTGTTTCTAATCACTTTGATTTATGAAAAAGGATGATATCATGGTATGATTGTATTTTCTTGTTATGTTATAAATTAAAAAGTAGGGATAATTGCAACACATTATGTGTTCGATACATAACTGCCAAATGTTTGCATGTTTCAAGGAATATGATCTTACAATAGAAAGGGTATCGGTTGTGCTACTAGTGGGTTTTTTGAAAGTTCTTTTATATTTGAGACAAATTAAAAATAAATTATTGTTGGTATATTAGTGAATTATTAACCTATTTTTTCTTAGGATTTTAAGAATATAAGATATGATGAAGGGGATTTGAATTTGGATAATCCCTCCATTTTCTTATATCTGAAGCACAGAACACTGATTCTTTAGCTGCTGGGCCTTTTCCAGAAACACATTAATTTGATCTTCATATTTCAATTTTAAATAATCATACAGTGTTGTTTCTTTCACTGAAGATCATGTTTCTACTTTTAAACATGTAGTTATCAATGGCAATTCTATACTATGCAGTGCTATTAATTAAAAATTACATAGTTTCTTGGATTAACAATTGGTTATTGCAACACTTCGAAAGAGATATCAGACCTGGAGGGTGATTTGCTTTGAATTAGAAATTTACTTTCTACTCAGGCTGCCTTAAATCATGGACTCACAAAGGGTGTTCTAGATTCATTATCAAATAGTTCTGGGATTTCCTCAATTCAGGAATCCTACCTCAGAAGATTATGAGATTTCAAAATTAGAGAAATGGTCCTTGGAACTTCCTGATGTTCTGGATGTTCTTTTAGCAGAACAAAGAGTGGATGAAGCTTTGGCTGCCCTAGATGAAGGTCAGCATGTAGCTGCAGATGTGCAATAGAAGGGGAGTTTGATTCCAACTACACTCACTTTATTGGAAATTCTATCTGATTATAGGCATCAGCTTGTTGATGCTTCTCTCCAACCATCCACTGGTGGTGCTGAGCTTCGTGTTGCAATATCTACACTCAAAATACTTGGTGACAGTCCTTGTGCACACACATTATTTCTTAACACTCATTACCAACGAATTCTCTATAATATGCAAAGTTTAAGACCATCCAACATTTCTTATAGTGGTGCATATACTGCAGCCCTTTTACAACTTGTTTTTTCTGCTATCGCACAAGCTGCAAGTCATTCTTTAGTTATTTTTTGGGAGGAATCAACATATGTGTCAAAGCTTGTAATGTGTGCTAGCAAACAAACTAAGTAACTTGCACTCCTTGTGAAGAGGTGTGCACTTGCTTCTTTAGTGGTTGTTGGAGGGCTTCGAGCTACTGTAGAATATGTTTAGATAACCTTAGGTCATTTCTCTTTTCTAGAAGCTCAGGGCATTGCACTCTATGCTTAGTTTTCCTAAAGTTGTTTAGACCCAGTATGGAAGAAGCATTCAATTCCAACTTAAAACATATTGAGGAGAATACCATTGATCTTGCTGCAGTTGATGATTGGGTGCTAACACATTCACCTGCTACTAGCCGACCATTCAATCAAGCTTCAAACATTTCAAGTGGTGGAATTTTATTCTAGTTGAAGCTTTCAAGAAGTGCACACAGGTTCAATTCAATGGTTCAAGTATTGTACTCAGACCTCTGAAGCTTGAATACTTCTATCCACGCCACAAGTTACAACCTTTTTATTATGCATAACACTTTATTTACTGCACTTGTTGAAATGTACTAGACAAAGTAGACCGTATGATATTTTATTGATTTTTCAGGAAGTATTTAAACATTCAAAATGCAATGCACAAGAAAATAAACTGAATCTCATATTCTCTTACATAAGGATCTACAGTAGGGCATAAAGAATATTGATAATTAAGATTCAAGTCTGAAAATTATCAACCTTTGTTATAGTAATCAATAATGATAATCTTGAGCACTAAGTGGTGAATCTTGTGTGCTGATTTGGGGTTTTGAAGATCTTATTTGGGTTTGGCGACAAGGGCTCCACTCCTTGACCCCATCCTAGAAGAGAGATCGTCTCAAAAAAGAGGGTAGTATCATAATAGAAGAACAAATTGGGAATACATTGATGAAATCATAATAAATTTTGAAATAGAGAAATTATTGATTCCACTCATTTGTAAGCTTAAACCCAATTTATTGGAGGGTTTAAAACCATAATTTTTCGAAGGGTTTTTCTATGCAATTTTTGGCAAGGTTTTTCAACAATTTTCAACATGATTTTCCTGTGATTTTGTCTTGGTTTTCATGATTTTTACATTGATTCTCATGCCATGCAAAACTGAGGATAAAAGGGCGCTTGTGAAAAACAAGCTCATCTCTTATTTTCTTATGATTAAATTATTCTATCAAACGGTGCCTAACTTACTTCTCATTTACCAAGTTGAATTTATATACATATATATAAATTTTAAATCATTATGATCATGCATGTTTTAGCATTCTATTATATCGCTACCAAGCAAGAATTATTTATGTTTTGTTAACATGCTAATAAACTCATTTGAGGCCAACTTCCCTATAAGCACCCAAGCTAAAGGCGTACAAATAAAACTTTGACCACACAAGTTATATGTATGATAGTGGTTCACAAGGGCAGAAATTAAGGGTGATTCTAACACAGTAGCGACTAAATATAAAATAAGACAACCATTAATAGAATGCAGGTAGCTTGTGCTCCCATGGGCTCCCATCTTGCATTAGTCCTACTTTCGTGGACTTTATTCTTGGTGTTATTTTGCATGCCTTGTCTTGTAAAAGGTCTTTTCTCAAGGAAAAGTAAAATGCAGGATTAAAAGGATTTTAATTCATGTGGGGATCATACTAATGAAAGGGCTAGTCCTGTGTTAGATTCATTTGAACCTTTTGTTAGTGGAAGATTAGAAGACAATAAAGATATTTAGAAGTTTTATGTGAGAGGAAAGAATATCTGCAGTAGCCCATAATCTCTGTGCAAACAGTATCGATAGAGAGTGATTAATAGAGATTATGGGACAGGATCACATTACAAAAGGTATAAATTTTAAATTAATGTATGATAGGACTACAATTTCATGTTTCCCTTTGCCATCAAATAAGTCAAATAAGTCAAATAAAAAGATGTCTGTTAAGGAGTATCTAGAGAAAACTTAATCTGGACCCTTTGGAAAATTATCATCTCCCAATGTCTCAATCAAACCATCATTGATGGAATGGGAGCCTCAGCCTTTATTTTCTCCTTCATTCCTATACATGGCAATGTTAAATTTGTGCAATGACAACGCTTTGCACATCTTCAAATCATTCAGCATAAATACACATTTCTATGCACATGGATTTGAGGAGACCATAGTAGCTCCTAGGGATATGGTTTCCATTTCTTTTATTTTCTTACCAAGGATGCTAGGTTTGGCTATAGGTCATCTTATTTTTCAAACTAGCGTAGGTGGGTTTGTGATTCATGTGAAAGGAGGTGTAGGGTTTCCTTATAGAATTGAGCCTTTTACTAGGCTAAGTGCTTTATCATGATCTTTATTGCATGACAATATAATATTCTATAATCCTTTTGGTGGATTTTTCCTTGTTGAGGAAGTTTCTACATGGATATCAAGTCTCGAAGTAAGTTCAATACAACCAACTGGTGCTGCCTGCAAGACATATGTTTTTCATACAACCAAAGGTCATAGCTTTAAATTTAATGAAAATGCCTTGTTTAAGTTTGGGAAAGATGTTATACACTTCATTGTTTGGAATAAGACTAAATAGAGGGTGGGAAATAACTCCCTATCTTAGCACTACAATCATGGAAATTGACATATCCACACATATAGAAGGAAAAGTTTCAGGTGATTTATGTGTATTGCTTAATAATTCCTTTCAAGATACAAGAGACACTATGATAGTGCCTCTTGAAGATGTAATCATTAGGCATGCACATCATAACCAGTGTCACTACCCAATGCGTAAGGATATAAATGAGATGCTAAGTGAGAGAGAGAAAATGGTAAGAGTAGCTCTTTCAATGAAAAATGATGGGCTAGAAGTGATAAAAATGGTAGACATGTGTGAGTGTTCTAAAAATGGAGCACTTCTTATGATAAAAATCTTACTAATTCTTATAAAGATAATAAGTTTCATCACTCTATCCCGTGTTCATATTGTAGATTACTTGTTATCACAAATAATACAAAATGGCCACAAGTTGCGTTGCCATGTGAAGATCTGGTTTACAATTATGATACTGAAGGATAGAATCATGTATAAACAACTAGTATCTCTGAAATCTTTTTTGGATTGTCTACTTCTATAAATGGACTAATAGAATCAATCAGTGCAAAGAATCTATTTCAAAGCATATTTTCTCCATCCCCTGATGTCACAAAGGGGTGAATTGAAAATCACAGACAATGTTAGAGTATATAAAATCAATACATAATTGTTCATGTTGTCATGCACATTTGATAGAACATTCCAGTGAATTAATGAAAAAAATCTTCTCATAGAGCTGAGGATGGACTTCTACAAAAGGAGGATAAATTTTGAGGGTCTGTTTGGTGGATATCTAATCCATAAAGGATTAGCAAGATAAAAATATATTAGAGGAATCAATTTCAATGGTGATGCAGGAGCATCCTGGGTGTAAGAGCAATCTTGCATCACCCAAAAATATTTATGTTTTTATTTTCAATAAGGGTTATTTTGTGCAGAGCTGCTATTTATGGAAAGTTACTATTTTTGGTAATTTTCGTATGTGCTCAGAATGACCTAATTTCCTTCTTGGAGGTTCATTTTGGTCATATAAGTCTGCCAGTAAAGTTTCATTGCCAGATCAAGTGTATATTGGAAGATATTGAAGATTTTCAGTATTGGCAGCAGGGTACAGAAACTTTGAACTCAGTTTTGAAGGCTTTAGAGGCCCCGGATGAGGTCGAGAATTGGGGTGACAGGCGCTTGCGCCGCTCAAGCCTGTAGAGCGCTTCGTGGCGTTTCCGAAATGGGGTTATAATAGCCGATCGGGTCAACTGGTGATGACTTACGGTCTTCGGAAGTTGGGTCACCTGAAATGGCGAAAAATAATTTTCTTCAAAATTTCTGTTCGGGTTTCAAGGGTTATCTTGAGCCGACTATGATGTAATAAAATGTAAAATAAAATAATTCTAAGTTTGGTCGGCCTTATTGGCCAAAAAAAAAAAATTCTAGAACCTTCCCAGGCGGTGAAAAATTGCCTATATAAGGAAGGCTGTATTATTGTCTTAGGCAGTTCAGAATAGTTCTGGGTAGTAGATCTGGGTATTGATTTGAGGCTTTGTCCTACAGAATATTGTAAGTAATGCCCATGTGGCTTTGCATATTGTAATTCTGGAAGTTTGTAATTCCACATTTGTGGAGATAATAAGAAGCCAATTTTCTGTTCTTGCATATTATTGTTGTTGTTTCTCTATTTCTGTTATGTGTTTGTGGTATTAAGGGGAGCACCCTTCATCAAGTGGTATCAGAGCAAGGTTTTCTTGAGTGTATAAACAGATCGCCGACTGTGAGGCAGTTTGCACCAGGACCGTGGTTAGGGTTTCAGCGCGCATCGCGAAAATGCCTCCACGAAGAGAACGTGGCGGAAGACCTGGTGTTGTGACACCTGAGGTTAGAGAGTTGCAGAGACAAGTGCGAGCATTGCAAGAAGAGATTCGTAGAGGAATGAATCTTAATGTCAGAGATGAAAGTGAGGATGAAGCCGAAGAAGAATATCAAGGAGGAGAAGTTGAAATTGTGAACCAGGAGGAAGAAAGACTTTTTCGGGCGATTTCCAAGATTGGGAAAAGACCTAAGATTGAGGTTCCTACATTTTCTGGAAATCTTAACCCAGAGGAATTGATCGACTGGATCAATGAATGTGAGGAATATTTTGAGTATGAAGATGTCGAAGATCCTGATAGGGTCAAATTTGCGAAGGCCAGATTGAAAGGTCATGCGAAGATATGGTGGCAAGAGATTCAATTGGAGCGAAATAGAAGGGGAAAGGAGAAAATCACGAGATGGGATCGGATGCTGGATAAATTGAAGCGACAGTTCATTCCTGTTGATTATGAGCTTGACCTACTGAAGAAAATGCAGAGTTTGAAGCAAGCAGGAAGATCTGTCCAGGAGTATACAGAGGAGTTCTATCGACTTCTCATCAGAACAGGCCATGCAGAAGCTGATAAGGAGAAAGTTGCCCGATACCTTAATGGGTTAAGGCCAAGCATACAGGAGGAGCTGAATCTGGTTCGAATGAGCAGTATTGAAGAGGCATACCAGTTTGTCCTAAAAGTAGAGGAAAAGCTGAACAAGAAGTTTGAGAGCAGACAAAACGGAAGAGGTCGCGGTGGACGATCATATGGTGGCCGAAATGAAGATCTGAAAAAGAAGGATGAGGCCAGTAGCAGACAGAATCAGCGAGGAAATAATTCCAATCGCTTCCAGGATCAGAATAATAGAGATCAGAGAGGAAGAGGAAGAGGACAAGGATCTGGAAGAGGTGGCTTCCGTGGAACATGTTTTCACTGTGGAGAAGAAGGTCATAGGGCATTTGAATGTCCTCAGTGCCAAGGCAGGACAGACAGGAGAAATGAAGGCCAGGCCAGAGTTGCACATGTAGATGAAGATGCCAGATCATCAAATTCTAAAGATGCTGAAAGAGGAGAAACGTTGATTAACAGAAGAGTCCTGTTGAGTGGTGAGAATGAACCTGAGCAAAGGAGGATCCTGTTTCACACTAGGTGCAAGTGTGAAGGTAAATGTTGTGATGTGATTATTGATAGTGGAAGCACTGAAAATTTGGTGTCAGAAGAGATGGTGACAAAGTTGAAGCTCAAGAGACAGAAACACCCACATCCATATCGGATTGCCTGGGTACAGGATGACCACAAGGTCATGGTCAATGAACAATGCCTAGTGAAGTTCAAGATCGGTGGGTACCAAGACGAGGTACTATGTGATATCATCTCTATGGATGCATGTCATATGTTATTGGGTAGACCGTGGCAGTTTGACAGATGTGCTGTACACGATGGTCGTGCGAATACCTATTCCCTGACAAAGGATGGAGTGCGACATAAGCTAAAGCCATTGAAGGAGACCGAAGAAAAGGTATGTGGTAATGCAAGAATAACATTTGTTGATGGAAGGAAATTCCTAGATGGTATGAGGCATGAGCATGTATGTTTTGCTTTAATTCCAAAAGCTGGTAAAGAGGAAGTAGAAGATGTTCCTGTAGAAGTTGCAGATTTGTTGAATGAGTTTCAGGATATTGTATCCGATAACGTGCCTGATGGATTACCACCAGTCAGGAAGATCAGTCATCAGATGGACTTGATCCCAGGAGCGAGTTTTCCGAATAAGGCGGCACACAGAATGACACCTGCAGAAAGTGAGGAGTTGAACAGACAAGTACATGAGTTGTTACAGAAAGGATTGATCCGTGAGAGTCTGAGTCCCTGTGCTGTACCAGCGGTATTAGCACCAAAGAAGAATGGAGAATGGAGGATGTGTACAGATTCTAGAGCAATAAACAAGATCACAATCAAGTACAGGTTTCCATTGCCACGAATGGATGATATTATGGACTGTTTGAGTGGAGCTGTGTATTTCTCAAAGATAGATCTGAAGAGTGGATATCATCATATTCGGATCAGAGAAGGAGATGAATGGAAGACTGCCTTCAAAATAAAAGAAGGACTATATGAGTGGTTAGTCATGCCTTTTGGGCTAACCAATGCACCGAGCACTTTCATGCGGCTCATGAACGAGGTTCTGAAAGAATTTCTGGGTAAGTTTGTCATTTTTTATCTAGATGATATTTTGATCTTTAGTAAGACATTGGAGGAGCATATGATGCATATTCGTATGGTATTTGAGAAGTTGAGAGAAGAGAAATTATTGATTAATTTGAAGAAGTGCAGTTTTGTGAAGAAAGAGTTAGTGTATTTGGGATTTGTAGTTTCAGCAGAAGGTCTAAAAATGGACCCAGAAAAGGTACAGGCTATCCTTGAATGGCCTACTCCAAGGAATGCTACTGAGGTAAGATCTTTTCATGGTCTAGCTAGCTTTTACAGAAAGTTTATCAGAAATTTTAGCAGTATTTGTGGAACCTTGACTGAAACAATGAGAGGGAATAGAAAAGAGTTTAAGTGGACTAATGGGGCAGAAAAAAGTTTTCAATTATTGAAACAAAAAGTTACAGAACAACCAGTTTTAGCACTTCCAGATTTTAATAAGGTGTTTCAAGTAGATTGTGATGCTAGTGGTACTGCAATAGGAGCTGTTATGAGTCAAGAAGGTAAACCTGTTGCGTATTTCAGTGAGAAGTTAAATGATGCCAAGAGGAAATATTATGTTTATGATTAGGAATTTTATGCTATAGTTCAGGCATTGAAAAAGTGGAGGCATTATCTGCTTCTTAAGGAGTTTGTTTTGTATACTGATCATCAAGCTTTGCAATATTTGAATAATCAAGGAAAATTGAATCAAAGGCATTTGAAATGGGTTGAGTTTTTGCAGAGTTATACATTTGTTTTGAAACACAGGAGTGGAAAGTCTAATAAGGTTGCAGATGCTCTTAGCAGAAGGCAACTATTGCTGATAGAAATGCAGATTGAAGTGGTTGGGTTCAAGGAACTCAAGAATTTATATCCAGAGGATCCTGATTTTGGTGAAGCTTGGAAAGCTTGTACAGAACCTGTTACTCTAGACAGGACAAAATGGTTGGATTTCATCATCCAGGATGATATGCTATTCAGAGGGAGTCAATTGTGCATTCCACGAAGTTCTATGAGGGAGAATCTCATCAAGGAGAAGCATAGCGGAGGATTGGCTGGACATTTTGGTCTTGATAAAACCCTTGGTTTGGTTAGTGAGAATTACTATTGGCCACAGTTGCAGCAAGATGTGAAAAAGTTTGTACAGAGTTGCAGAGTATGTCAGATGGCGAAAGGAGTGAAGCAGAATACAGGGTTGTATCAGCCATTACCTATACCAGAGAAGCCTTGGGAGGATATCAGCATGGACTTTGTTCTTGGTTTACCGAGGACTCAGTGGGGACATGATTCAATTTTTGTAGTGGTTGACAGATTTTCAAAGATGGCACATTTCATTCCCTGCAAGAAGACTAATGATGCTGTTCATGTAGCAGAATTATTTTTCAGAGAAGTAGTGAGACTTCATGGTTTGCCAAAGACCATAGTTTCAGATCGGGACACTAAGTTTGTTGGATATTTCTGGCGTACATTGTGGAAGAAGTTGAAGACAGATTTGAAGTTCAGTTCATCACATCACCCACAGACTGATGGACAGACAGAGGTGGTGAATAAGAGTTTGGGAAATCTGCTGAGATGTTTGGTTGGAGATAAGCCAACAGGATGGGATTTGATTTTACCACAGGCAGAATTTGCATACAATAATTCTGTCAACAGGAGCACTGGTAAATCACCATTCCAGATTATATATGGAAGTAGTCTAAGAAATGCATCTGAATTGAGAAAGATAGATAAAGGAGAAATAAGTAGTGCTGAAGCTGAAGATTTTGCAGAACACTTGAAGAACATCCATGGGGAGGTGAGGAAGCATATTACCAAGATGAACGCACAGTATAAGGCTAAGGCAGATGAGAAAATGAGGTATAAGGAATTTCAGGTTGGTGATGAAGTCATGGTTCATTTGCGGAAGGAGCGGTTTCCAGTTGGTACATATAACAAGTTGAAAATGAAGAAGTTTGGACCATGTAAGATATTGAAGAAGCATGATTCAGGAAATGCATATGAGGTAGAATTGCCTAGTGAGCTGAATATTTCACCAGTGTTTAACATTTCAGATCTGACAGAGTATCATGAAGGAGGTGTTGAAGATGAGATCACAGCAGCACAGTGGAGTATTCCAGCAACTAGTTCAGACACTAAGGAGATTGAAGATATACTGGATAGTCGTGTTGGCAGAAGCACAAGGAACAGGACATATGAAGAATATCTTGTCAAGTGGAAAGGACGGCCTGTTGAAGATTCATCATGGCTAACAAAGGAGGAGGTTAACCGTCTTGGTTTTCCTCTACACACCTGAGTCGTGACAGGGTCGCTTCTCAAATTACCCCGGGTGTCTGATGCAGGAGCATCCTGGGTGTAAGAGCAATCTTGCATCACCCAAAAATATTTATGTTTTTATTTTCAATAAGAGTTATTTTGTGCAGAGCTGCTATTTATGGAAAGTTACTATTTTTGGTAATTTTTGTATGTGCTCAGAATGACCTGATTTCCTTCTTGGAGGTTCATTTTGGTCATATAAGTCTGCCAGTAAAGTTTCATTGCCAGATCAAGTGTACATTGGAAGATATTGAAGATTTTCGGTATTGGCAGTAGGGTACAGAAACTTTGAATTCAGTTTTGAAGGCTTTAGAGGCCCCGGATGAGGTCGAGAATTGGGGTGACGGGCGCTTGCGCCGCTCAAGCCTGTAGAGCGCTTCGTGGCGTTTCCGAAATGGGGTTATAATAGCCGATCGGGTCAACTGGTGATGACTTACGGTCTTCGGAAGTTGGGTCATCTGAAATGGCGAAAAATAATTTTCTTCAAAATTTCTGTTCGGGTTTCAAGGGTTATCTTGAGCCGACTATGATGTAATAAAATGTAAAATAAAATAATTCTAAGTTTGGTCGGCCTTATTGGCCAAAAAAAAAAAATCTGGAACCTTCCCAGGCGGTGAAAAATTGCCTATATAAGGAAGGCTGTATTATTGTCTTAGGCAGTTCAGAATAGTTCTGGGTAGTAGATCTAGGTATTGATTTGAGGCTTTGTCCTACAGAATATTATAAGTAATGCCCATGTGGCTTTGCATATTGTAATTCTGGAAGTTTGTAATTCCACATTTGTGGAGATAATAAGAAGCCAATTTTCTGTTCTTGCATATTATTGTTGTTGTTTCTCTATTTCTGTTATGTGTTTGTGGTATTAAAGGGAGCACCTTTCATCAAGTGGTATCAGAGCAAGGTTTTCTTGAGTGTGTAAACAGATCGCCGACTGTGAGGCAGTTTGCACCAGGACCGTGGTTAGGGTTTCAGCGCGCATCGCGAAAATGCCTCCACGAAGAGAACGTGGCGGAAGACCTGGTGTTGTGACACCTGAGGTTAGAGAGTTGCAGAGACAAGTGCGAGCATTGCAAGAAGAGATTCGTAGAGGAATGAATCTTAATGTCAGAGATGAAAGTGAGGATGAAGCCGAAGAAGAATATCAAGGAGGAGAAGTTGAAATTGTGAACCAGGAGGAAGAAAGACTTTTTCGGGCGATTTCCAAGATTGGGAAAAGACCTAAGATTGAGGTTCCTACATTTTCTGGAAATCTTAACCCAGAGGAATTGATCGACTGGATCAATGAATGTGAGGAATATTTTGAGCTTGAAGATGTTGAAGATCCTGATAGGGTCAAATTTGCGAAGGCCAGATTGAAAGGTCATGCGAAGATATGGTGGCAAGAGATTCAGTTGGAGCGAAATAGAAGGGGAAAGGAGAAAATCATGAGATGGGATCGGATGCTGGATAAATTGAAGTGACAGTTCATTCCTGTTGATTATGAGCTTGACCTACTGAAGAAAATGCAGAGTTTGAAGCAAGCAGGAAGATCTGTCCAGGAGTATACAGAGGAGTTCTATCGACTTCTCATCAGAACAGGCCATGCAGAAGCTGATAAGGAGAAAGTTGCCCGATACCTTAATGGGTTAAGGCCAAGCATTCAGGAGGAGCTGAATCTGGTTCGAATGAGCAGTATTGAAGAGGCATACCAGTTTGCCCTAAAAGTAGAGGAAAAGCTGAACAAAAAGTTTGAGAGCAGACAAAACGGAAGAGGTCGCGGTCGACGATCATATGGTGGCCGAAATGAAGATCCGAAAAAGAAGGATGAGGCCAGTAGCAGACAGAATCGGCGAGGAAATAATTCCAATCGCTTCCTTGATCAGAATAATAGATATCAGAGAGGAAGAGGAAGAGGACAAGGATCTGGAAGAGGTGGCTTCCGTGGAACATGTTTTCAATGTGGAGAAGAAGGTCATAGGGCATTTGAATGTTCTCAGCGCCAAGGCAGGACAGACAGGAGAAATGAAGGCCAGGCCAGAGTTGCACATGTAGATGAAGATGCTAGATCATCAAATTCTAAAGATGCTGAAAGAGGAGAAACGTTGATTAACAGAAGAGTCCTGTTGAGTGGTGAGAATGAACCTGAGCAAAGGAGGAGCCTGTTTCGCACTAGGTGCAAGTGTGAAGGTAAATGTTGTGATGTGATTATTGATAGTGGAAGCACTGACAATTTGGTGTCATAAGAGATGGTGACAAAGTTGAAGCTCAAGAGACAGAAACACCCACATCCATATCGGATTGCCTGGGTACAGGATGACCACAAGGTCATGGTCAATGAACAATGCCTAGTGAAGTTCAAGATCGGTGGGTACCAAGACGAGGTACTATGTGATATCATCTCTATGGATGCATGTCATATGTTATTGGGTAGACCGTGGCAGTTTGACAGATGTGCTGTACACGATGGTCGTGCGAATACCTATTCCCTGACAAAGGATGGAGTGCGACATAAGCTAAAGCCATTGAAGGAGACCGAAGAAAAGGTATGTGGTAATGCAAGAATAACATTTGTTGATGGAAGGAAATTCTTAGAGGGTATGAGGCATGAGCATGTATGTTTTGCTTTAATTCCAAAAGGTGGTAAAGAGGAAGTAGAAGATGTTCCTGTAGAAGTTGCAGATTTGTTGAATGAGTTTCAGGATATTGTATCCGATAACGTGCCTGATGGATTACCACCAGTCAGGAAGATCAGTCATCAGATGGACTTGATCCCAGGAGCGAGTTTGCCGAATAAGGCGGCACACAGAATGACACCTGCAGAAAGTGAGGAGTTGAACAGACAAGTACATGAGTTGTTACAGAAAGGATTGATCCGTGAGAGTCTGAGTCCCTGTGCTGTACCAGCGGTATTAGCACCAAAGAAGAATGGAGAATGGAGGATGTGTACAGATTCTAGAGCAATAAACAAGATCACAATCAAGTACAGGTTTCCATTGCCACGAATGGATGATATTATGGACTGTTTGAGTGGAGCTGTGTATTTCTCAAAGATAGATCTGAAGAGTGGATATCATCAGATTCGGATCAGAGAAGGAGATGAATGGAAGACTGCCTTCAAAACAAAGGAAGGACTATATGAGTGGTTAGTCATGCCTTTTGGGCTAACCAATGCACCGAGCACTTTCATGCGGCTCATGAACGAGGTTCTGAAAGAATTTCTGGGTAAGTTTGTCATTGTTTATCTAGATGATATTTTGATCTTTAGTAAGACATTGGAGGAGCATATGATGCATATTCGTATGGTATTTGAGAAGTTGAGAGAAGAGAAATTATTGATTAATTTGAAGAAGTGCAGTTTTGTGAAGAAAGAGTTAGTGTATTTGGGATTTGTAGTTTCAGCAGAAGGTCTAAAAATGGACCCAGAGAAGGTACAGGCTATCCTTGAAAGGCCTACTCCAAGGAATGCTACTGAGGTAAGATCTTTTCATGGTCTAGCTAGCTTTTACAGAAAGTTTATCAGAAATTTTAGCAGTATTTGTGGACCCTTGACTGAAACAATGAGAGGGGATAGAAAAGAGTTTAAGTGGACTAATGGGGCAGAAAAGAGTTTTCAATTATTGAAACAAAAAGTTACAGAACAACCAGTTTTAGCACTTCCAGATTTTAATAAGGTGTTTCAAATAGATTGTGATGCTAGTGGTACTGCAATAGGAGCTGTTATGAGCCAAGAAGGTAAACCTGTTGCGTATTTCAGTGAGAAGTTAAATGATGCCAAGAGGAAATATTCTGTTTATGATCAGGAATTTTATGCTATAGTTCAGGCATTGAAAAAGTGGAGGCATTATCTGCTTCCTAACGAGTTTGTTTTGTATACTGATCATCAAGCTTTGCAATATTTGAATAATCAAGGAAAATTGAATCAAAGGCATTTGAAATGGGTTGAGTTTTTGCAGAGTTATACATTTGTTTTGAAACACAGGAGTGGAAAGTCTAATAGGGTTGCAGATGCTCTTAGCAGAAGGCAACTATTGCTGATAGAAATGCAGATTGAAGTGGTTGGGTTCAAGGAACTCAAGAATTTATATCCAGAGGATCCTGATTTTGGTGAAGCTTGGAAAGCTTGTACAGAACCTGTTACTCTAGACAGGACAAAATGGTTGGATTTCATCATCCAGGATGATATGCTATTCAGAGGGAGTCAATTGTGCATTCCACGAAGTTCTATGAGGGAGAATCTCATCAAGGAGAAGCATAGCGGAGGATTGGCTGGACATTTTGGTCGTGATAAAACACTTGGTTTGGTTAGTGAGAATTACTATTGGCCACAGTTGCAGCAAGATGTGAAGAAGTTTGTACAGAGTTGCAGAGTATGTCACATGGCGAAAGGAGTGAAGCAGAATACAGGGTTGTATCAGCCATTACCTATACCAGAGAAGCCTTGGGAGGATATCAGCATGGACTTTGTTCTTGGTTTACCGAGGACTCAGCGGGGACATGATTCAATTTTTATAGTGGTTGACAGATTTTCAAAGATGGCACATTTCATTCCCTGCAAGAAGACTAATGATGCTGTTCATGTAGCAGAATTATTTTTCAGAGAAGTAGTGAGACTTCATGGTTTGCCAAAGACCATAGTTTCAGATCGGGACACTAAGTTTGTTGGATATTTCTGGCGTACATTGTGGAAGAAGTTGAAGACAGATTTGAAGTTCAGTTCATCACATCACCCACAGACTGATGGACAGACAGAGGTGGTGAATAGGAGTTTGAGAAATCTGCTGAGATGTTTGGTTGGAGATAAGCCAACAGGATGGGATTTGATTTTACCACAGGCAGAATTTGCATACAATAATTCTTTCAACAGGAGCACTGGTAAATCACCATTCCAGATTATATATGGAAGTAGTCCAAGAAATGCATCTGAATTGAGAAAGATAGATAAAGGAGAAATAAGTAGTGCTGAAGCTGAAGATTTTGCAGAACACTTGAAGAACATCCATGGGGAGGTGAGGAAGCATATTACCAAGATGAACGCACAGTATAAGGCTAAGGCAGATGAGAAAAGGAGGTATAAGGAATTTCAGGTTGGTGATGAAGTCATGGTTCATTTGCGGAAGGAGCGGTTTCCAGTTGGTACATATAACAAGTTGAAAATGAAGAAGTTTGGACCATGTAAGATATTGAAGAAGCATGATTCAGGAAATGCATATGAGGTAGAATTGCCTAGTGAGCTGAATATTTCACCAGTGTTTAACATTTCAGATCTGACAGAGTATCATGAAGGAGGTGTTGAAGATGAGATCACAGCAGCACAGTGGAGTATTCCAGCAACTAGTTCAGACACTAAGGAGATTGAAGATATACTGGATAGTCGTGTTGGCAGAAGCACAAGGAACAGGACATATGAAGAATATCTGGTCAAGTGGAAAGGACGGCCTGTTGAAGATTCATCATGGCTAACAAAGGAGGAGGTTAACCGTCTTGGTTTTCCTCTACACACCTGAGTCGTGACAGGGTCGCTTCTCAAATTACCCCGGGTGTCTGATGCAGGAGCATCCTGGGTGTAAGAGCAATCTTGCATCACCCAAAAATATTTATGTTTTTATTTTCAATAAGGGTTATTTTGTGCAGAGCTGCTATTTATGGAAAGTTACTATTTTTGGTAATTTTCGTATGTGCTCAGAATGACCTGATTTCCTTCTTGGAGGTTCATTTTGGTCATATAAGTCTGCCAGTAAAGTTTCATTGCCAGATCAAGTGTATATTGGAAGATATTGAAGATTTTCGGTATTGGCAGCAGGGTACAGAAACTTTGAACTCAGTTTTGAAGGCTTTAGAGGCTCCGAATGAGGTCGAGAATTGGGGTGACAGGCACTTGCGCCGCTCAAGCCTGTAGAGCGCTTCGTGGCGTTTCCGAAATGGGGTTATAATAGCCGATCGGGTCAACTGGTGATGACTTACGGTCTTCGGAAGTTGGGTCACCTGAAATGGCGAAAAATAATTTTCTTCAAAATTTTTGTTCGGGTTTCAAGGGTTATCTTGAGCCGACTATGATGTAATAAAATGTAAAATAAAATAATTCTAAGTTTGGTCGGCCTTATTGGCCAAAAAAAAAAAAATCTGGAACCTTCCCAGGCGGTGAAAAATTGCCTATATAAGGAAGGCTGTATTATTGTCTTAGGCAGTTTAGAATAGTTTTGGGTAGTAGATCTGGGTATTAATTTGAGGCTTTTTCCTACAGAATATTGTAAGTAATGCCCATGTGGCTTTGCATATTGTAATTCTGGAAGTTTGTAATTCCACATTTGTGGAGATAATAAGAAGCCAATTTTCTGTTCTTGCATATTATTGTTGTTGTTTCTCTATTTCTGTTATGTGTTTGTGGTATTAAGGGGAGCACCCTTCATCAAGTGGTATCAGAGCAAGGTTTTCTTGAGTGTATAAATAGATCGCCGACTGTGAGGCAGTTTGCACCAGGACCGTGGTTAGGGTTTCAGCGCGCATCGCGAAAATGCCTCCACGAAGAGAACGTGGCGGAAGACCTGGTGTTGTGACACCTGAGGTTAGAGAGTTGCAGAGACAAGTGCGAGCATTGCAAGAAGAGATTCGTAGAGGAATGAATCTTAATGTCAGAGATGAAAGTGAGGATGAAGCCGAAGAAGAATATCAAGGAGGAGAAGTTGAAATTGTGAACCAGGAGGAAGAAAGACTTTTTCGGGCGATTTCCAAGATTGGGAAAAGACCTAAGATTGAGGTTCCTACATTTTCTGGAAATCTTAACCCAGAGGAATTGATCGACTGGATCAATGAATGTGAGAAATATTTTGAGGATGAAGATGTTGAAGATCCTGATAGGGTCAAATTTGCGAAGGCCAGATTGAAAGGTCATGCGAAGATATGGTGGCAAGAGATTCAGTTGGAGCGAAATAGAAGGGGAAAGGAGAAAATCATGAGATGGGATCGGATGGTGGATAAATTGAAGCGACAGTTCATTCCTGTTGATTATGAGCTTGACCTACTGAAGAAAATGCAGAGTTTGAAGCAAGCAGGAAGATCTGTCCAGGAGTATACAGAGGAGTTCTATCGACTTCTCATCAGAACAGGCCATGCAGAAGCTGATAAGGAGAAAGTTGCCCGATACCTTAATGGGTTAAGGCCAAGCATTCAGGAGGAGCTAAATCTGGTTCGAATGAGCAGTATTGAAGAGGCATACCAGTTTGCCCTAAAAGTAGAGGAAAAGCTGAACAAGAAGTTTGAGAGCAGACAAAACGGAAGAGGTCGCGGTGGACGATCATATGGTGGCCGAAATGAAGATCCGAAAAAGAAGGATGAGGCCAGTAGCAGACAGAATCAGCGAGGAAATAATTCCAATCGCTTCCAGGATCAGAATAATAGAGATCAGAGAGGAAGAGGAAGAGGACAAGGATCTGGAAGAGGTGGCTTCCGTGGAACATGTTTTCACTGTGGAGAAGAAGGTCATAGGGCATTTGAATGTCCTCAGCACCAAGGCAGGACAGACAGGAGAAATGAAGGCCAGGCCAGAGTTGCACATGTAGATGAAGATGCCAGATCATCAAATTCTAAAGATGCTGAAAGAGGAGAAACGTTGATTAACAAAAGAGTCCTGTTGAGTGGTGAGAATGAACCTGAGCAAAGGAGAAGCCTGTTTCGCACTAGGTGCAAGTGTGAAGGTAAATGTTGTGATGTGATTATTGATAGTGGAAGCACTGACAATTTGGTGTCAGAAGAGATGGTGACAAAGTTGAAGCTCAAGAGACAGAAACACCCACATCCATATCGGATTGCCTGGGTACAGGATGACCACAAGGTCATGGTCAATGAACAATGCCTAGTGAAGTTCAAGATCGGTGGGTACCAAGACGAGGTACTATGTGATATCATCTCTATGGATGCATGTCATATGTTATTGGGTAGACCGTGGCAGTTTGACAGATGTGCTGTACACGATGGTCGTGCGAATACCTATTCCCTGACAAAGGATGGAGTGCGACATAAGCTAAAGCCATTGAAGGAGACCGAAGAAAAGGTATGTGGTAATGCAAGAATAACATTTGTTGATGGAAGGAAATTCCTAGATGGTATGAGGCATGAGCATGTATGTTTTGCTTTAATTTCAAAAGCTGGTAAAGAGGAAGTAGAAGATGTTCCTGTAGAAGTTGCAAATTTGTTGAATGAGTTTCAGGATATTGTATCCGATAACGTGCCTGATGGATTACCACCAGTCAGGAAGATCAGTCATCAGATGGACTTGATCCCAAGAGCGAGTTTGCCGAATAAGGCGGCACACAGAATGACACCTGCAGAAAGTGAGGAGTTGAACAGACAAGTACATGAGTTGTTACAGAAAGGATTGATCCGTGAGAGTCTGAGTCCCTGTGCTGTACCAGCGGTATTAGCACCAAAGAAGAATGGAGAATGGAGGATGTGTACAGATTCCAGAGCAATAAACAAGATCACAATCAAGTACAGGTTTCCATTGCCACGAATGGATGATATTATGGACTGTTTGAGTGGAGCTGTGTATTTCTCAAAGATAGATCTGAAGAGTGGATATCATCAGATTCGGATCAGAGAAGGAGATGAATGGAAGACTGCCTTCAAAACAAAGGAAGGACTATATGAGTGGTTAGTCATGCCTTTTGGGCTAACCAATGCACCGAGCACTTTCATGCGGCTCATGAACGAGGTTCTGAAAGAATTTCTGGGTAAGTTTGTCATTGTTTATCTAGATGATATTTTGATCTTTAGTAAGACATTGGAGGAGCATATGATGCATATTCGTATGGTATTTGAGAAGTTGAGAGAAGAGAAATTATTGATTAATTTGAAGAAGTGCAGTTTTGTGAAGAAAGAGTTAGTGTATTTGGGATTTGTAGTTTCAGCAAAAGGTCTAAAAATGGACCCAGAGAAGGTACAGGCTATCCTTGAATGGCCTACTCCAAGGAATGCTACTGAGGTAAGATCTTTTCATGGTCTAGCTAGCTTTTATAGAAAGTTTATCAGAAATTTTAGCAGTATTTGTGGACCCTTGACTGAAACAATGAGAGGGGATAGAAAAGAGTTTAAGTGGACTAATGGGGCAGAAAAGAGTTTTCAATTATTGAAACAAAAAGTTACAGAACAACCAGTTTTAGCACTTCCAAATTTTAATAAGGTGTTTCAAGTAGATTGTGATGCTAGTGGTACTGCAATAGGAGCTGTTATGAGCCAAGAAGGTAAACCTGTTGCGTATTTCAGTGAGAAGTTAAATGATGCCAAGAGGAAATATTCTGTTTATGATCAGGAATTTTATGCTATAGTTCAGGCATTGAAAAAGTGGAGGCATTATCTGCTTCCTAACGAGTTTGTTTTGTATACTGATCATCAAGCTTTGCAATATTTGAATAATCAAGGAAAATTGAATCAAAGGCATTTGAAATGGGTTGAGTTTTTGCAGAGTTATACATTTGTTTTGAAACACAGGAGTGGAAAGTCTAATAGGGTTGCAGATGCTCTTAGCAGAAGGCAACTATTGCTGATAGAAATGCAGATTGAAGTGGTTGGGTTCAAGGAACTCAAGAATTTATATCCAGAGGATCCTGATTTTGGTGAAGCTTGGAAAGCTTGTACAGAACCTGTTACTCTAGACAGGACAAAATGGTTGGATTTCATCATCCAGGATGATATGCTATTCAGAGGGAGTCAATTGTGCATTCCACGAAGTTCTATGAGGGAGAATCTCATCAAGGAGAAGCATAGCGGAGGATTGGCTGGATATTTTGGTCGTGATAAAACCCTTGGTTTGGTTAGTGAGAATTACTATTGGCCACAGTTGCAGCAAGATGTGAAGAAGTTTGTACAGAGTTGCAGAGTATGTCAGATGGCGAAAGGAGTGAAGCAGAATACAGGGTTGTATCAGCCATTACCTATACCAGAGAAGCCTTGGGAGGATATCAGCATGGACTTTGTTCTTGGTTTACCGAGGACTCAGCGGGGACATGATTCAATTTTTGTAGTGGTTGACAGATTTTCAAAGATGGCACATTTCATTCCCTGCAAGAAGACTAATGATGCTGTTCATGTAGCAGAATTATTTTTCAGAGAAGTAGTGAGACTTCATGGTTTGCCAAAGACCATAGTTTCAGATCGGGACACTAAGTTTGTTGGATATTTCTGGCGTACATTGTGGAAGAAGTTGAAGACAGATTTGAAGTTCAGTTCATCACATCACCCACAGACTGATGGACAGACAGAGGTGGTGAATAGGAGTTTGGGAAATCTGCTGAGATGTTTGGTTGGAGATAAGCCAACAGGATGGGATTTGATTTTACCACAGGCAGAATTTGCATACAATAATTCTTTCAACAGGAGCACTGGTAAATCACCATTCCAGATTATATATGGAAGTAGTCCAAGAAATGCATCTGAATTGAGAAAGATAGATAAAGGAGAAATAAGTAGTGCTGAAGCTGAAGATTTTGCAGAACACTTGAAGAACATCCATGGGGAGGTGAGGAAGCATATTACCAAGATGAACGCACAGTATAAGGCTAAGGCAGATGAGAAAAGGAGGTATAAGGAATTTCAGGTTGGTGATGAAGTCATGGTTCATTTGCGGAAGGAGCGGTTTCCAGTTGGTACATATAACAAGTTGAAAATGAAGAAGTTTGGACCATGTAAGATATTGAAGAAGCATGATTCAGGAAATGCATATGAGGTAGAATTGTCTAGTGAGCTGAATATTTCACCAGTGTTTAACATTTCAGATCTGACAGAGTATCATGAAGGAGGTGTTGAAGATGAGATCACAGCAGCACAGTGGAGTATTCCAGCAACTAGTTCAGACACTAAGGAGATTGAAGATATACTGGATAGTCGTGTTGGCAGAAGCACAAGGAACAGGACATATGAAGAATATCTGGTCAAGTGGAAAGGACGGCCTGTTGAAGATTCATCATGGCTAACAAAGGAGGAGGTTAACCGTCTTGGTTTTCCTCTACACACCTGAGTCGTGACAGGGTCGCTTCTCAAATTACCCCGGGTGTCTGATGCAGGAGCATCCTGGGTGTAAGAGCAATCTTGCATCACCCAAAAATATTTATGTTTTTATTTTCAATAAGGGTTATTTTGTGCAGAGCTGCTATTTATGGAAAGTTACTATTTTTGGTAATTTTCGTATGTGCTCAGAATGACCTGATTTCCTTCTTGGAGGTTCATTTTGGTCATATAAGTCTGCCAGTAAAGTTTCATTGCCAGATCAAGTGTATATTGGAAGATATTGAAGATTTTCGGTATTGGCAGCAGGGTACAGAAACTTTGAACTCAGTTTTGAAGGCTTTAGAGGCCCCGGATGAGGTCGAGAATTGGGGTGACAAGCGTTTGCGCTGGTCAAACCTGTAGAGCGCTTCGTGGCGTTTCCGAAATGGGGTTATAATAGCCGATCGGGTCAACTGGTGATGACTTACGGTCTTCGGAAGTTGGGTCACCTGAAATGGCGAAAAATAATTTTCTTCAAAATTTCTGTTTGGGTTTCAAGGGTTATCTTGAGCCGACTATGATGTAATAAAATGTAAAATAAAATAATTCTAAGTTTGGTCGGCCTTATTGGCCAAAAAAAAAAAATTCTGGAACCTTCCCAGGCGGTGAAAAATTGCCTATATAAGGAAGGCTGTATTATTGTCTTAGGCAGTTCAGAATAGTTCTAGGTAGTAGATCTGGGTGTTGATTTGAGGCTTTGTCCTACAGAATATTGTAAGTAATGCCCATGTGGCTTTGCATATTGTAATTCTGGAAGTTTGTAATTTCACATTTGTGGAGATAATAAGAAGCCAATTTTCTGTTCTTGCATATTATTGTTGTTGTTTCTCTATTTCTGTTATGTGTTTGTGGTATTAAGGGGAGCACCCTTCATCAAATGGTCATAAATCTCAGAAATGATAAGGAAAGCATGGTCAATGAAATCACCAAAGCAATTTCATACTTGTCCTAGAAGCTTAGTAATCACCTTGGCAATTTCATAAACAATAGCTATCTAGAGCTGATAGTTCCATCCCAATGCCAACATTTAGAATTTTAAGTTAACAATCCAATGTTTCTCCCTAAAACTCAACAAGCTCAAGATAGTGAAGGAAATGGAGCTTACTTGTCTAATGTTTCTCCAGACACTGTGCTTGTACAATCTTCAATCTCACCTGCAATTTCAAGTGTGAACTCAACCCAAAGTTTAGTCAACTTCATGTCTAATTCTCTGTGCATTTAAAACTAAGAAAAAAGGAAATATTGTTCAATTTCCAAGAACAACTACCAATTCTTACATGACATCACCTTGGGGTTTTGCATAGCTTACTTGGTCCTCTCCTTGATACACTCTAGTATCTCTACAAATAAGAAAAGTGAAAGAAAATTGTCTGGGGTGACATTAAATTCTAGCTAGAATTTTTCTATGTTGTATCTGATACATCCAAAATAAGAATAAAATACACCTTCAATTCTCCTTGTGATAAAATGTTAAACGTAAACCTATTCTATTCATCAACACTAGCCTGGATTAGGACAAGGTTTGGTTTTAAGTAACTTGTGCATATATTAAAATAGGTTGTGCAAAAAAGTATAAATTTTTTTTTTCAGAAACTGTAATCAGCTAATGAAAGTTTTACACACCATGAACACCGGGAGAAACAAATTAATGTGTATACTTAAAAATGTCGATTAATTGAGATGGTTGGAAATAGGATGACTTGGTTTAACTCTAAACCCAATGTCTTACTAAATTAGATAAATCATAAATATTAAAAATAGGGGGTTAAAAAAACAAGTATGTTGATGGATAGATTGGGAAGAAAACATTTATATTTCAGAACCCAGGCTTGACTTATACTAGGAAAGATGTTACCGATGATGAGGCTATTGAAGTGGATAAACAACGATTAGTCATTAATTACAAGAAATGTTGTTTCTCATGATAACTTCTGGCCCCTTTCAGATAGTGATATTTGGGTTATGTAAAAGGTCTCCAATAAACATGCACATATATTGCTCTTCCTTGCTGCCAACTTCCTAGTATTAGACTTGTAATCAGTGAAGACTTATTAAAATATAACATGAGTTAATCTATTAAAATATAACATGAGTTACTTTACAAAGCCAACAGAAAATAATTTTAATTAGTATTTTATGGATTTTTCTTCCTTGCTTCACATGTCATACTGAGAACATTCTTCAAATACAAATCAAACCTAAAGCCAGATTATACCTACTGTCATTATAAAAAGAGAGAGGTAAATACAACATCTAATAGCTAAAATAGTAGTATGGACCACCTTACAAGACAGGTTTAAAAAAATGAAAATCATGAATCACGACTGATATATTCCTAATTTGTGCAGTGTTGTGTTATAGAAGTCAGCTAGGGTTAGCTACGGCTCAATAAAGTCAATCTTCCACACCATTTATTTTCAGTTAGTTTTAATTTTAATACTTCAAATTTTTAATGGAGAAATGATAAAGAATTTTCTAAGTTAAAAGAGATGCAGCTTCACTCAAAATAACATGATTTCCAACTCCCATTCCTAAACTGATCGATAATCTAGTTTGACCCATGCCCTAAGGCCTTTCCATAAGTTTATCACAATATATTGTTTACTATGCTATTGTTCAAAAATATTTAGCATAAATTATTTGAAGTATATGCCCACTGCAAAACAACCTAATTATAATGTTTCAAAATTTTCTTTTAGCAAATAAGATTCATTTTTTAAGATAAGGAAATTTAGTACTTAAAATTACTAGGAAAACCACATTTTAATTTTACTTTAATCACTAGTACATTTTGCACCATTTTTCGACACACTATTGGTCGAAGTTTCTACCCAACACGGTCAAATAGTCGACCAACTAGTTCATCACTATTATCTGCATCAAAATATCAACCCATTTCTGAAACCGTCGAATGATCGACACCAATATTGGTCGAAAACGAGGGCAATCTAGGCCGAAAATAACATTGGCAAGTGTTGGTGTATTGGTCGATCTTTCGACCAATATAAATTAATATTGGTCAAAAACTTTGGTCGCTCCGACCAGGATGCCAAACTTGTGACGGTCATATTTTGACCACATTTAGTCAAAATATTTAGTGGCTCTGATCAGGATGCCAAACCCGCGACACCACATTTTGACACAGAATGGTCGATTTTAGACCAAACTTTCGACAAATGTGGGTCAAAATTTTGATGAAATGCAGTGTGTAAAATTTTTTTGAAGATAAATATCTAGACTAATCACCAACGACATCCTGATTAGTGATTATTCTAGATATTTATCTTCAGGTGTCCACACTCATTCTGCTGCTAGTTGCCAGTGGGTCCCTGCTCATTCTGTTTTCCACTGCTTTGGGCTCTAGCAATCCATCTACTCTGCTTTGCGTGAAACTGTGGGATTTTTCATTTTTTTGAACTATTTGAGAGATAGGCTCTGACTGGTGATCTGTGAATTGGTAGAGCTTCCTCTTAGATGCCCACAACTCTTCAAATCTATTGGTGTGAAGCCCCCAAAGGGTATTCTTCTCTATGGGCCTCCTGATTTTGGGAAAACTTTAATTGCTAGGGCAGTGGAAAATGAAACCGGTGCCTTCTTTTTCTATATCAATTGACCTGAGATCATGTCAAAGTTGGCTGGAGAAAGTGAAAGCAATCTCTGGAAGGCTTTTGAGGAGGCTAAGAAGAATGTCCCGTCCATTATATTTATTGATGAGATATTACAGAGATTTGTCAGTGGGCTTGCAAGTATGCTATTAGAGAAAATATTGAGAAGGTGAGTTTCAATTGTGGCGGCTTTTGAAAACTAGATTTGGTTATGAATTTCTTAATGGTTTTTTTTGAACTGGTTTGTTAGAATTTTACATTTTTTTATTCAATTTTCCTCAACTTGTATCTTATTATTTCAATTTGTCATGTTCTCTTTCCTCTGCACTTTTACAGGATAATATTAAACATGAAAGAAAAAGAAGTGAGAACCCCGAGGCAATGGATGAGGATGATAGTGATGAGGCAGCTGAAATAAAGGCTTCTCATTTTGAGAAGTCAATGAAATATGCTCGAAGAAGTGTCAGTGATGCTGATATTCAAAAGTATCAAGCCTTTGCAGAAACACTACAGCAATCTCAAGGCTTTGGTTCTGAATTTCAATTTCCTGGTGCTTCTACTGGTGCTTTGGATGTATTTTCTACAGCAGATAATAAAGATGATGATGAATTATACAGTTAGGAAACTTAGTACATAGTTGTCATCTTAATGAAGTGACAAATGTGTCTGTTCTAGCAGGGACCTTCCGCTGACAAATAGCCAATGCTATTTAATTTGGCTTCGGCTTTTGCTTGTATGAGTTTTATCTGTTCATATGTTTGAAACTTTATTTAGTTTATCAGCCCTTTAGCTGAGGACTTACTAACTTGTAAGTCTTTAGAGAAATATTAACTATGGCAAGGAAATTTAGCTATGGAAACTTTTTCTCAAGTGGTAGATAATGCTATGAAAACCTCTCTTTTAAAAAAAAAAATCCTGCTGGGAAATATTCTATACTAAATCAATTCTACAACAAAGAAAGTCTAGTTCAACTAATTCTAGGGTAGTGGCAAATGAAACCAGTGCCTTCTTTTTCTGTATCAATGGACTTGAGATCATGTCAAAGTTCATTGGAGAAAGTGAAAGAAATCTTCGGAAGGCTTTTGAGGAGTCTGAGAAGAATGTCCCGTCCATTATATTTATTGATTAGATATTATAGAGATTTGTTAGTGGGCTCTAGCAATCCATTTTCTCTACTCTGTGTGAAACTATGGGTTTTTTCATTTTGTTTGAACTATTTGAGAGATAGGCTTTGACTGGTGATGCATAATTGGTTTGTATGTTTGCAGCATGGAAGCAGTGTTGGGGATGCTAGTGGTGTCGCGAACAGAGTCCTTAACCAGTTGTTCACGGAGATGGATGGTATGACAACCAAGAAAATAGTTTTCATTATACCTAATGGCATTGGCCTATTATACCCAAGGATTCAATGGAGCCGATATTACAGAGATTTGTCAGCGGGCTTGCAAGTATTCTATTAGAGAAAATATTGAGAAGGTGAGTTTCAATTGCGGCAGCTTTTGCAAACTAGATTTGGTTATGAATTTCTTAATGGTTTTTTTTGAACTGGTTTGTTAGAATTTTATATTTTTTTCTTCAATTTTCCTCAACTTGTATCTTATTATTTCAATTTGTCATGTTCTCTTTCCTCAACACTTTTACAAGATATTGAATGTGAAAGAAAAGGAAGTGAGAACCCCGAGGCAATGGATGAGGATGATAGTGATGAGGTAGCGGAAATAAAGGCTGCTCATTTTGAGGAGTCAATGAAATATGCCTGAAAAGTGTTAGTGATGTATTTTCTACTACTACTACTTCTACTATTGCTACTTCTACTGTTGCTACTTCTACTACTACTTCGGATGTATTTGCTAAGACGATTTCCCCCGCCAAGATGATGTGCATCCATTTTATGGAGATCTGCTAAATGTTTTATATGATAAAGATCACTACAAGTTGGCCCTTGGCCAGATCAATATTGCTTGTAATCTCATTGCCAAAGTGGCCAAAGACTATGTTAGGCTGATAAAATATGGGGATTCTCTTTACCGCTGCAAATCTTTGAAGGTTGCTGCACTTGGACGGATATGTACCATTGTTAAGAGAATTGGACCAAGTTTGGCTTACCTCAAACAGGTGAGGCAGCATATGGTTATGTTCTTTTTTCTATCTATCTAGTTTTCACTACCTGTCGTTCCTTGGGATATCTTGCAAAGGTTCTATAAATTGATGGTCTATATTTTGGTGGGTGTCTTGTATGGGCCTATGAACTTTTTTATCTTGTCTTTTTTTTCAATCCTACAACTAGATTTCAATACGTGGATTTCTTGTAAGGAACTTTGATACCACCATTTCAGTAGTTCTGCATATGATAGTTTTCTATGCAATCCCCAGTCTAGGCTTTATTTGTAGATTTTTTTATCTCAATATTAAAATAATTAATTTAGTTAAATAAAGCTTTATGTCCCAAACACAATGACAACTAGGATGTGAATTTAATCTTTCTGACAACTAAAGAGTCAAAAAAGATAACAGATGCTTCAATATAACTTACAACTTTGTCCATGTAAGAGTTGAACTCTAAAATTTATGGTATGAAGACCCGCAACTTGCAGCTAAGAATATGATACTAAATAATTATGACTTATTTTAAAAATTCAGGAAAACTTAACCATTTCTGTAGCAATTACTTAAAAAAAAGTATACTTGATCGATGACTCAATATTTGTAACCTCTCAAAAACTTTTCCTTTCCACTTCAATATCTTTCCTTGACAATTCTTGATCTCCTTAGAACCACTAGAAAAAAAACAATTACAACAAAACTTGCTACTTTAGAAAATTGCATCAATACTTAACTTAAACATTACAGTCATGAAGGGTGTAACAAAATCTGATATGCTAATAGACAAACTCATTTTGCACAAAATGACATTAAGCATGGATTTTGTTTTACATGTGGTACATCAATTCCTTCATCAAAGACATTATCTATTACATTTATAATTGTTTATTTAGGTTCCATAGCACTAGCATATACACAAAAAGAATCTGTATTAAAAAAACATGGACATGCTACATATATATAAAAATAACCTATTAAAAAAAAAGAGGCCATCGAGGACAATTACACAGGTCTCCAGAAAGAACATTACCCAACTCTTGCTCTCAAGCCAAAGACTCAGTGTGTTCAATTTCCCAGACTAGCAGTCAATTCTATGTTGAGTATATCTGTCAGGTCCTCCTACAGTTTGAACGAATTAAGAATAGAAGATAGGAACAGATTTAACACTTCACCTACTCAAAAACACAAACCAATGAAATAATCCACATTAGGCCAAGAGAGGTTGACACATTCAATACGAGAATACTTACACAAAATGAAGCCAAATCATGCCAGACAACGACAATGAGAAGTTGACTATTGGGCCTTCTAGTTTTTCATTTGATAGTTCCCTGACAATGACACATTCAAAATGCACTTTTGAGAAAAGACCTAGAATGAATGAAATTGATTAAATAATGAAGGTATGTTAGTTTGACCTTCACTTGGTTTCGAGAATACTTTAATATTCTCTACTTAACAAGGCCAACCACATGAAGGTGGAAGCTCATCTAGACTCACCCCCCCTCCCCCTAACATCAATCTAAATTCCCCATTAACACATTAAAATGACATATAATTCAATATTAATACACAAAATTCCTAGATAATTACTTAAAATAATGTTCATGGAGTTATTATGATAGTTTAACTAATATTTTTGTCACAATTTGATGTTTAGGATAGGGGAAAAGCACCTGCAACAACCAAGGCAATAGTTGTACATACAGATGATGATATCCCAAAAATCCCTAATATAATAAATACGGTGAAGAAAAAACTAAAAAGAGTCAACACAGAAATTATTACTATCTTGCATGATGCTACTACCGGCCTCACCGCGATGTCCATGACTAGGTAATTGAGAAAGCAAAAAATCTTGTAACAAGAACAAACACATATTTTAGTTCACAACATAAAAGAGTATAAAATATAAACCTTTATTGAAATTTTTTTATAACTAAAGATTCATTATTGCTTACTTCAAAATGACATGCTCACGCCATCAATTCATATGTCCTCTTCAGCATCAAGACATCTTTCTAGCCTGGGCCTAGATCCTTCGGCAATTAGCTTCATAATAATGTAGATGACAGATGAGCAATTAGCTTCCGAAGAAAAATCCCATAAATGAACTATGTGTACCCCAATTCATGTGCCCTTTGTGCGTACCCAAATGATATATTTGAAACAACAAGGGTAAGGCTAAATTTACCCTTGTTGTTTCAAATATGTCATTTAGGTACGCACAAAAGACACAGGAATTGGGGTACACACAATTCATTTACGAGATTTTTCTTGGGAAGCTAATTGCTCATCTCTCGTCTGCTTCATTTATTATAAAGCTAATTGTCGAAGGATCCAAGCCCAGGCTAGAAAGATGTCTTCCCATTCTGTTTAAGCCATATTCCTTGTTCTTGTCAAACTTCCTTGGTACGGTAGGCCTGCTCTCTGTAGTACTCTTCTTCAATCTGAGTTTGATGATAAGCATCTTCTTCTTCTTCCTAATTGCACCCAGATCGAGCTTCCTTTTCATCAGGATTCAACTCCACTTCCCCCATCTCATCATCCTCATCCACTCATCCCGATTGATTGATCTCTCAAGGACCTTGTATTCAGTAGATGTTGGCAAGCAATCGTTCTTAGCTATTGTTGTCTTATAAGGTTAGTTAGTAGTTACAGTCAGTTTATTAGAGTTAGGATTTTATTTCAAAGACATCCACGTGAAGTAGAGTGGGTGTGGTCAAATTGATTTATCAAGGAACAAATGGAATAACCAAGAAAATACTATACGTTAAATCATGTGATTGATAGCAGATTGGGGCTCACCTGAGCCATAAACATGAAGAATTATTGTAAAAAAAGATGTAAACCATATATATGCACACTTGAGGCAAAGAGAAGTTATGCCATATCCATATTAAAATATTAGTTACAATATGAAAATACTAACTGGCTAATTCCTGAGCTCATCTCCGCATATGGTCACAACAAAGATATGTGATTACAATACAGAGAAGGCATCATAAAAATATAATTTTGGCATTTTCCCTAGCCTAACACGTTTTGCACTCAAATCCTTCATCGCGGATAAGTGGAGATGGGCAGATAGATGCATACGAGTTGTCATCAACCCAATTAAAGTATTTGCGGCCATTATTTCCTAATTGTGATGCCCAGTCTACATTAGTTCTTATAATATAATGAATAGTATTTACATTAGAAACATCAAATATATACACATTAGCAACCTTTTTTCTATTTGGGCAACACCAAAATTGTCATCCAGGGTTGTTCTATGTCCGTGAAGTCTTCAACACACACTGCCCACCACCACATTGACATTTTGGCACATTGAGAAGAGTCATTGAGCCTATATCAATAATGCACTGCACCATCATTACTACATTTATTATTTTTATATGATTATTTTTATATGGAATACACCAAGGAGTACCATTAAAAATATTAACCATTTATAATAATGAAAAGTAAACCTAAATCAAATAGCTCATTTTTTTATCAACATGTGTGGTCTCTGTATATATGAAAAATGAAAGAAATATCAAGCTGAAATAAAATAGTGAACAAAATAGTATTCCACATAGAGTGAATGAAATATACCATCAAAAGAAGGTGACAAAATCCTGTCATGAAGCACAGACATAGGAAATAAAAAAGGGACAAAAGACAAGAAATAAGAAGAATCATTACGACTATAGAAAAATCATTTATACTATAATAAAAAAAGAAACACTCTTTGTCAAAAATTTTCAAAATCATTAGGATTATAGAAAAATAATTAAGACTATACAAAATCAAATTTTAGAAATGGACGATTCTGATGCTTTGCCATTACAACAATTGAGCATTCATCATTTGGTATTGTGTATTCCATTTAAGTATGTCAACAATGTTCAAGAAATAAGAAAAATCATTAGGACTATAAAAAAATCAAGTTCTAGAAATGGACCGTTTTGATATTTCTTTGCCATTACAACAATTGAGCATTCATCATTTGGTACTTCTTGGTGTATTCCATTTAATTTTTTCAGCTGTCATGTTTATATGCATGTTCTTTATGTGTTTGGCTTCTCTCCCTCGCAAGGGATACACTGATAGGTAATTGATTTGAAAGCATAATGATTTGACAATTAGAAGGTTGGTTAATAGATTCCATTTGGTTCTTTGTAGAGGGCAGTCTATTTGGAGTACACTTAATTTCTCTGCAATTTTGGAGTACACTGTCCCGTAGGTACAGTCAAAACACCACCGTATTGATTTGAAAGTTTAGAATGTGATCTTTGCTTGGTGGTAACGTAGGAACATTTCAAGACATTAGTTTTACTTGTTTATGCAAGAACTTTGTTGTTTGTGATACCAAAGAGTAACTGGTATTGTGTAGATAGTGACTGGCCAGATTGTTCTTGAAAAAAAATAACAAAACTAGTCACATTTCAAAGTCTTAAGGCTTCATTGTCTTTAAAAGTTTCAAATCTCCAAATTTATAATGTTGCAAACTCAAAAATTTGAAATGCATCGATTATTAGAAAATGGAGGGAATTGGATTTTGTTATGTTTTAGTGCAAACTAATCCATCCAACCGATTGGGATTAGTTTCAAAGATGGGTCAAAATGTTTGTATGGTAGATAAGGGTGGTGAAAATGATAACAGTGTATGCAGTGCACCCATGTAGAAAACCTTTTCAATTTCCATAAAAATAGTGACCTTGTGAAAGCTTGAAGATTGAAGAATCATTAGACAAGGACAAAGGAAAAAGACTCTTGAGTGACTGTTATGGGCAAAATGGACTATTGTCTCAACTCTCAAGCACCTAGTTGCACTTGAATCAAAGTTTTGGGTTGTTTGACTGTATGAGTATTTCATTTGACGTGACAAAATATGGATCCATATTTCACCTATGCTAAAAATGATAAGTTCACCTCTTACCCCTCACTTATAGTTGTTCCTTTAAGGGAAGATTGTAGGGCCCAAATGATAGCCTTCAATTATATGTACTAAGTGTTACAATGGAACTATGTTAACTTTATTTTGTAGTTGTTTAACATGAGAGTTTGTAGATTAATAGGAGTTCACATTTTTATGGGAACGTATCATTCAATTGAGCATTAATGCCCATATATATCTAGCGAGATGAGCATAACTCATGTACCTCATGCTAGTGTGCTTGGATTAGACTAGACATTATCCAACCGCCTGTGAGGGTTGTCACTATTATTAATTGGTGTAAAAGGAGGACCACCTATGTGTTATAGCACTTTATATAAATACTCACTATTTGGATAATGTCTAGTCTAATGAAAAATAGTGTATACAAGGTATCCAAGCACACTAGCATGAGGTACATGAGTTATGTGCATCTCACTAGTTATAGATGGGAAACTATGGCACACTAGTATCTATGAACTCCTATTAATCTACAAACTCTCATGTTAAACAACTACAAAATAAAGTCAACATAGTTCTGTTAACACAACCAAAGTTAAAATTAAATTATCTAAAATAAATGGTGCCTTAGAGGGATAGAGGAACACTTTTCTAAAGAAGTTTGGCTATTGTTTTTGAAAATGCCTCCAAGGAATGCAAGTACTGCCAAGGAGATCCAGGAGTTGAAGAAGAAGAACACAAGGTTGTAGGAATCTTACAATGCACTTTTGGCCAGGCTTGAAGCACTGGAATCCAATCAAAGAAGAGTAGCAAATGAAGGTGTTGATAGTGAAGAAGAGGAAGAAACCCATAAGGAAGGGGAAGGAGAGGAAGAAGATGAACAAATAGATCCTGAAGAGCAAAGGACAATCAGGATATTCAAGGCTATGAAGAATGAGCAGCATAAGGTGAGGGGAGATATCCCTATGTATGATGGAAGTTTGAAAGAAGAAGAGATTTTGGACAGAATAGCAGCAATAGAGGAGGTTCTTCAATGAGGGGAAGAGGAGGAAGGACAAATCAGGTTTGGGAAGAAAAGGACAAAGGATTGAATAGGAAAATGTTGCACAGTCCTAAAAATGCAAACTTTTGGGATTTGAACTATGTTCAAATAGGTACAGTCAAGTGTCCTATTGAAGGGCAGCCAATAAACAACCATGTTCAGATGTGGACGTCTAGTGGGCACAAAGAACCAACTGTCAAGGCACCATATTCCTAAAGTACAGGTTTAAACTCAAACATCCAATGCCAGGACTGATTCTTAGGACAAGAATCCTTTCAAAGGTGGTGAACATGGTGCAGGGGCACCTAGAACATCCAAAGACTACCAGGAGTCCATAATGACAACCATGCACCTAATGACATCTAAATACATCAATTGGAATGTATTGGCACCTATAATGGCCTATAAGGTCATTCCATGCAATGCAAATGACAAATATGTAATAAGTCTTAAAAGGCCTCATAGGCCTTAGGACCAAAATAAGAGCCTAGGATGGTACTTGGTGTTACAAGTTTATAATAGTTTAGATTTGATTGTAATAATTCTTAATAAGTTCATTTGGGTCACATTTCAAATTCTTAAGGCTTCATTATCTTTAAAAGTTTCAAAAACTCCAAATTTGTAATGTTGCAAATTCAAAAATTTGAAATGCAATGGTTATTAGAAAATGGAGGGAATTGGATTTTGTTACATTTTAGTGCAAACTAATCCATCCAACTAATTTGGATTGGTTGGGGTAGTTTCTAGGATTCCATCAAATATGCCAAAGTTTCATTGTACGACAAAAGAGGCCTGGTGTATGGACTGTACTGAGTTTTTGATAAATAAACTTCTTTCAAATGCAATTTCCTAAGTTCTTAGAGTGATTTTAGATTTATTTTTTCATTGTCTTACATTCCAATGCATTTGGAATAGTTAGATATTGATCCTAGACCACATCTATGCATTTGTGAGGTCTGTATTTATATTTTTACTCAATTAATTCTGATTGGCAGAGTAGTTTCAACCATTCCTTTGATAGTTTTGTGAGTTTCCAATTGAATATGGTCATTCCATGACCTCTGACCACTATAACACATGGAATGACTGAGTATTAACATGTACTATAGTTCCCTAATCCATTAATGTAATGAGAAGGAAGAATGTTTGGGTGCTCACCATAATTTATAGAGGAAACTTAATGAATTTGCTTGGTATGCTACATCAGTAGCCATTTGGTCTGAAGGAGGAACATAGATTATTATTTGGATCATCTTATAATGATCATCTAATGGTGAAACAACTACCTATTGGACCTAGAAGTGATCAGAGATAGGAGATTTAAGAAACCCTTGGAGTAAGGGTTTAGAAGTGCTAAATTTGGGGATTTTGGGGTTCTCGGTGGACTTAGCCCTATTCCTTTGAGGTTTGTTCATTTTTAGAAATTATTAAAGACTGATGAAGGTTTTGAGTCTTGGGAGTGCAAGGAGTCTATGGTTTCTTTTTTATTTGGGGTCTTTTTAAGAACTTATGAAGCCATAGTGTGTAGATAGTCACACCTAGTCTAAAAGAGTCCATAGAAAGCTGACTCTAGAAAGCCGACTGCCCTAGTTTTATGTCAAAATGGTCTATAGATGACTGTCACATGATTTCTTTCACATTTCTCCACCAAATGATCTCAGACCGGTCACAATTGAAAGCTATGACTCTAGGTAGACTTCCTATGGAGTTAGATTTGACATTCCAATCCACACGAAGTCGACAGAAAACAAATACCAGTAAAAAAATGTTAAAAACATAGTTTTCTCAATCTTGTTTGTAATATTTCCTCTTCCAACCTTACAATCATAAACCTAACACTAGTACATTTACAATGTAACATGATGCGGTGATTCATAAATTTAGGGTTTGCAAGTTCATCTCTGAATCAAATGTATATAAACAATGATAAAAAACATGCCAGCAAATACCAAATACATGATGGCCTAGCACATTTTTCATGGGCTCTAAGTAGGTAACCAATAAAACAATGCCAGACAAATGCAGAGTAAGGAAATCCTTACGGGCGGTCCTCCTTTTACACGAAATCACAGTGGCAACCCTCACAGGTAGGAGGTCCTCCTTTTACTCTCATCAAATAATAGTTCAAACAATCACAGGCTCTAGCTCCTTTGCGCGCTCCAAGTTAAAACCAAACAATTAAATGAGATACAAAATATTTTTTCTTTTTAAAGTTATACCCGTGTTGGTCAAAATTTTGACCTACATTGTATTGGTCAAAATTTTGACTAACACGGACATGGATTTTAAAAAAAGGAAATTTTCCTTCTATAATCCGACCAACCTAAACCTTTTTAATTGATGGTCAAAAATTTTGGTAGAAAAATGAGGTCAAATGTAGTAGTGAATACTTTGTATTAAAAGTGGCCCTCAATTATACAAGTTTGTCAATTAGGGTTTCACATACTTTTTCATCTTTCAAAGTTATTTGGGTTTGTCTCTATTTGAATCTTCCAATGGAAATCACTACCAAGGTTCAAACAAATTTTTTTTAAAAAAAATATTCTCTTCCAACCACATAGATAAAATCCTCTTGTTTCAAAAGAAGTCCAATTCATAGGGAAAATCTTCTTGTTTGAGCAGAAGACCAATTAGGGAAGGAAAATTCTCTTTCCAAGTATGAAAAGATGAGACTGTTGGGATTTCACCACTTTTGAAGCTGGGGATATTCCTCCAACCAATATGTGTAATTTTATTTTGATACAGATTAAGTGGCCCCCATAAACTAGTGCATATCTCCTACTAGATAGTTCTTTGGAGCCAAAGTACACACTCAGACATCATAAAAAGCATGAATTAGCATTTGAGCCTAGAGCCTCACTAAATGAAAATTGATTTAAATGTTTCATGTGATTTAACAGTAATAGAAAGACCGAACCTTAACTAGTCCACTACTAATAGGTTTTCCTTAAAGTAGCTTTGACGTATAGGAACAAACTTGGTCAAATATATTATGAATTTATTTGATAGATATATCTTGATTGGATATATTAAATTATGCCAATTAAACTCTCATTTACGGTTTACTATTTATTAAATTTTTATAATTCAAGGGTTTATCATATCCTATTATTTGTTTGATTTTATTATTGTATACTAATCTCACATTACCTTTGCCATGACATAGAAGTTGACACCACTGACGAGGCTATCACCCCATGACATGTGATTAATCCTGGAAATGTAGAAGTTGGAGAGGTTACTGTTCAAAGGGGCATTGCCAACAGCTATGGCAGTGGGATTGAAAGTTTACAACACTAACTTGAGAAATTTAATTTCTTAAAACCTAAATTTAGTTTAAATCTTTTGGCAGTCTCCTCCCAAATTATTTAATGGTAATTTTTATAAGACTCAAATTATATGCAGCAGAGTAGATATTACAGTTCATACTTTCTACTGGCTCAAGTCATTGACTACAATAATTGTAGGATATGTACAAAGTGGATTTCTTGAAGAGGCTCTTGAAACATTCAAGAAAATGTAATTGGTAGGTGTACCCAAAATTGGAGCTTTGAAATAAGGTATTATCATTTACCAAAACATAAAGGAACGAAGAAATTTTTCATATGTTGTTGCAACTACCCTGTTAGGCATTTATGCAAAATATGGTAGCATAGACAAGGGTAGTGAACTATTTGAAAAAATGCTTCAGATAATTGTGGTTTTATGGAATGCCATGATTGCAGGGAATTTACAAAATGGACTTGCTGAAAAAGCTTCAAAAACTTTCTAGCAAATGAAAATGGAATGTATAAAACCAAATTTGACAACCTCTGACAGCACCCATCCTGCCTATGCCAAAATGGGAACTTTGAAATAGGGTATGGACATCCTTCAAAGTATAATGGTAGGGGGGTTTTCCTCAAATATTGTATTTGCAAATGCTTTGGTAGAGACATGTATGCAAACTGTGGAGTGTGGACAAGGTATGCCATTATCAGTTAGAATGCCTCAAAGAGATGCAATCTCATGGAATGCAATGACTGGAGAATATGCACAAACTGGACTTGTTGAATGTGTACAATTGATGTAGCAAGTAAGAAAAGGACTAACCTAAAGAGAAAAATAAAGCCATAAATTTTAAATATCATCTCGATGACAAACCATCCAATAAGATTACCCAGTTCAAAATTTTAATGTAGCCCATTATTCTAAATTTTACCAACAAAAATGAAATTCCTAACTGACATGAAAAAGATGGCCTATTAAATTTCCCCTTGAAATTGAATCCCCCACCAATTTAGTTCAAAAGTCACACAAAAAACACATAATGAAAGGAATATAGAATTTCTCACTAAGTACCTGCAAATTTACATCCTGCACAACTTGCAAATTCTTGTGGGAGATGCAACACTTAGATGAGTCGATTGCTACAACATTACCCTTGGCAATACATACTGCATAATTTGCAAGCTTCTCCCTCTGAGTGAAAATCATGGAATATTTCTACAATAAAATTCTATTTCCTTGCATTCGTGGGCTTTCTCAGATATTTCCTTTTCTCCTTTGGTTTTGGCAGACTAGGGCAACTCTTGAAAAAATCAAATGTGACTAGTTGTGATTTTATTTTATTTATTTATTTTCACCTCCTTCCAAAATACAAGAGGACCTTAACTAAATTTTCCATGAGCTATTAGCAAAAGATGAAAAAAAAATTAAAATAGGGATTTTTTTTAAGCATTACAACTTAAATTAAGGGGCTCTATTCTAGAAAATTTTAATGAAAAGTTGAAGCCATCGTTTATAATTGTAATTTTATTTTATTTATTTATTTTCAAAATACAAGAGGACCTTAACTAGATTTTCCATGAGCTATTAGCAAGAGATGAAAAAAATTAAAATGAGGGATTTTTTAAACATTAGAACTTAAATTAGGGGGCTCTATTTTAGAAAATTTTAATGAAAAGTTGAAGTCATGGCAAGACATGGAAAAAAAGACCTTTATGATGAATGCAAGACTCAGATATAAGGATATTTTGACCTAGAGGGGAAACTAGGTAATATGAATACTTTTAAACACTTCACCTCCTATAACTATGAACATGCACCTCCATTATGCTTGTAAAACACTTAAATGAATTTCACAACCCTCTAAAATGTACCTAAGATACATACATAGTTATTTTATGCTTTAAAGAAAAAAATAGGTAACATGTTTAAGGGTTAAATATTTCACACATGCAACCAAAATCTGATTTGATTTGAAGATCTAATATTAGATGCAAGTCATATTCATTTTTAGGCATGAGATGAGAGACCTATTCGAAACAGTAAGCCATGAATGAATTTTTTTTTAATGGAAACTATTGTTTGCAATTATATATCTTAAAGTTGTTTATGAATGGATTTTGAAATCACGTGAAAGCCAAATGGGTCACTTAAGTAGAGGTCCCATGAGGGAGGCTTAAGCTCTATGGATTATGATCAAATTTGAAAGGAAAAACAATAGAGGACAAATAGTCATTAATTTAGTCATATGGTCAATTATTTAGTTATGATTTGTTCATATGATCAAATTTGTCATTTATACTTGTGAATTACAAAAAATTAGTAGAATTTAGTCATTTTTAGTCACGTACCTAGAAGTTTTATTCATGTGAATACAATTTTTAGTCACGTAGTCACATATTTGTCAAATTCTACTAGTGTTGCAATTCTATCGACTCTAAATATTGTTTATTGATCAATTTTGAAATCACCTGAAATCCATATTTCTGGCATGAGACATGTGTAGATGGATTGCTCATGCAATAAGCCTATTGATGAACAAGCATTGCTGGTGAAATATAACTTCTAAGTATATAAGTCTATGATATTATCAAATGTTATTATAAAGGAGTAATAATCATTCATTTGGTCATTTTTGTTCAGATGGCTAATTATTTAGTCATTTATTTAGTCATTTTTATTTGGGTGACTAATTATTTAGTAATTTATTTGGTCATTTTTAGTTGTCTGACCTTGTGAGTTTATCCGATGACCAAATTAGTCATTTATTTAGTTATTTATACTTGTGAATTGTAAATAATTAGTATAATTTGATCATTTTTAGTCATGTGACTAAAAGTTTTAGTCACGTGACTAAAACTTTTAGTCACGTAGTCATTTATTTGCCAAATTATACTAGTGAATTTTGATCACTTCTAATGATCTTACCCTATTAGGAGCAACATTTAAGACCTGTTAAGATCTACCTTGTTAGAGGATTTAAGCAACACTATTAAGTGTGCACTCGGTTAAGAGATCTACAAAAGATAGTTAGGTCTACTATGTTAAGAGATTTTGTCTACCATAATTGTTAGAAAGTAACAACATAATGATCTGGATGAAGCAACTTACTTTGCTAAATATCATATCTACTTTAGTCCATAATTGATATCACCTCTTTGTGATAAATAAGTCCTTCAAATACTTATTGGTAGCCTCTGATCTTCTTCTGATTCAATTCTGAATACTTATTCAATACTTAGCTTCACAACGATGTTTGATCTTCAGATGTATCCTATTGGAGGTTACTTCTCATGTACATGTCTTATCTGACATCTTGAAAATTCTTATATCATAAATATTTGACCTAATTAGGGTTATGGAATCATCTAGAAAATACTTGATCAATGATCCATATGAATCACCTAAATCAAAATTGCATAGGAATCATCAACAATCAATTTTATATCTCCAATAAATCTTTACCTTGATTTATGTAAACTATTTTCTAGCTTATTATAAACCATTTTCCTTGTTTTCAATGTCATTCCAATATCACTCAGTATAGATTGCATTCCTGTCTTGGTAAAATGTTGATGCTCGGTAAACATGTATGTTTGGTTATAACTGTACTTGGTGTGCTTGGTAATCATTTGACTTGGTGTCTATTCTCGGTCAAGACTGTGCTCGGTTAACTTTTCATTCTTCCTTGTATTTTGCTCAGTTACTATATGTCGGGCTCCTATAATGGTTTTAATAACTAGGCTTTAGAACCATAACTTAGGGATTGGACATCCATACTAAGTAGTTATCTCATCATTATGAAGGCACATTTAAATTATCAACCCGGGGATGTATACTTGAAATAGGTCTACAAAGTATATGCATTGTGGGATTCTCTAATTTATTCTATCATTGCAAAACTAAAATTATAACAATGTTAAAAATAAATCTAATTGCACAATAATGGATGTAGGAAACTGTGTAATACACAACAGTTTTCTATGTGTTCAACTTCTATAAGTACCAAAGGTAAAAACTATCATAAGTGGACCTTGCTTAGATAATTTAAACTCTGATATATCTCCTTAAAACATCATACACAAGTAACATGCTTCCATGAAAATGCAATATACAACTTCTATTAAAATTATTACTGATGTTACAAATTTCCTTCTACAAAATGATGACTCTCTAAAGATGATGAACAAATACCACTTGCTCCTTTCTTTGCATGATTAAAATTTCAAATATATAAGCTTATTGACTCACTAACAACCATCTAACATGTGTCTCATCATTCCTTTAAACAAGGAAGAGACTTATTTTTAAAAAATGACTAAGAAGAAGAGTCTTATTACAACTTGTCTTCTTGACTGATTAGAAAAAGAGTTTGTTTGGAATCTTTTATGAAAAAGTTGATTTTGTGGATATTTGTTTTTGTTAATTAATACAATATAAATCATATCCAACCTCCTTTGAAGTTATAACTCAAATTACAATAAATAGAAGTAGTTCGACTAAGTCTGCTGATTTGTTGTTCCACTTTTCTTGTAGCCAGATTCAAATGGATGGTTCTCACTTATTATTGTGAGTTATCTCAAAATATTTTACTAGATTATGCTCCTCCTTATTATATTTCTAGATCATTTTGAAAATTTGGATTTCATTAAGAAACGTGGAAGATATGATCATTTTACCAAGACTGAGTTTTGGCTGCCTTCAAACTCGGCTATTTTTACTCAGTTAAGTTCAGATAAGCGGTTCTCATTAACTATTGTGAATTGGATCAAACCCTTTTAAAAAAATTTGATCATCTTTTTCAAATTTCCAAATCATTAAGAAAATCTGAATTTCATTAAGAATTGAGTGAGATAGCCCATTTTACTGAAACTATTTTTTGACTTTTTCTGCATTTCCTGCAAGTGTTGAATATTGACAAGTGTCAACTTGCTTCTCCTTCTCTCCAGCTGCATGAATGACTCAAATATCTCACAAACAACATGTTAATCATCTCAAAACATTTATTATTTAATAATAACCATTTATCATAATAAATCATCATAATTTAGCATTAACTAACTAGACATACAAATGCTAATCAATAAATCATTAATCATAGTTAATGCTTCATAAATCAAGGTAATGTATAGAAATGACTTGAAAAGGTATTATAAATATGATGTAAATTATTATAACAAATGAAATAAACATGAAAAATTATAGGCTCAGCATTCCCCCCAGCTAAAATCTTGCTTGTCCTCAAGCAAGGGATAGGCATTAGATAGACATGAAGGCTATTAGCATAAAATCCAATGACAACTTCAATATTTCATAGCACATGTCATGCATGTGTATTTAATCAATAAGAATATTTTCAATTGACATGACTATGGTTCATTATCTTCTTCTCTATTGCTAACTGTATCCTTAAGTCTTCCTATCATCTTTATGTCATCTCCAACACTCACATTGTCATACTTTCTTCCCTTTGTTATCTCTTCACAAGACATTCCATTTTCTTCACTTTATCAATCTTATTTTTTTTCATAAATAATCATAAATATAAGAGGTAGTATAAAAATGTACAGGCAAGGTCATCCTCCTATGATTTATGACAACAACACAAGGTATACATGTGTTCCCCCCAACTAAAAGGTCATTTGTCCTCAAATGAAAATGTATGTATGAGGGTAGAAAAATAAATTAGTTATGAAGCATATAATTACAATAATGATAATTGAAAAACATAGTGCAATGCATAGATAATCAATTACTAAAAAATGATAAATATTATGGATAAATAGAAATCATAAATGTAGTACTATTTGTGTTGTTGTGAGAAGCTTCAAACTTGGCAAATAGCTGAAAGTACAAGTCCCTTCATTATTGAATATTCAGGTCCCTTTGAGACTATTGCATATTTAATATCAGTAGCTCTAGATGTCCATATACTTGGTGCAAGTTACCTTTTGAATCACACATTAATTACTGCAGGATGACTATTCAGTCATATAGTAGTGAGAGCTTCTAAAAACTCAGAGACTCTCATAGCTTGAACCATCCCTGACAATGACGTCAAAAAAATGTTGGGCTCCTATAATGGTTTTAATATCTAGGGTTTAGAACCATAACTTAGGGATTGGACATCCATACTTAGTAGTTATCTCATCATTATGAAGGCACATTTAAATTATCAACCTGAGGACATATACTTGAAACTGGTCTGCAAAGTATAGGCACTATGAGATTCTCTAATTTATTCTATCATTGCAAAACTAAAAGTATAAAAATGCTGGAAATGAATCTAATTGCACAGTAATGGCTGCAGGAAATTGTGTAATACACAACAATTTTCTATGTGTTCTACTTCTATAAGTACCAAAGGTAAAAACTATCACAAGTGGACCTTTCTTAGATTATTTAAACTCTGATATATGTCCTTAAAACATCATACACAAGTAACATGCTTCCATGAAAATGCAATCTACAACTTCTATTAAACTTATTGTTGTTGTTACAAATTTTCTTCTACAAAATAATGACTCTCTAAAGCTAATGAACAAATCCCACTTGCTCCTTTCTTTGCATGATTACAATTTCAAATATAAAAGCTTATTGACTCACTAAAAACCATCTAACATGTGCCTAATCATTCTTTTAAACAAGGAAGAGACTTATTCTAAAATAATGACTAAGAAGAAGAGTCCTATTACAACTTGTGTTCTTGATTGATTGGAAAAAGAGTTTGTTTGGACTCTTTTATGAAAAAGATTTTTTTTTGGATTTTTGTTGTGTTCATAAATACAATACAAATCATATCCAACCTCCTTTGAATTTATAACTCAAATTACAATAAATAGAAGAAGTTTGACTAAGTTTGCTGATTTTTTATTCCACTTTTCCTGCAGCCAAATTCAAACAGATGGTTCTCACTTTTTATTGTGAGTTATCTCAAAATATTTTACCAGATTATGCTCCTCCTTATCTTTCTAGATCATTTTAATAATTTGGATTTCATTAAGAAATGTGGAAGATATGATTTTTAACCAAGACTGTGTTCTGGCTTCCTTCAAAATCGGCTATTTTTACTCAATCAACTTCAGATAAGTGGTTCTAATTAACTATTACAAATTAGATCAAACCCTTTTTAAAAAATTTGATCATCTTTTTAGGATTTCCAAATCATTAGGAAAATACAAATTTCATTAAGAATTGAGTGAGATATGCCGACTTTACTGAAACTTATTTTTTACTTTTTCTGCATTTCCTGCAACTACTGAATATTGACAAGAGTCAACTTGCTTCTCCTTCTTTCCAGATGCATGAATGACTCAAATATCTCACAAAAAACATGTTAATCATCTCAAAACATTTATTATTTAATAATAACCATTTATCATAATAAATCATCATAATTTACCATTAACTAACTAGACATACAAATGCTAATCAATAAATCATTAATCATAGTTAATGCTTCATAAATCAAGGTAATGTATATAAATGACTTGGAAAAGGTATTATAAATATGATGTAAAGTATTATAAAAAATCAAATAAACATGAAAAATTATAGGCTCATTACTATACTTGGTGTTTTGACCGACTAGTCTGTTAGTACTTAAAATGATTACAGATGGTAAATACAAATTTAAGATTCTAATACATGAATCAATGGACCCAAAAGATACATCTGACAATATCAAACACTAAGGTGCTAAGGATTTTATCCTTCTTCACTTTGATCTTTAAAATCAAGCACGTGTACCTAATAGATTCAGTTCTTTAAAGAATCACAACAGTTATCCGTATGCCTAATACAAACATAAACATCTATTCCTTTCAACATAAATTCAAGATAGATTGTTATTTAATTGTGTTGATGGTGAGAAATGTAATTTGATTAAAGATTGGTGCCAAATCCTAGGGCAAAGAGTCAAAGAATATACATCCATAGAAATCCCTCAAATCAAATATACCTAAAACCTAGATGAGATGCCTTACAAATTATAGTCTCATTGACACATATTGTCATCAAATTCTTGCATAAACCATGAATTCCTAGAGATATCCCTTAAGATTTACCATTCCCTTGAAAGATACTTAATCTTAACCCCACTATACACCTTGTAAATGATGTATTAAAGATGCCTTACAAATTTAATACACATAAAACTCAAAATTCATACCAGAAGACAAAACAAATGTGAAAAGGAGTTTCAATACATTTTCATTGATATTTCCCTATATCAGTACATTTAGAGACAATAAATCTTTAGAGAAAACCACCAGATATAGAACTCTCCTTACTAAATAACTCTCACCATGCTTTATAATAGAAAAACTTGCTATATATATTACTAGCCATCATGGAATCCTCCAGAAAAGGATGCAACAAGCTTCAAATTGCTAGGACAGAACTAGGGTTTCCAACAACTACAACAACCAAGGAATCAAACAATTCATTGTAGAAAAGACATGCCAGGAAATATGGACCAATCAGATCCAATTTGATCTTCAGTTAAGGCAAAAACCCTAACTGGTACACAATAAAGACAAGAAATTCATCATTTTGGTCTTACATTGTCTTCAACTGCATAATAAATGGTGTGACTATTTCACCCACTTCTCCACGACATGGACACCCTTCGTATTCAAGCATCACTTCAAGACTATTCTATGATGGTGGACAAGATCAAATCATATAGATTGGTCACCTTTGCATTTAATATCCAGTCCTTTACTGAAGTAAATTAAATTCAATCCTGCAGAAAAACCCTAACATAATTTTAAAAAGTATGGCTGCAACGGTTATTGCCCTGGTTTAGAACACAGTCGTTGATTCTTGTCATTCCCTTGATGACCAATCAGAGGTGAGAAAATCAATAACATATGGCACCCAGACCCACCTTTACATTGGTCTTTCTCATCGGATGATAGTCATGAACACGCGATCAATATCATTCGAGAAACTTTTCTAAGTGGCATCATGACCACCGACAGATCTTTATGTTCTTTACCCTTCCTATGGAAAGCCCCTAACCCCACCATGTGAAGATTAGGTGACTAAACACACCATCATTTTCTTATAACCTTGTCACAAGATCACCAAATGTTTCAAACTTAACCGCTGGGATTTAGAGATTAGGAGAAAGCATCTTTCACTAGATCACTGAATGTTAGCTCACTAACTACCAAAATAAAGAGATCATGAGATAACTATTGTGTTGAATCGCCGAATCCCTCACTAACTGCAACCTTTAACTTGAGATTTAATAACAATCGTCGATCAAGGATTACATCAATGGTCCTTGCTGAATCGTTGAATACTATAGAACTCCACCACTACATTGAGAGAATGGGAGATAACCGTTGCACTGAATCACTGGATGTTTAGTGAGAACCGTCGAGAACCATGAGATTTGGTGAACACCTTATTCGCTAAATCACTAGATAAAATCACTAACCGCCCACCATTCAGAGATTCAAAGACATCATAAAACAAGTTAAAACCTTAACCGTGTCACTCATTCTCTGAATTAAACAAGACTTGACAATTTTTTTACAAGATTAGGAGACCTCAAAGGAACAAAGAACAACCACATGCAAACTTGAGAAATTAAGTGCCTAGAAAAGTAACATGAAATCATAAAGGCTAGGGCACACTTAAGAACATTTTCAAAGATAAAACCCTACCGAAGACAAAAAGTACCTAGGGTAAGGATATGTAGACATTTTTTGCACATGGTGAACTTGAGACTCAAACCCTTTTGGAAAATTTCTTGCAGACACATAAATAAATGATACACAGGCATGATTCACATGTCAACAAGACAAGAATTGATAGTTCTCAAAAAACCTAGAATTTACTCCAATAGTGGCTCTATTTGAGGATGCTTGAAAGCAAGTTCATAGCAAGTAACCAAGAATCTCTAGGTGGCGGACCCAAAAAACACTAGCCTACTGTAAAAAGAAAACACACAACTAGAAGAAAACACACCTATACATATATTACAGAACTACTGTGCATGGAAGAGATTGGAACTTAATTGAAGAAAAACTTCAGAAATTGTCCATGCACTGGAAATTCCTGTTCTTCATCATTTAGATTTTTCAAAAAATAAGAATCCTTTGCATGAATCTGATGAATAATATAAGGGCCCAACCATAATGATTCAAAATTTTTATGTTTTCCCTTATCTTCATCCCTAGCATTCCAATGAAGGACCAAATCACCAAGCTGGAACTTTTTGATACTATCTCTTTTGTAAAAAAGATACATCATTTTCTACTACAATTTAACATTCTCTTTCTGACATTCTCTTCTTGTTTCATCCAATTCAATCAATTGGACCATTATGTCTTGCAAAGGATCACATATTTCCAATCCTTCATCTTGCATAAATTGTTAACAGGTAGTCTATAATTTATACCATATACCAATTCAAATGGAGACTTACCGGTGGCCCTTTTTTTCTATAATTCTATTTGCCCATAATGCCAATTTTAATTTTGCATGCCAACTTATTTTGTTCTTTTCTAATGTTTTCTTTAGGATCTACATAATACTCTTGTTTCTATTGGAAAGTTGACTATACCGGTGTATATGACTTAATATAGTGTTTTCATTATGGCAACAAAGTCATATGATGTTTTGGAGTCAGTGCTCATGATAAGAAGATCAGAAATTGGCTAAGTGTTGAAGATTGGACAGTGTACAGAGTACCTGAAGGTTAGAGCGTCAATGCACGTGCATAAAATAGAATTATGGTATGCACCCTAGAAATTAAGTTGGTAAGACCATATTCATGCTAAGTTTAAGAGTGCATGATCAAAATGTTAGCTTGTGGTGACTAATCAGGAAAGTACTGTACACTTTTCCTCCCGACCTCGCCGGTCAGTTTTTTGGGCCAACTACTTATAACTCATTCTAACCCTAAAGCTGGAAAATATTATATAATATGGCTTAGGGTTAGGGATTTTTCATGATGTATGATTTTAGTACTTGCGGCAGAATTGGGCTGTAAGGGATTATGGATTGTAATCAGGTTGTAATCACTGGATAATAATAATATTGGACTCACTGTTGGTGGATGTAACCCAGGGATTGGGTGAACCACGTTAAATTTGTGTGTCTTGTGTTCTATTCTGTGTGGTTTATTATTTTCTGATATTAGTTATATTTGCACATAATTGTTATTTCTACCTTGTTAATCCTAACAAGTGGTATCAGAGCGAGGTTATTTCGTTTGTTCTTTCATCTATTCTCTGAAGCAGGTCTCACGAGTTAGTGGGAGAGTATCTCGGTTAAGTGGGAGAAATGGCAGACAAGGGTAGGCTGAAGGTTGATAAGTTTAATGGGCAGAACTTCGAGTTATGGAAGATGCAAATGGAGGATTATCTCTATCAGAAGGATCTATGGCGGCCATTAGAGGGAGTAGCCAAGAAAGAGCAATCAATGTCTCAGGAAGATTGGGATATTTTGGATAGGAAGGCACTGGGGAGTATTCGTCTATGCCTGGCACAATCGGTGGCATTCAATATTACTGAAGCAAAGACAGCTAAAGATCTGATGGAAACCCTAGCGAAGTTGTATTAAAAGCCTTCAGCTTCAAACAAGGTATTTCTTATGAAGCGTTTATTTAATATGAAAATGGTAGAAGGTGGATCAGTTACTGATCATTTAAATGAGTTTAATACAGTTACAAGTCAATTAACCTCAGTTAAAATTACTTTTGATGAAGAGGTTAGGGCTCTCTTGATTTTGTGTTCTTTGCTGGAAAGCTAGAATGGCTTGGTAATGGCTGTTAGTAATTCTGTTTCTGGTTCTAATACCCTAAAGTATGATATGTTATTGGTGTTATATTGAGTGACGAAATTCGTAGGAAAAGCTCAGGGGCATCCACATCGGGTAGTGTATTGAACACAGAAAGCAGAGGCAGAACAAGAGATAGAGGAAACAACTCTGGAAATCGTGGGAAATCAAAAGGAAAATCAAAGGGAAAGAGGTCCGAATCTAAAGGGCCAAATGATTGCTGGTACTGTGGAAAACCAGGTCATAAGAAGAAAGATTGTTGGTCTCAGAAGAAAGATCAAGGAGACAAAAATGATGGAAACAAGGAGGCAAATGTGGTAAATAACAAATTCAAGGAGGATGCTTTGCTCTTGTCATTAGAAAGTATTGATGATTCATGGGTTTTAGATTCTGGGGCTTCATTTCATGCTACACCCCATAGAAGTTATTTTTTTGATTATGTCCAAGGGGATTTTGGGCTAGTTTATTTGGGAGATAATGAACCATGTCAGATTGTTGGAAAGGGAAAAATTAAGATTAAGTTGCAGAATGGGAATCATTGGCTACTACAAGAGGTAAGACATGTTCCAAGGCTGAGTAGGAATTTAATTTCAGTAGGGCAACTGGGTGATGAGGGTTGCACAGTTACTTTTAATGATAAAAATTGGAAGGTTTCAAAAGGTTCCTTAGTAGCAGCAAAAGGTGTGAAAGTAGGCACCTTATATCTTTGTACAGGTCATACTGTTCCTTCTACTTTAATTGTTTCAGAAGATAATGAATGTTCAGGAACAGTGGCTACAGTTGAGCAGGAAGAACATCAAACTGTTGCTGTAGATTTTGACACAGCACTGTGGCACAACAGACTCGGGCACATGAGTGAAAAAGGTATGAAATTACTTCATTCAAAGAAAGTTTTACCTGGTCTGAAATGTGTCAATATGGATTTCTGTGAAAGTTGTGTTTATGGAAAACAAAAGAGAGTTAGTTTTGTGAAGAGTGGGAAGGAAAAGAAAAATGAGAGATTAGAGCTTGTGCATACAGATGTATGGGGACCAGCTCAGGTATCTTCCCTTGGTGGCTCTCTGTATTATGTTACATTTATAGATGATGCAACAAGAAAAGTATGGATTTATTTCCTTAGACAAAAATCTGATGTATTTCAAACTTTTAAGAAATGGAAATGCTTGGTTGAGAATGAGACTGGTAAAAAGTTAAAATGTCTCAGATCTGATAATGGTGGTGAGTATTGCAGCACATAATTTGAAGAATATATTTCCTCTAATGGTATTCGTAGGCAGAAAATTGTACCAAGGACTCCACAAGAAAATGGAGTGGCTAAAAGCATGAACAGGACAATAATGGAGCGTGCAAGGAGTATGAGGTTGCATGCTAGGCTGCCCAAAAATATGTGGGTAGAGGCAGTGAACACCACTGTTTATTTAATCAATAGAGGCCCCTCTACTCCTTTGGACTGTGGTATTCCAGAGGAAACATGGAGTGGTAAGAAGGTGAGTTATTCTTTTCTCAAAACCTTTGGTTGTGAAGCTTTTGCACTTATAGACTCTGAAAATAGAACCAAGCTGGAAGCTAAGTCAAAGAAATGTGTATTTGTTGGGTATGACATTGATGAATTTGGTTATAGGCTTTGGGATTTTGAAAATCATAAAATTGTAAGAAGCAGGGATGTCATATTCAATGAGAAAGTATTGTACAAAGATCTGTTGCTGCAGCATGAGAAGAAAGAAAATGACTATGTAGTACTGGATGATACTCCACAAGTTCATGTTCCAGTAGTTCCTTATGCTCCGCAACAACAGCAACAACAAATACCACACACCCCAGTGAGTGTTAGACGGTCAACAAGGCTAAGTAGACCTCCAGAAAGATTTTCTCCATCTTTGTATTCTATTCTGTTAACAGATGCTGGTGAACCTGAATGTTATAATGAAGCTGTGCAGGTGGATAAAAAAGCTTCAGTGGGAGTCTGCAATGACAGATGAAATGGACTCTTTGCTGAAAAATCAGACATGGGATTTATGTAAGTTACCTGCATGTAAAAGGGCTTTACAGAATAAATGGGTTTACAGGATCAAAGAAGAGGATGGAGGTACAAAAAGATTTAAAGCCAGATTAGTCGTAAAAGGATTTGCACAGAAACATGGTATTGATTTTGATGAGATATTTTCTCCAGTTGTTAAAATGACTTCTATTCGTACTGTTTTAAGTATTGTGGCTACTGAAGATTTGCATTTAGAGCAGCTTGATGTTAAAATAGCCTTTCTTCATGGTGATTTGGATGAAGAAATATATATGGTTCAGCCACAAGGATTTGAGGTCAAGGGTAAGGAGAATTTGGTGTGCAGATTGCAGAAAAGTTTATATGGCTTGAAGCAAGCACCTCGGCAATGGTATATTAAATTTGACACTTTTATGAATGGGCATGGATATAGTCGGTGTCATTCTGACCATTGTGTTTATTTTAAGAGGTTGGATGATGACAGCTACATTATTTTATGTTTATATGTTGATGATATGCTTGTAGCTGGGTCTAACATGGATCACATTAAGGGGTTGAAACAATAGTTAGCAAAATCTTTTGCTATGAAGGATTTGGGGGCAGCAAAACAAATCCTTGGTATGAAAATTTGTAGAGATAGGAAAAATAGAAAATTGTCTCTATCTCAGGCTGATTATATTGAGAAGGTGTTGCAACGTTTCTCTATGGAAAATGCCAAAGCTGTCAGCACACCTTTGCCTGGTCATTTGAAATTGACTAAGGATATGTGTCCCAAGACACCAAAAGAAGAGACTAAAATGTCTAAGGTACCTTATGCTTCAGCTGTAGGGAGCTTAATGTATGCTATGGTATGTACTAGGCCAGATATTGCACACGCAGTGGGAGTCGTTAGCCGTTATATGAGTAACCCTGGTCTTGAGCATTGGAATGCAGTCAAATAGATTCTCAGATATTTGAGAGGCACATCAGTAAGTGTTTACACTTTGGGGGTTCTACTACTACTGTACAAGGCTATGTTGACTCAGATTTGTCAGGAGATATAGATAGTAGGCGGAGTACTACAGGTTATATATTTACTATTGGTGGGACAATAGTGAGTTGGATTTCTTGACTACAAAAGGTGGTTGCTTTATCCACTACAGAGGCAGAGTATGTTGCTGCTACAGAGGCAGCCAAGGAGATGATATGGCTTCAATTCTTCATGGAAGAATTGGGACATCCACAAAAGGATAATTTTCTACATACAGATAGCCAAAGTGCCATTCATCTTGCAAAGAATTCTACTTTGCACTCAAAGACAAAACACATACAGTTGCGGTACCATTTCATTCGATCAGTTTTGGATGATGGACAATTAAGGCTGGAAAAGATTCATACTGATGATAATCCAGCAGATATGTTTACAAAGGTAGTAACAAGGGAGAAGTTGAACTCATGTTCAGCTTCAGTTGGTCTTCTAGACTGAACAAAATAAAGGAACAACTGAGTCCAACGTGGTTCAATCCAGTGGGAGCCTCATGTGGGTAGCGGTATTGCTACAGGATCAGTCTCCAAGTGAGAGGTTTTTTAGTATAGTGTGGATACTGATCAGTTACCAAGTGGGAGATTGTTAGCTTGTGGTGACTAATCAGGAAAGTACTATCCAGGAAAGTACTGTACACTTTTCCTCCCGCTCTTGGGGGCGCAGCCCCCGAGGAAAATTTTTTTTGAGGCCGACTACTTTTTTTTCAGTTTTTTGGGCCGACTACTTATAACTCATTCTAACCCTAAAGCGGGAAAATATTATATAATATGGCTTAGGGTTAGGGATTTTTCATGATGTATGATTTTAGTACTTGCGGAAGAATTGGGCTGTAAGGGATTACGGATTGTAATCAGGTTGTAATCACTGGATAATAATAATATTGGACTCGCTGTTGGTGGATGTAGCCCAGGGATTGGGTGAACCACGTTAAATTTGTGTGTCTTGTGTTCTATTCTGTGTGGTTTATTATTTTCTGATATTAGTTATATTTGCACATAATTGTTATTTCTGCCTTGTTAATCCTAAAACAAAAGATTCAGTATAAGGAAGATACAGAGATTTTAAGTTGCACAAATAGTGAATGCCAGAGAAGAACAAAGCAAGCAACTGATTGTTGGTATTTTGGTTAGCGGCTATATTATTATGTTGTTCCCATTCCTAACAATTGGTATCAGAGCTCTGGTCCTTAGCAAAGAAGTTTAACCACTTGAGGAGATCATGGACAAGATAGAAATGAAACATCTCAAAATAAATCTTGAAGCTTCTCTTGAAGACCTGGACAGATCTGAAAAATAAATTGAAGAACTAAAAGAAAAATTCAGTGATGCTCAAGTAGTCATCAAAATGCTAAGAAAAGATTTGAAAGAATGCTCTACCAGTGAGTTAAGGATAATGATCAAGAAGCTGAATGAAGCAAATTCATCCCTGAAAGAAAAAATTGAAGAATTGGATGATAAGCTAACCAACAATCAAGATGTCTATGAAGAACAGATCAAGAAGAACCTTCAACTAAATGAAGAATTAAGGCAAGAAAACATGAAAATCTTGGAGTTAAGAAACAACAAGGAAAGCTTGGAATCTAAATTGAAAGAGGCTAAGAATCACATTGATAAATTACACACAAGCAAGGATGTCATTGAATCTCAATTATATGCTCAGGAGCTTAAAGGAGATACAAGCAGCATTGGATTTAATGAAGCACAAAATCAGATTGACAACATGCGAGCAAGAATGAAAGCACCAGAAGACACCACAAATGCTAAGGAGACTAGAATTCAAACTAAAGATCATGTTGAACCATCCAAGAATGAGCACAAGCTAGTAGATTGAAATTGTTATGCATGTAACAAGCATGGACATATAGCAAGGAACTATACAGAGGTAAGACCTTTCAATGGTTACTGTTATTCATGCAATAAATTTGGTCATAGAGCTATGAATTGTAAGACAAGTCAAAAGAACAAGACTTAGCATAATTAGAGAAATCAAAATCAACCAAATGTAAGAAGTTCTTAGAATGTTACATGTCAGATATGTAACTATAATGGTCACTCAGCTAGACAATGTAAAATGGTAACCCATGTCAATGCGCCAAGGGATATAAGGCCTCCAGTTATTTGTCACTCATGTAACAAGGCTAGACACATCTCAAAGTTCTATAGATCAAGGATGTAAAGTCAAGAAAGCCCTAAAAAGCTAGAACAATCAATACTGGATACCAAAGGAGAAGTCAAGTTTTTGAAAGCTTCATAAGATGTGATCATGATTTGGTTAGAGGCGAAGAAGGATAAGGTTGATGAACATGTATTGGATGCATCCACAGTGGATGCACCCTCTACATCTAAATGAATGGCTCTCAAGGTCATAGGTGGAGCTAATTTAGCTCTAGACCCCTGCGCGACCAGTATACTCACCCTCTAAGTATGTACCTTTGGATTTAATCTTTTGGAGACTAGAAGAACCTATGTGCAAGAGTGCACTATCTGATTGATAACAAAATGAAATTTGGAGATTTTCAATGAAAGTCTGGTTTGCGTGGCAAGCATTAATGGTGGAATTTTTACTTTAAAGTACATAGAAGCTTTTAGATCTCTCATTACATTTGAGTTCAGAGTGATTGGAGAGCATAGGAGCCCTAGCATTTGATTGTGAAGGATTGCAGGTTGATTCACCAGTGATTAGAAGTGCATTTGATCAATTGCGGAAGCCCTAATCCGTCGTGCTGATTCAGAAGTCTTTGAGATCATTTGGAAAGTGATATACAAGTAATGGATACTCCCATTGTATTTGATGTGGTAGAAAAGAATAGATATGTGTTTAAGAGGCATCCGTCGAAATCCACACTAGACGACCTAGAAGGTTCATTCTCCTATAGTCCCATGGGTGTTATGCATGTGGAAGATATCAGGGCATACATATATTGCAAGAAGGAACCAGTAGGTTTGGATAGAATAAGAGCGCACATGGAAATAATGATGAAACCAGATAAAACCTTCATGGATGAGTATGCGTAGTTGGAAAATCATCCTATAGTGGAATATGCTATGACATATGAGTTCTATGAGTTGGAATGGATCAAGATCCTACTCAGCAGGATCCATGATGACCTATTTTGGATAGGTGAAGTACCAATTAGGATAACATGAGATCTAATTCATGAGATGACAGGACTCTCAAGGATAGGCATCATTCTTCCAGCGGGCAAGGATGTTAGAAAAGTTGTAGAATAGGCTTACAAATCAAGAAGTGATAGGCGTAGAATGACAATAGAGCCTATAGAGGAGAAAGACATCAAATTGATGTCCATGATACTGGGATATAGGTTCCAGCACACTAGCAGAGTAATTAGTGTGTCAGTAGCCACCATTCTAGCAGCAATAAGGTTGGTAAGAGAGAATGGAGAGTTTAATCTATGTGAGATCTTGCGTGCATAGCTAATAGACAACATAAGAGCCATCAAGCATGACAAGACCAAGATATTCAGGTTTGGGTCTTTAATAATCTATATGTACTTCCATATTCTTGGAAAGGTGTCTAATTTGTATCTAGACAAATCTATTCCCACTATGCCACAGATATCCTTTAAGGCATCCACAAAAAGTACCCTTAAGGATTACATGGAATTGGAGTTGAAAACATTTAGAGTGAGAATGTAGATGAGGTATAGGATACCTAAAAAGATAGTTGAAAAATACAAGGATAGTATTTTTTTCATGGTAGAGACTGATACAACATGCATGGAGGCTATTGAACCAAGAACAAAGTGGATTCATCCACTGAGATATGAAGTTGAAGAACCTATTCTAGAGGCTTATGCTCAAGTTCTGTTGTCAGCACCTAAGGACCTCAATGAACCTAGATGGGGGACTTATGAAGAGAAAATAAGAGAAGTAGATGTAGTATTGAACAACGTACCAACAAAAAGAAAATTTTCCAAGGTTACTTCCGAGATTTTGAAAATTCATGGAGTATCTCAAGCAGACCTAGACAAAGCAAGGCAGGAGAATATTTCTTTGGAAATAGAGAGTGCAGCTGCAGCAAAGATAGAGTCTGATGATCCAAAGATGAAGGAGGTGAAAATTGAGAAATCAGATGATCAGAAGGATAAAAATCATGTTACCCCTCCTGCGCCCAAGGAAACTATTGATCTTACTGCTCCTTTGGAGTATAAGACAATGACAAAGAGGAAGAAAGAGACAGGAACAAGTCATCCATCCTCACACACCACAAGGAGTGAGAAGAAGAATACACAAGCACCACCTCAAGTAAGTTTTAGACCTAGTCTAAAAGTACTCAATTCAAGAATAGTAGAAGAAGGAAAGATAGATCAGATAGAAAAATTTTATGATAGGTAGAGTAAGATAGATAAGTCTAAGATCCACAACATGATTATCAAGCACATGCTTAAGTTTAAAAAGACAGTATTAGAGATGAAGACAGTAATTCTAGATAATGTATGGAATATCTTAGATTTCTTGAAAAGGTGGGCTATAGAAGAGGATTTGAGAATAAGGGAGAAGATCCTAGATGAGAGCCTACCATTATTTTCTCTAGAGGAGAAGACATTATTGTTGGATCTGGTAAACCACATCTTAGAACAAAATTAAGGACTTTGCACATTATGGACAAGAACTATGATCTTGTTGCAAAGGAAAACGAGAAAGCATTTGAGACAATTTTCCTAAACAGGCACATGTTCCCTCCTATTGTGCCCACAACACAAGTGCCCAAAAAGGTTTCAAAAGATTTATAGACCATAAATGTACTATTTACAGGTCCACAAGATTCAACACATACAATTGATGCACCCACAGAGACAAAGAAGCTTGCGCCTATAGAAGAAGTTCGAAAGAATGACACAATGTTTATTGACAATGTAGAGATAGCTATGGTGGCCTCTGACATTAAGTTGGATAAATTTGAAGATGCATTTGTGAGTACTCAAGAGGCTGAGACTCTATGTGGTAACACCTCTCCCAATCAGCAAGAATTTTTGATTGAGGATATAACAGAGGAAGAAGGAGAAAAAGAAAAAGAAGAAAAGAAAGAAGAAGAAAAGGAAGTAGAAAAATAGAAAGGAGATAAGAGTATGAAAATAGATGAGCCATCTTTTGAGATGTAGATTAGTTTTAAGCATGAAGCAATGGATAATACACCTATCACTCCGCTACCCTCAATAGCATTGTTGTCAAGTTTGAAACCTAACACAACTAGTTTGGATTCATGGGGAGAAGAAGACTTGATCAAGATCAGTGTCTTAGCTATGGAGAAGGCCAAGGAGAAACGGGTAATGAGGAATCCCCTCTTTGTAGAATCAATAAATATCCTGAACAACTTGTTACTAGTAGATAAGAAATTGTCCAAGGTACACTCTGTTGATGATGTAAGTGCAATTCTTTCACAGTTCAAGAGGAATTTCTCTAACTTGGAAGAATCAGCATCATTAGTTGCAGAGGAGAAGTATATGAAGAAAAGACTAAATGAGTTGGTTAGTAACTTCTCACTAGACCTTAGTTCACTCAAATTTTGACAAGCAACTTTGAAAGAGTTTGCAACAAAAGGAAGGAAAATTATTGTTGACTGTATGAATCAAGATAAGTTGACAGCCGATCACTACAAGAAGATTCAAGAAGCAGAGGCCATGATTGAAAATATGAGGAAGTCATTAGAAGTTCCCTCTATTGATGTAAACATGTGTAACAATGTATATCAGGGACAGATTGACAAAATTGAGAAGGCAAAAAAGGAGATGTCAAAGATAAGGGCTAGGCAGACTCAACTTAGAAATGCTCTTGCGCCCTCCCTAGATGTATTGAATCAAAATATCAAGGAGATCGATGCCACCATGGTGACATATGATCAAGTTCCTAGTTCGGATTTGGAGAAGATGGAGAAAGTACAATATCCCTTATGCACCCATCTCCAAACAATCAATGCATTGATTGCATTTTGGAAGCAAGAGATCAAAAATTTACAGATTGCATACCTTGATGTACTTTCAGTGTAAGTACTTGAACAGATTCACTTTTGTAACACCTTTGTCATTAATGTCAAAGGGGGAGTATGTATAGAATATGGAGCTATAGCTATGTAAAGAAAATGTATAGTAAGAAGATATAAGGGAGATATAAGATAGAGTATGATTAAGTGTTTTTTGTATTAAGGAACAGTTAGTAACTTTGCCATATTCCTTTGTTGCCATCAATGAAAAAGGGGGAGATTGTTGGAAATTTGACTATACTAGTGTATATGACTTAATATAGTGTTTTCATTATGGAAATAAAGTCATATGATGTTTTGGAGTCAACGCTCATGATAAGAAGATTAGAAATTGGCTAAGTGTTGAAGATTGGACAGTGTATAGAGTACCTGAAGGTCAGAGCGTCAGTGCACATGCATACGACAAAATTATGGTATGCACCCTATAAATTAAGTTGGTAAGACCATATTCATGCTAATTTTAAGAGAGCATGATCAGAAGATTCAATATAAGGAAGATACATAGAGTTTAAGTTGCACAGACAGTGAATGCCAGAGAAGAACAGAGCAAGCAACCGACTGTTGGTATTTCGGTTAGCGGTTATATTATTATGTTGTAAATGTGTGCTATAAATGTGTCACACTTCTATGGATCATTACATGCAAGGAAACTCAAGAATGAGCCCTCACAAATCGATCCATAGCTCCCTAGGCATGGAGTGCAAGGGTTTTTAAGAATGCTCTCAGCTAGAGCTATTTAGCCTATAACCTTGCTAGTAAACCATGCAATGGGAGATTCAATGAAGACAAGGGAAAGAATGCCAATATCCTCAAGAATCAAGAATGAAAATGCAATGCAATGCTATGCTAGAAATGGAAATGCAAGCTAAGCTATGAAAGGAAATATGCAAGTGTTACAACCCAAGCTAATTAATCTATGTGAGCTAATCTAGAGCATAGAAATGAAGCTAATCTAAGAAAGCATAAATATGAAGCTAAGCTAAGAATGCAAGAATGACATGTAGATGCTAAGAATGCTCCAAATCTTCAAAAGCTCCAAAGTGACCTAGAAATCCTACAGCATAAAGTTAGCATAAAAAGTTGGGGATCTAGAATGAAGAAGAGAGCTCTCCTTTTATAAGAAATGAGAAGGAATGGACCATGGGGATTAAGAGGCAAAATATTTAATCAACAGTGGAGCTTAAAAGAGGAGCAATCCATGTGCACAAATATCTTCAAATAGGAAAATAAGAGTTGACTTTTGTGTCCATATGAGACAAAAAGTGCTTTTTCCCTTTTTATAAAATAAGAATAATACTTTATTTGTGCAACTTAGGATAAGAGGAAAAGTGGGGGCTTTTATTTATTTAAAAGGGGAGAAAATATTCCTTTCAAATAAATAAAAACTTAGGATAAGATAGTTATCCCATAAAAAATAATCGAATAAATGATAGAGCTAGGATTTGATAAAGAATAAGCAATTGATGATTTAGCAAAAGGGGCTAATAGTCTAGGTGACCATTTTTAGGTGTATACAGTAAAGGCTATGACCCTATGGTAATTAGGTTGTAGACATATAATTATGTTTGTTTGTAAACACACTTGAGCCAATTCAATTGGAAGCATTGTATGCAATCGGTTATAGGCCGACCTAGTTAATTATTTTGGTATGCACATATAAATATGAGATGTGCCCTTTGTAATAGGTATGAAAGTTGAAATAGAATTGAGATAAGTAGAGAAGAAGTGTGCGAAGATTTTTTAAGATGTATTAGAGATTTTCAAGAGGTCAAAGCATCAGCGCATCAAAGGAATTGATCTGACAAGCAGTGTCACAGCACTAGTTCATCCAGCGGATATAGTATGTATTTGAGATCTGAAGGTTGTAGCCTTCATCACTTGAGCAGTAAGCTCTAGGATAGCATGTCCCCACCCCTAATAGGGTTATTATAAAAGACTCCTAATAGGGTCCGACCCTTGACAAGGTCACTGTACTAAATACATTGTAAAGAAACTCCTAACAGGGTTAAGGATCTTCTAACAAGGATCATAAAAAACTAGTACAAATTATTAGTGGGTGTCAATTCCCACTGGGGTTTTTACCTATTTGGGTTTCCCCATAACCACATTGGTGTTATGTTTTGAGTTCATGTTTCTTATTTATGTTGATGTTCATTTCAGTACTTAAGCATTCAAGTTAAGTTTAAGAAGTAAAGTAAAAAGATTAAATTAAGTGAACATTGATTCACCCCCCCCCCCTCTCAGTGTTCCCATTCCTAACAGTTTCTTGATTCTGCCAGTCCTTTGGCCTATGGGTTATATGGGGATGAATATGAAAAAATAATTCCCATCTCCGAACAAAAATCAACAAACTCTTCTGACCTAAAACACATGGCATTGTCCATTACTAGTTTGACATGAACACCAAACCTAGTAACCACATTATTCATCAAGAACTCAATTAACATTGTGCTAGTGGCCTTCTTAGTTGGGGTCACATCAATCCACTTAGTAAAATAATTAGTAGCAACTAATATCCAACTATGTCCCCCAATAGATTTTTCTGCAAATTCTCCAATTAAATCAATGGCACACATGGAAAATGGAGCTTCTGCAACTACAGGGTTTAATAATAATGCTCCTAAGAATTTTAGTTTATTTGAGAATCTTTGGCATGGGTCACACTTTATGAAAAATGAATGAGTATCCTTAAATAAACTAGGCCAATAATAACCAGCCCTTAGAATCTTGTGAGCTATTGCCCTGGCTGAATAATGCCCTCTACATTGTCTAGAGTGCATTTCTTTTAATACTTTATCAAACTGTCCTTTGTCTAGGCACAAGAGCAATATTCCATCTTTGTCTTTCCAATATAAATCACCCTACAGCAACACATACTTTTGAGCCTATAATCTGAGACTCCTCTTTTGATTATCATTTAGGCCCTGTGGGAAACTAGCATTTTTGAGAAAATGCACAATATTTGTGTACCATGGCTTAATCTCAATGCTTGTAATCATTCTTTCACCCATGGTAACATTATTTACCTGGACCAAATCCATATTTTCTTTTGTCATCAACTTTGCTAACCCCAAACCTCTAATCAATTTGGTAATATGAAGGTCCAAATCAAACTCCTGAATTCTATTAATCCATTTGCATCTTTTCCCTATAACCTCACTCTGGACTGGAATGTCCTTCACCGTAGCATGAGGAACATATGCATAAACTTTGGCACAGACCAAATAAGGCATGAATGCTTTAACTTCTTTCACCAATGCATAAGCTTTCTTTTCCATTAGCTCATAATTCAGTTATACTGACTGTAGTGATTCGCTAAAGAATGCAATGGGGTGCTCAAATCCTTCCCCATCTTTTTGTAATAGAACTGCTACAATAGTATGAAAAGATGCAAAAGAAAACAAGGAGAAAGGTTTGGAATAATTAGGAGATACTAAAATAGGGGCTTCTTGGATTGTTTTCTTAATCTTCTCAAAGGCCTTTTGTGCTTCCTCATTCCAATCAAATTTCACATCCTTTTTCAAAACCTTGACTATGGCCTTGACCATTTCTGCAAAGTTAGCAATTAATCTTCTAAAAAAATTAATTTGTCCAAGGAAAGACCAGACACCTCTAAGATTTTTTGGAGCAAGGACCTTCTGAATTTCTTCAACTCTTTCAGGATCAATTCTTACTCCCTCTTTGGACACTATATGTCCTAATGGCTTTCCTTGAGTAACAACAAATTGACATTTCTTGGGATTCAATGATATGCCAAACTCTAATGCTTTGACCAAGACTTTCTCCAAGTGACTGCAATGGTCATCAACATTCTTTGAATAAGCAGTCAGATCATCTTGATACACCACCATGAGAACATTGATAAGATCCTTAAAAGCCACATCCATTGCCCTTTGAAAAGCTGCTCCAACATTTTTTAAACTAAAAGGCATATAGACATAAACATAAGTCCCCAAGGAGTAGTAAATGTTGTTTTAAACTATTCTGGCTCTTTAACCAACACCTAGTTATATCCTGAGAAACCATCCATCATGGATAATAGCTCACAACTAGTCACTCTATGAAGCATAGCCTCCATGTTAGGCAATCCATAATTATCCTTTAATGAGGCAACATTTAAGTTTCTGAAATCAACACATAACCTTATGTCACCATTCTTTTTTCTGACTGGTACCAAGTTAGAGGCCCAAGATGAATGCCTTATAGGCTCAATTATGCCTGCATCCCTTAACTTTGTCAACTCTATTTGCATTTTAGTAGCTACTAATGGATTGATAGGCCTTTGTTTCTACCTAAAAGGTTTGGTATCTTCTTTCAAAGGGATCTCATGTTGAAACAAGTCTTTTTTGTAAGCTTTGAGGTCATCATAAGACCAGGAAAACACATACTTATACTTTTTCAACAATCTTATCAAGTTAATTCTCACATCCCCACCTAGCTTCTTTCCAATGTACACCAACTGTGGGGATGTCTCTGACCCTAAGTTTATTTCTTCCAAATCCTCAACCTTAGCATTGGATTTTTGTGACATGTAATTATCATTTATTCTAAACATGCCTTCTAGTTCAACTAACCCTTTAGGAATATGATTAGAAGCTAACTGAACAATTTCATTTCCAAGGACACAATCCTTTCCATTAATAACCTTTTTTGAGGCATCACAATCAATCTATTGTCCATCATACTGATCCAAACCTTGAATAAATCTAAGGATATCATTTTCATCCTCAAAGACTTGCCAATTACAAACATTATCAGGCACAGCAGGCCTACTCTTAATTTCTAACATTGAGACACCAGTAAGAGTGACATCATTATTTTTCAATGCAACATTTGCAAGGGAATCTACCATGATATTATTTGACCTTTCCACCCACTGAATTTTGAAAGCATCAAATAATTCTATTCTATCCCCGACAACATATCTATACAATTTTAGCATATCATCCTTCGAAGCATATTTAGACCTAATATGAGCTATGATCAATTGGGATTCTCCATGAACTTTTAAAATTTAATACCATGCTTTATGGAAATATCTAATCCCAATATCAATGCCTCATACTCAATAGTGTTATTTGTGCATTGAAAAGTCAACAGAAAGGAATACTTAAAGGTAATACCTGATGGAGAGATAAACAATACACCAACTCCTGATCCTTCTTTAGAGCATCATCCATCAAAGTACATTTTCCACAACCCATCTTGATGCAATAGAAACTCATCAACTATTGGATCAGTATTCTTCAATTGTAGCTTGATTTCTTCAATAATGAAATTTTCCATGTCAATGTCAACACAACATTTTAAATCTTTAGGTGCTACCATCTCAACCATGACAGAAGAGCGAGACTCTTTATACAATTTAACCTCAGTACCATTTATAGGTATGGTAGCATATGACATATCTAGTTGCAATTTTCCTCCTATTGCTACTGCCCATTATCTTGATAACAACATACCATAATCAGGCTTGGTATCAACTAAAACTACATCCATCTTATATGTAGCTTCAGGGAATGCAACAATCTTCACTTCTATTCCCACTAAGGTTCCCACCATAGGAACTGCCCTATTATCCATGGCATAACACATTCCATTAGAAGTGTCAACTTGAAGTCCTAGTTCCTTCATAACATGATATGGCATCACAATAGCCACAGCACCAAAGTCTATCATACAATTTTTTAGCAAAAATTTATTGACAATCAAAGTGACATAGAAAGGATCAATTGATGATGGTTCTTGGGTTACAATATTTCCAACAAAAAATTTAGAAATCTCCTTGTTGGTCTCAGGGTCATTCACTAGATTCTCCTTTTTTAATACAATAGGGGTATGTCCTTGTTCATTTATCAAGGCCAATAGTGTTTCCTTATGCTCTTTTAGCTTCAGCATTTCCAACAAGGGGATTGAGACTTTCATTTGAGATAGGGCATGTCTTATGTCAAAAGTTGGGGGTTTAGTAGAAAGATCAAACAAATCCTTTCCCCTACCAACCCTTTTTTCTCTCTTGTCTGTGGCAACTTCCTCATTCCTCTTAGTGTCTTGAACAAGAATAGGCTCTTCTTTATTATTGTTACCACCTTTTCCTTTGACAGCATTTGGTTTTGGAGAAACCTTATCTTGAGAACCATATTTTATAAAAACTGACCTCGGTACTCCTTGATCAATATCCACTCTTCTAATCTTGAAATTATATGAGGATCTAGCTTGAGAAATGGCAGCCACAACAAGAGTTCTAATTTCTTCTTCACTAGGTTTTCTCCAGTGAGCCTTACCTAGCTCCGGTCTGATCACACTTGTTGATTTGCAAACATCATTTTCCAACTCATCTTGATTTGAATGGGAAAAAACTTGTTGCTCATACTTTAGAAAATTTCTTCTCTTGTAATCAACATCAACAACTATTTCTTCATCTTCTGAAGATGAAATATATTCCACTCTCTTAGTGGTAAACATATTAACTGTAGGATTTTTAGATCCTTCATTATCTCCTGCATGTGGGTCTTCCACATCTTCTCCCAAAGCTTGGGCCACAACACACTAATAAGGTGAATGAGGCATATTGCAAGCCACACACCATGTAGTATTCTCTACATTATGTGCTGCACTCCTTTTTAAAGGATCAGGGGTATCCCTTCCTTTTTGAGTCTCATGGGTATCAAAAATAGGCTTCCCATCCTTCCAATTTATCTTGTAAGGCTGATCATGCAACCTAGGGAATCTTTCCTACCTTTGATATGGGGATCTATTGTCCTAAAAACCTCTCTCACCCTTTTCCAACCTCGTTGAAAGATCTTTAACAACATTTTCAAACTTGTCAACCTTATCCTCTTCTTTGGTTGGTCTACTAGCATGTGCTTTGGTTTATTTCCACAATCTTCCTTCATCCCTTTTGTACATTTGACCAAATGTTTTCCTATTACTTTCAATATTTATTGCTAGCTTGAAATCATCTCTCAAAGTATGTGGGCTTTTGTCTCTCAAAAGATAAGACATTTTTCCATCCAAAGCATTGAAATATGTGGTTAGGCAAACTTCCTCATCTAATCTCAAAACTTGGAATAATTTATACAGACATAAACATCTATTCCTTTCAACATAAATTCAAGATAGATTGTTATTTAATTATGTTGATGGTGAGAAATCTAATTTGAGTAAAGACCAGTGCAAAGAGTCAAAGAATATACATCCATAGAAATCCCTCAAATCAAATATACCCGAAACCCAGATGAGATGCCTTACAAATCATCCTCTCATTGACACATATTGTCATCAAATTCTTGCATAAACCATGAATTCCTAGAGATATCCCTTAATATTTACCCTCCCCTTGAAAGAAACTTAAGCTTAACCCCACTATTCACCTTGTAAATAATGTATTAAAGATGCCTTACAAATTTAATACACAAAAAACTCAAAATTCATACCAGAAGACAAAAAAAATGTGCAAAGTAGTGTCAATACATTCTCATTGATATTTCCCTGTATCAGTACATTCAGAGACAAGAATTCTTCAGAGAAAAACACCAAATACATAACTCTCCTTACTAGATAACTCTCACCACACTTTACAATAGAAAAGCTTGCTATATATATATATATATATATATATCACTATCCATTGTGGAATCCTCCAGAAAAGGATGCAATAAGCTTCAGATAGCTAGGACAGAACTAGGGTTTCCAACAACTACAATAACCAAGGAATTAGGCAATTCATTACAGAAAAGACATGCCAAGAAATCCGAAGCAATCATATCCAATTTGATCTTCAGTTAAGGCAAAACCCCAAATTGGTACACAATAAAGATAGGAAATTTATCATTTTGGCCTTTTGTTATCTTCAACTGCATAATAAATGGCATGATTGTTTCACCCACTTCTCCATGGCATGGACACCCTTCACAGTCAACCATCACTTCAAGATCATTCTATGGCGATGAACAAGATCAGATCAAGTAGATTGGCCACCTTTGCATCTATTATCAGTCCTTTATTGAAGTAAATCTGATTCAATCCAATATAAAAACACTAGCAAAATTTTAAAAAGTTCGGCTGCAATGGTTATTGCCCAAGTTTAAAACACAGTCATTGATTCATGTCATTCCCAGCACATCGTGTGGCTCACATAAATCAAAAACCTTTACTTGACTTAAATCATTATTTTCCACATCATTTCCTTTGACAACCAATTAGGGGCGAGTAAATCAACAACATCTAGCACTCGAACCCACCTTTTCATTAGTCTTTCTCATCGGATGACAATCATGAACATGAGATCAATATCATTTGAGAATCTTTTCTCAGTGGCATCACGACCATTGTCAGATCTTTATGTTCTTTACCCTTCCTACGACAAGCCCCCAACCCCACCATTTGGAGATCATGCGACTGAACACACCATCATTTTCTTATAACCTTGTCGCTAGATCACCAAATGTTTCAAACTTAACCATTGGGATTTGGAGATTAGGAGAAAGCCTCTTTCACCATATCGTTGAATGTTAGCTCACTAACTGCCAAAATCAAGAGATCATGAGATAACGGTTGTGCTAAATCACCAAATCCCTCACTAACTACAACCTTTAACCTGAGATTTAATAACAATCATCGATCGAGGATTGCATCAATGGTCCTCACTGAATCACCAAATACTATAGAACTCCACCACTACATTGGGAGAATGGGAGATAACCTTTGTGTTGAATCACTGGATGTTTAGTGAGAACCACCAGGAATCATGAGATCTAGCAAACACTTTATTTTATAAATCGCTAGATAAAATCACTAACCACCCACCATTCGGAGATTCAGAGACATCATAAAATAATTTAAAACCTTAACCGTGTCACTCATTCTTTGAATTAAACAAGACTTGACAATTTTATTACGAGATTAGGAGACCTCAAAGGAACAAAGAACAACCACGTGCACACTTGAGAACTTAAGTGCCCAAAAAAGTAACATGAAATCATAAAAGCTAGGGCACACTTAAGAACATTTTCAAAGATAAAACCCTACCAAAGACAAAAAGGACCTAGGGCAAGGATATGCAGACATTTTTGCACATGGTGAACCTAAGACTCAGACCCTTTTGGAAAATTTATTACAGACACATAAATAAATGAGACACAGGCATGATTTAGATGTCAACAAGACAAGAACTGACACTTCTCAGAAAACCTAGAATTTACTCCAACATAGTCTATTTACAATCCTTACCAATTATATGTGTGACACTAATGACAACTCTTAATGTAATTATGTGTAACATTCTCCCCCTTTGGCATTAGTGACAAAAACACATATGTATGCCATAATAAAAAATCTTTTCAAAAATTCAAAACTTGTATACTTCAAAAATTTTGTAGCTCCCCTTGTCAATATGCTCTTGATCTTAGTGTAAAGTACATACTGTATACATATAGTTTTCCCCCTTTTTTGATAATAATGCCAAAAATAATATACTTACAACTTGCCAAAAATGTTCTGGTGGGTTTTCTTAAGGTTGGCCAAGAGGTTTTCTCATTCCTCTTTCAGACTTTCAAGTGTAATTTATTATAGGCCTACGTATGCACGCATTTAAAAAATATGATCTATAATTGATATCTCAAGGGTGGTAACTAATTCCTTTACCTACTTAATATGCCTTTGCATCACCTCTATGTGTGATAATAACTCAGCCTGTAGCTCAGTTATCTAATCTTTTATTTTATCCTCTTCTCTTCTCATTTAATTTCTTAACCCCTGTATATGTTTAACCTTTGAATAATACAGTTTGAATGCATGAGGTTTGGTTATTAGGCTTTTAACACTTTTTTGTAGGTCTTCATCTAATTTCTTCAAATTTTCATGCATTTTTTAAGTAAATAAGTCTAAGGTGCAAAGCTTCTTCAAAATAGTAAGGATCTTTTGATTAATACCTTCTATCTCAGTTACTGTGTCAGATAGTTTTACCTTATGAATTTCCACTGCTTGGCTGATCTTCTCAATGATCTTGTACTGAATATTTGTCTCTACTCTTTCCTCAATCTTCTTTTCTACATCGGTTGTAGGAGAATTGATGTTCTTGGTAAGTACTAAAATTTGGTCAATGATGGGAGAACTATCATCAACATTGACATCCAAGACAACTTGCATCAATATTTCTTTCACATCCTCTGGCATCTATTTGTGTTTGTTGTCTTACCTCAGCTTCTCTTGAGCTAATTTTCAGGTGTAGAGTTCTCCATACTTCCTTAGAGATTCTAGGTCCAATGTTATGGGGTCACATGCAAGTATTTCTATCACTTCATCTAGTGTGGCCAAACCTTTACCATGTTTCTTCTTTTTCTTCTTTTCTTGTTTGCTTGATGTAGGGGATTGGGTGTATGGAACTAGAGCCTTTTTTATCTAGATTTAACTTTTGTTTCTCAGTTGATACGCTTTCTTATTTTTCCTTCCCCTTTGTAATTCCCTCAGTGTGAGGTCTGTTGGTCATTTTTCATGTTTCAATGCAATATTTTGTTGAAAATGACCTAGTTGAAGAAATAGGGTTTATTAATTTTCTCAAGGTTCTAAAATATTTTCATTTAAATTAGAAAACCCTACCTTATTATATTTCTTCGTTAATTTTATATTAACTTAAATCCACTTAATTCATGTGTCTTAATTCATTGGGTGGGGCCAAAAATCTTTTAAAGTTGTTAAACCTTGCGGGCCCCTTTTTATTTTTTCCCCAAGTCTATAGTTCTCGACGGAAGAAATTTCCCTAAGTCATAACGTGTGTCAAACTATGTCTGATCTATTTTAGATCTAACAGTCATCGTGGTCCCTCTTAAAGAAGTTGTAAGGTCTTTATCCTTTACGACATTGTGATAGTGTGACACCTGGTAGATGGTGGACCCATGTCAGAGCTCAAGTCAAATGATAAGTATCGGTGAGATCAAGGTAGATCTGATGGCTATCGCATTACCTCTATGAAAAGATGTTTGAAATTTATCCTTCATGACATTGCAACAGTGTGACATGTGTCCCTGGTGATGTCACAACATAGTTGTGAATACAGTTGAATCAACGGTCAGATCAAAGAAGATCCAATGGTTTTTGCAAGCACGTGATCAAAAGTTGCAAGACCTTTTATCATCGCAGCTTCACAACAAGGTGCCACATGTTCAAAGATCAAAGAGTTAATGATGGTTAGATTAAAGTTAATCTAATGGCTGTTGTGAAACCATGATGAGAACATAAGAGGTTTTTATTCATTATGGCTTCATGACAAGGAGACACATGTCATAGGTGTTGTCATGTTGCTTGGTCCTCAGGGAAGTTAAAGACATGTCAGATCAAAGAATATTTGATGATTGTCGCAAGCTCATGATGGAAGTTGCAAGATCTTTAGTCATCGTGGATTTGTGACCAAATGACACGTGGCCAAGGCAAAAAAGTAAAAAGGTGCTGACATTTATTTTCCAGGTGGTTTCCATGTCATTGGTCGACTTTCCAGGTTGGTTTTTTGAAGTGGACCCATTCTTAAATAACATGATCTAAGCCATAGGATCTGTTTGTATAAGATTTCATCGATGGTTGACATTCAAATTTTCAAAAAGGACATTTTGACCACATGAAGCGTTCAATTCAATTTGTATGAAACTTATTGCGAAGTGCGTGACCATTGTAACTGTTGGGTAAATAGTTGTTTGATCAGATTTTCTTTTCACAAAGTTTTCATCATACACATAATGAAATTATCTTCTTGAGCACATCAAAAACTAAGAATTCATAGACAGAAAGATCTTCAAGGCTTTCAGAGTTACAGTTGCAGTGAAAAAACAAGTTCCTTCTACAAATTTTTTGTACTGAGGGTTTTATAAATTGTATGGAATATAATTAAGAATAGAAACCCTAGTCTTAGATATCATGGCACCACAAAGGGATTTCACTAGTAAGATTGACTATAAGGATAGGGCAGTATATGATGATTTCTTGGTGCAATTGGACCACTCCAAAAATGATGTGGCTACTAGAAAGAAACTAATCCCAATGCACCATAGTTGAGGGTTGACGAGGGATTATATGATAAGAGTAACTGGCTTAGGGATACACAAACAACCATGAGTGGTTTAAATATCTTCAAGGACGTATGGTCTAGCCAGAGAAATTCATATGCTCTAGATTGTAATGTGTGGGAGCTAGATATGGGCAAGTTAGTTATTCTAGGGGTGTTCATGAATGTAGACCTATTGATTCTAGTAGCAAAGTCTTATGACCCATTTGCTAGGGTTGTTAGGAGTAAGACTAGGACACCTATTTTGTCTGTTACTACAGAATAAATTTGATTAGTCTTCAGGTTAAGCACACACATAAACTATCATGAGCCAATTGATTTTAATAAATTGAAGGAAACATATGAGGTTCAAAGTATTTTCATTAGGAGTGGCCCATTAAGGGAACATTTTGCAGTCATTGGGGGATTAATGCTAGCAGAACCTAATACCCAAGAGCCCTTCTTGAACAAATATTTCAATCCCCGTGATTTAGGAGTAAACATGTATTTATGCAAAAAAATTGGTGGGGATGAGATTGACCCTATTAGAAATAGGGAATATTGAGAGGGGGGGTGAATCAATATTCTACAAACTTTATCTTTTGCCCAATTATGGATATAACAGATTATCTTTATACATGCATAACATAACAAGCTAAACAGCATGCATAACAATAAAGAACTCATAACACATTATTTGTTCTCGAGGAAACCCTGGCCAAGGGAAAATCCCGGTGGGGATGGTACCTGCAAAGATCCACTAATCAAAAGTATCTTGTTAAAGATGTTGACCCTGTTAGGAGTCTATTACAAGAATATAGTGTATCAGTCTTGATTAAGGGACTGTAGGCCTTGTTAGAAGCCTCAACCCTATTAGGAGTTGTAGTACAAAATGTGATTACTAGATGAGCCCACTGCCCAAAAAAGTAATGTATAATATACATTGATTACAAAATAGGTTAAGGTACATAACCTTATACTGCTTGCATCAATATCACTTCGCTACTCTTTTACTATCACTATTACATATGCTTCATATACTTCACATCATACTACTACAATTACTTGTTGCTTGTCTCTACTTTTCTTACAGTTACAATTACATTTACATTTTCATTTATACCAATAGATTTATCCAAGATTTAACATCTAGGATGTCATCCCTTTATATTTTTAAGTCATTATTTTGATAAACAAAATAATCCCTTAACTCTTTACTAGTTCTGTCTTCATATTCTGTCATGTCGGCTTCACACTGTCTTCGATAAAACTATCATAACTTCTTTCATACATGTCATACTAACTTGCACTCTAAGATGGGTGATCAATAGACATCATAGAGTCTATGTTCAAGTGTGCAAGCACTGAACTTACTCCAGTCAACGTCGCAAACAAAAACTGTATCCAGGTTCACTAGTAAAACACTGTCTCACACTTAGACAAATTTGCAATGCACTCTGTCATACTTTCTCTCTGACTTGTACAATCTTCATGAGGATCATATGTTTCCATAATGACAACATCTATGCAATCAACTCAGCCAAATTGCCAACAATCTCCCCCTTTGTCATTGGTGGCAACATATGAGAAAATTATCTAGGTGTACAACTCAAAAATCTCAAAATTGTTCAAAACTGTGGCCATAGTATAAAATACATACTATCCTTATATAACTCCTCAAAATATTGCCTCAAATATAGTAGTCCCCCTAAGAGTAACAATCCTTATCATCTAATATCAATTTTCTTCTATATATCTCTCCCCCTTTGACAACAATGACAAAATAAGGTAGGGAGGGTCACAAAATTGTATCACAAAAAGTTATACCTCAATTCATTTATTGCAAAGTTGGTAGGCTTGCAACACAATCTACAAAATCTATCTTCATGGCTTCTATCTCCTTCTCCCATGATTTCTTAATGGAATCTGCCACATTGAGTCGTGTGCTCAGTCCATAAGAAGCAATTTCACATGCTTAGAGGTTTTCAAAGTTAAATTTCTAAAAAGATGTCTTTGCTGAAAGACAATCTTCCAACTGTTCTTCAATTATGCTCAACTTCATAGAAACATGCTCTCTCAAAAGAGTGTATCTTCTCAGTTTCCTATCTTTCTCATCTTGTACAACTTTGATTTCATCATACAGTTTTCTAACTTTCTTCTCAACATTACAGACCTTCACATTAGGGTTAGATAGAAGGTTTGTTTCATTTAGAATCTTTGCTCCCTTTAACTTTATCTTCTGATCTTCCTCAGCTATTAAAGTCTCTGATTTTGTACACTGTATGTACAAAGATTTTCCTATTTCCAAGTGCTTCCTCAAATCCTTGATACAGATATCAAGAGTATTGATATCATTTTTGATGTACTGACTGATGTTCAAAAGCATTCTAGCCTCATAGTCTGCTTGTGCTTTCACTTTTGCAATATCAACTAGGTGTGTGAATTCATTATCAAAGCTACTCATTACCTTCTTTGCCTTCTCCATAGGGTCTGCTTCTAAAATTTGTGTAGTTATAGTACTTTGTAACTTCTCAATTAGTTCCTTCAGACACCCTTCAAGACTCCTCACCTTCTTGTTCTTACCAATTATTTTGTTTAAGGATGTAATCAATTCCAACTGATCATCATCATCTACTTCTTTTCCCAAATGCTCAATCATAGAGCCAATTTGAGTCTTCTTTCCAGTCTCAGGAGTAAGACTGATATCTTCTTTGGTGGGAAGGGGAACTTGTTCTTCTACAACTGGTGGTTCCACAATAGTGGTCTCTATCATCTCTTCTTCTTTTGTAGCTTCATGTTCCTCAAAGGCCAAATTTTCAACAATGTTCTCCAAATTCTTGAATACATTTTCATTAGTATCTAAGGTGATTTGTGTACCTTCTACATTCATTTTTTCATCTTCAATATTAATAGCTGGAGAAGAGGGAATGTCCTCTTGTACTTTCTCACCTACTTGCTCTACTGCAGCTAATGATTCTCCAACATACTCTGCCATAACCTTGATAATTGTATGTTCAGTCTCAGAATTTACTTCTTCATACATGCCTCCCATAATCTGAATTGTTATCCTTTTGGTTCTCAGATGGGTGCTTAGGGCCTTCATAATCTGGTTGAAATGAGCTTCATCTCTTATCTCACAAAGCTTCCTCACAAGATTTTCTCTGATAGTTGTCTCTTCTTCTGATGCTCTCTTCTTTCTGTTTAGAAGTTTGTTATAAAGATCATCAGGTATTTGTCCTTGAATAGTATCAAACTTCTTGCCAGTCAAGATCATATGTTTCACAACTACATTCTCTAGATTAAGTCTATCAGTATAAGCATAAAGATCATAATATTTGTTCATTCTTGTAAAGTCACCATTCTCAATAATCTACTCATTAAGCTTTTCAACTTTTGGTTTCCAAGCTTTCTTATTTGTAGTGCCATCATCTTTAACCTCTACAATCTTTCTTGGAATAGGTTGCACTAGATTTTTATGCCTCTTTCCCGGTCCAGTGGCACTCTCCTTAACTCTTTTGCAAGGTGTGGAGGAAGTGGATCTAGTAGACATCTTTGTTTCTATGTCCTTCTCAGGTACTTCCACTTTCACCTTTACTTGTGGTTCTTCCTGTGGCACTACAATTGATGATAAAGGAGGGATAAACAAAACTTCCTTTTGTCCACTCTCTCTAATTGCTGCTGCTATCTTCTTTGCTACCAAAAACTCTCTCTTTGTCATTCTTGTATCTTTTAAGATTTTCTTAATGGTGCTCTCAACTCTCTTCTTAGACTATTTCTCTTCAATTAGAATCTTTGTGGAGTTGAAGTTCTCCTCAAAGGTTCCAAACCTGTTACACTGAGTGTCCAACTTACACTTCAGTAATCTACTAACATACTCTTTAGTTTCTACCTCAGATATTTCATAGCCAAGAGGGTCTATGAACTCTGTTCTAGGCTCTACTACTTCAATATAGGTAAGTTCAGTATCCACCATAAAACATATATCATCTTTGTATTTCTCAACAAGAGACTTAGGGATCCTTGATTTGCTAGACACAATATTTTGAAATGTCTTAATAACAAGTACTACACTTTCATTAACACTGTCAATAACATGCTTTTTCTATACTACATTAATCCTTTCCATTGTGGTTTTTCCATCATTCCAATCATTTCCTATGGTGTAAGGAAATCTCCTCAAAAGATGAAAGAACATGTATGTGATTAGAGATCAGAACTTAAACAGTGTATACTTAGTTTTCTTGATCTTCTCCAAGTTCTCAAACAATTGAATTCTAAGAATTTCACACATATCAACTGGTATCCTATCAACACACATAAGATAAGCTACATGTACCATTCCAGCTTCCATGTCATCTTCTCTTGAATTAGCACAAAACTTAGTAGTTAGGATCTTGCATATGTATCTCACATCAACTTTTTTGATCTTGCTAATCACAATTCCTCTACCATTATAGGATGAATTAGTGTTGTCAATTATTGTTTTCTCATGTTTTTCTCATTAAAAGGAATAGCTCCAATCTTAGATAATCCAGTGGCTTCATGAATCAAATCATCTATAATATCTATCACTCTATCCTCTAGCCAAAACCTTCCATTATGAATTCTACTCAAAATGATCTTAGTGCATTCTTCATTATCAAATTCATACTGTAATCCATATTTGAAAATTTCATTATGTTCTAAGTATTCAAAACCTTGTTTCAGTGTCATATCCTGATTGTACATCTTTTGATATTCATCTATAAAATCACTATCATTTACTATCTCTAGTTTGCATCCAAGATAACTTCTGACATTCTCTAAATGTAATACTCTATTTGGTACAGATGATAATGAAAACCTAGGGTCTTCTTCCAATGGTTCTACTAGTTCCCTTTTCAATTTAGGTCTATTCTTATCTCTGACATTGTGTATTAATGAAACATCCATGATTTCTTCAAATGCCTTTACTGATTGAAAGATTTGTCAAGTAAAATACCTCAATTTCACAATTTTAGGGCTTGCGTAGATTCAGCACACAATTCTTCTCCAAATCCTTGCAAAATGCTTTCTATCACTACTCTTTGATCTACTTGACACTTGAATTCTCTTTGATGATCAAATAATACCAATCATAACCTTTTATTGATTCAATCTCACTTAGATCTGACATCGCATTCAATACTTTTGCTGCTTCTTTCCAAAAAGTTGTCTCTGCTAACCTTCAAAACTTAAAACTTCTTGCGATCTTGCAAAATATAATATTTTTCTTTGTGCTCTTAACCATAGCATTATAATATCATAAACTACCTTGCATTAACTACGCAAGACTCAATTCATCATATATCTAATTCTATACTAAATCTAAGTTCCTATTCTACTGCAATTTACATGAATTAAGTACTTTGAGATAGGTCAGGTAAAGATTCATTCTTACCTTTCAATACTTCACCTTTCTGATTACCTTCAATGTTGAATATGTCTCCTTGATCTATGCTTTTGATAAACTTTACTTCATCTGAATTACTACAACATCATTTCTAACTGTTACTAGCATCTTCATTTCTTCTTGCATGATTCTTGGGGTTAGGATTAGGATGAAAAAATCTATTGTTCATTCTGCAAAACTTTGTTGTATGTCCAATCTTGTTACATATCTGACAAACAATTCCATTGTTTCCATATCTTGGTCCAGGTTGATTGATTTGTGATCTGCAGTTTCTAGCAATGTGTCCAACCTTGTTGCATCTATAACATACTACTCCACTTCTTTTGTTCATATCTTCAGTAAGTTTCTTATCTGCATTGTTAGTAATCCTAAACATTCTACTACCATCATTATTCTCAATAAATTTAGGTTTCCTACAATTAATAGCTCTATGTCCAAAACCATGACAATTGTAACAATAACCATTAAGAGGTTTAAATTGTTTACCTGTGCAATCTCTCTTCATAGGACCAATAGTATTACAAGAAAAACATCTACCTTTTAATTCTCTTTGCATACCTTTGGGTGATTCCTCTTGCTTTAGTGATTCTTCTTCTTTAGGTGTATCTTCAGATTTGTTGATCTCATCAGGCTTCTTCTCATCCATGCTTTCAGATATCTTTAGATCTGGTTCCTTGCCTTCATCATTTTCTTTGAAAGTGTTGAATCCAAGACCAGTCTTATCATAGAATGGTTTCTGATAGGACATTTTTTCATCAATCTTCTCACTAGTTGAATATAGCCTTTCAAGTTGTTTGGATTGAGTCAGTTCACCTTTCACAATCTTATTGTATTTCTCAAGTTCATCATACTGCAAATCAACTTTCTCAAGTTTAGATGTTACTTTAGAAAGTTTAGATTTCAGTCCTTAATTTTCAGTCTTTAGACTTTCATTCTTAGATTTTAGATTTGCTTCATTCTTGCCATTTGCATCTTTCAAACTAAGCTTCAAATTTGCTATCTTTAATTCATGCTTAAGGATCTCATTTTCTTTTTCCATATTGTCATCACAATCTTCAACAAAAACTTTGGATTCTTTTTTAGATCTCAGATCTTCCAATTTGTTTTTCAGTTTCTCAATGAGGTTCTTCACATCATCATACTTTCTTTTCAAAGTATCTTTTTCAATAGTAAGCAAGTCAATCTATTCAAGAGCTTCTTTAAGATTATTCTGTATTTGATCCATATCCATAGAGATCTTACTCAAGCTACTAGGCTTTCCTTGAATGATTCTTTTATGAGTAACTAAGCTCTAATACCAATTGTTAGAAATAGGGAATACTGAGAGGGGGGGTGAATCAGTATTCTACAAACTTTATCTTTTGCCCAATTATGGATATAACAGATTATCTTTATACATGCATAACATAACAAGCTAAACAACATGCATAACAATAAAGAACTCATAACACATTATTTGTTCTCGAGGAAACCCTAGCCAAGGGAAAACCCCGGTGGGGATGGTACCCAGAAAGATCCACTAATCAAAAGTATCATGTTAAGGATGTTGACCCTGTTAGGAGTCTATTACAAGCATATAGTGTATCAGTCCTGATTAAGGGACTATAGGCCTTGTTAGAAGCCTCAACCCTGTTAGGAGTTGTAGTACAAAATTTGATTACCAGATGAGCCCACTGCCCAAACAAGTAATGTACAATATACACTGATTACAAAATAGGTTAAGGTACATAACCTTATACTACTTGCATCAATATCACTTCACTACTCTTTCACTATCGCTATTACATATGCTTCATATACTTCACATTATACTACTACAATTACTTGTTGCTTGTCTCTACTTTTCTTACAATTACAATTACATTTACATTTGCATTTATACCAATAGCTTTATCCAAGAGTTAACATCTAGGATGTCATCCCTTTATATTATTAAGTCATTATTTTGATAAACAAAATAATCCCTTAACTCTTTACTAGTTTTGTCTTCATATTATGTCCTGTCGGCTTCACACTATCTTCGGTAAAATTGTCATAACTTCTTCTGTACATGCCGTATTGACTTGCACTCTAAGATGGGTGATAAATAGACATCATAGAGTCTATTTTCAAGTGTGAAAGCATTGAACTTACTCCAGTCGATGTCGCAAACAAAAATTGTATCCAGGTTCACTAGTAAAACACTGTCTCACACTTAGACAAATTTGCAATGCGCTCTGTCATACTTTCTCTCTGACTTGTGCGATCTTCATAAGGATCATATGCTGCCATAATGACAACATCTATGTAATCAACTGAACCAAATTTCCAACAGACCCAATGCCCATCCATTTCATGTTCATGATGGTTCTAATTTTGCATCTTGTGGTAGGAGTCAATTTTGATTTTGCTCCTTACTTGGCTGACTGTATTCACAATGGACTAACTAGCATTGAAAAGGCTAAGGTGGATCAACCCTTTGGGTGGTACTCACTATTTATTCACATGTTCTTGTTTAAATGAGAGTCTTTCTTTGGGAAAGAAATGAATTTGGTAAAGCAGAAGGATGGGGAGGAGCTACCAGTGAAACTATGGAGCATGGACTTGTCTTGTGATAGAGCTGATGCTAATTTCATGAGATTTGATAACGTGTTTTCTTCAAGAATGAGGACACTTCTCTCACATCAAAACCCTAGGATCCCAAAGGCCCTATTAGATTTTATCAGACCCAAGTAGTTTTCTCCTGAGCTAAAAATTGTACATAATTGGGCAGATATTATCTTATACCATGTCTCGACAGTTTTTAGGGTTTATGGTTTTAGAGGGACACCACATATTTTTCCATATCAAGTTCCCTTGAGGATTGGCCTTGAAGAGATACTATTTGAGATTGGTTTCTTGTAGGAAAGGGAGTTGACAAGAAGAGGCATAGGTACTATTTTTCCAGCCTTTACTATGGAAAGTCATTTTCTGATTGGAAAGGGAGGTTGGGTACAATTAGGAAACTTTTTGAAACCCTTGGGAATCAGGATATCAGTTGATATATTTTATGATCTAGAAGGATTTTATCAGATGTTCAGATTGAGGGTAAAGGCAGGGAATATGGCCCATCAATTCCACTTCCTAGAAGACATCATTAGAAATGAATACTCTCTCCAAGAGCAGGAGATTACAAAAGTGAAGTGGTTATTTTACAAAAGGACCTTAGATTTTGTAAATCATTTTGATAGAAAATACAACCCTCTAGGGGATATCAGGCCTTTTGGTGAAAAGATAAATAAACTAATGACACACTTTGAGGAAATCATGGGTGTTTTAAATGAGAAGAAGTCTAGAGTGGTTGAGGCCAATCCTAATTAGGCTAGTGTTGTAATGAAGAGAATTGTGTCTATCCCAACTATAGCCCCAGGAGCTTATATTCTGCAACTAAGGGCAGGGTATAGTGTGGTGAAATCTAGACATGATGTGGATGATAAGGGTAAGAAGTTAGAAGAAATACCCTCACCACCTAAGGTTTGTAAGATATATAAGAGGCCTGCATTTGAGTCTCTAGATGACCCTTCACCTAAGAGGAAAAGAATTGAAGATACTACCCAATCAAGTGAAGAGGCATACTCACCCTCTTAGTCCCCACTCCAATTTTTGAATGAGGAAGAGGTAGCAAAACAATTGGTTCAGCTAGGTAGTGTGGGAGATGTTGTTCTGACTAATGCTGAGCTACAAGAGGGAATGCCAGAGGAACTAGATGAACCTCCTATGGATCTAACAGCGGCAAAATTTGAAGGTAAGGAGATTGATCTTGTAATCAAGGAGTCCTGTAGTAGATTCTTATCAAATGATAATTTTGTAAAGTCTAGGGAATTTGTACAATTTTCTTGGAGAATGAGCATATCAGATTTTGAAAGAAAATATGAGAAGATAAGAGTAGAACAACCTGATAAAGAGGATTCTTCCATTAGAGAGGAAATAAAGAAAGAAATGTTAGATAATTTTGGCAAGATTAGCCTTGAAGAGGGAAGAAAAATGATAATGGATGCTGGTGTTCTAATTTTCCCAGAGTGGGATATTGTAGATGCAGTTGTTTTTGATGCAGTAAGGAAAATAACTGATATTGCTTACAACATAGAAGAGGATGACGTTGGAGCATCTAAGGGATTGGTCTTCAGTGATGACCATGTTTCTCTTGTAATGTGGTTATTACAAAAGTAGAATAAAACAAAGAAGAGTGAAGGACAAAGTATTGACTTGGTGGGTGGTTTAATGGTTAGGAGGGTGAGTGAGACCCTAGTGGTGGAGGCCATTGACATAATTGTACATGAAGAAATTTTTCCAAAGGCCACAACATTAAAGGACAAACAGGTTATGGATGAGCTTAGGCTCAAATGTGAAAAGCTTATGATGCTGAGAGGAGAAAAAGTAGTGAGTTAATGGGGAGGCTTACTAGGATAGGAGACAAATCACCTTTGCAATTGGAAATAGGTGAGTCTTCAACAAAAATGATCACATCATCACATGAACCATCACCTATTTCAAGCCCAATAATCTATATTCCCCCTCTCACATGCCCCTTGATGCTCAATTTGAAGAGGAGTTACAAGATGAGAAGGAAAAGCTTAAGGCCTTGGAAGTAGAAGTTGTGAGAAGGTATGAGGAGTAGATTAATGGCACCATTCTACATCTTCTTAGTACTATGGACACTAGGTTTGTTTATTATAGGATTTCTAAGCTTTTAGATATTTTAAATTCTTTTAAAGAAGATAATTATAAATTAGAGGAGATCCTGCATAAGTGGACTAGTAGATAAAATAAAATGGAGGAGATATACTTAGAAGATAAGGATGAGACACAAGTATATGCTATAGTGGAACAAACCTATGATCATACAACATGACTATTGGAGTTAGATATTTCTAGGGACTCTGTGCAAAGTGAGTCTAGATTCCTTCTTTTGGAATATTCTAGTAAAAGTTTTGATCTATTCGCATGCATTTTGAAAGTCCTAAAAGAGATCAAAACCTAAGAGGAATGGATGGAGGAATTGGATGCATCCCTCACCTCAAAGATCAATAATATTATTGTTAATGATGATAACTACTTATTCGATAGGGTAATTGAGGAAATAGTGACTACAAGGATGTATTTTGATTCCTTGGGAATGAAGGCAAAATAGTTAAAGGAAAGGTGTAAGCACCTGATTGAAGAGGATAAAAAGGTTTTGTAGTTTGAATGGTCAAATGATGTTATTTTCAATGAGTGGGCATCAAAGTTCAGTCAAGAAGTGACAAGTGTCTAGGTGGGGCCAAAATCAACACAAGAATGATTCTCTTGATTGTGTGGTTGCCTTGCTTTTCGTTAGAGGAGAGTTTTTTATAGTGAACTTTTGTCATGTTGTGGAAAATTATTGTATATCCTATTGTAATGTGACATGTGTACCTTCCTATGTTTTGAAGCTTGTTTCAGCCCTATTCTATAAAGGGTTTCCAAGGCTGGGAAGAAGGGTCTATTTTTTTATTTTTTTGAAAGCACTCTTGTGTCATAGTAGGTTGGTCCATACTGTGTACAGTGACAAAATATTAATGTCTATATTTTTTATTTTTTTTCAAGATTTAATGAAGAAAGATGTTATTCTTTGTCTCTGAGTTATTTTGTCAAGTTTTGCAAAGCAATATAGTGAATGTACCTTTCTCAAAGAGATTAATACAAAAGCATTGTAAGAATATTTGTGTCAAAAATCTTATCACCTTTTATTATTGTTTTGTTGATTTTATGACTATTTGAGAAAGTCTTGAATTTCATTTGCAACTTTTCTACCTTGTATGGTATTTCATTGTTGCTATTGGATCAAGGAATTGAGTAAAATGCTTCTATGATTTGATAAGATCACAAAATATCGTAAAGGATTTTATAAGTATAAGGTTTTCTGATCACAACTGGTATATTTACTTACAAAGTGAGAAAATAGATCACAATATCCATTATAACTCTGTGACTATGTGATAATAACAAATGGATAAGGCACTAGTCAGTATTTAAGCAGTTAGGCAAATGTTCTAATGTTGTTCAAGGAAAAAACCAAAATTAAAATCAAATTTAATCATCAAAAGAAAGAAAGAAAGGCTTAAAGAATGGTCATATCCAATTTGAAAGAATGTTTAATTTAAGTAGATTAGAGCCTCAATTCATTCAATTCATTATTATGTTTTTTTCTAATGCCTCTGCATACATTATTGTCAATAGTCAATCTAGTGCTTTCAAATTTCCCAAGTCCATTCAATAAGGTTGTCATTTGTATCTATTATTTATGATATTATTAATTCATAAATTTAAAATTGTAAAACTTATGGCAATATATGAGGTAGGATAACACATCTCTACATTGTAAATTGCATGAGAGAGACCTATGACAACAATTTCTAATAGCACCAACATCCAAAAGCATATCAGGATTTCATCAATTTTGGAGAACTACATCACTTTCCCTCGCAAATTCACTAAAACTATTCATTGAGACAATGATTTTACAATAGTGTATTGGGTAAAGAGAATTATCCATTCTTACAATCTTGTAGATGGCCACTTAAACTTCATATTTTTATTTTAATAATCTTCAAGGTGGGCACTAATATAAAATTGTAAAGGTGAGCATGATTATAGCTTAATTGTAAGGTAGGAACTTCCTTAGTGACTTCGATTTTAGATCAACACATTCATAGGAAGATATTTCCAGAGCAATGTTGATAAAATGCATAGAATTTCATGTTCAACATTTTCATTGAGCTACTATTTTTTTTCTTTTGCATGTTTCCATTTGTTTTGCACTGATATGTTCATTTCAAGTACATGAGGTCTTTTTTTGTGCATGTGTTAAGGTGGACTAAATGTTTCTACAGCACTTGATGATGGCAAGATGCAAACAAAAAGTCTAAGAAAATAATAGTGATTAGACCATGTTTTCCAAATTGTAAAGATCTATTTAATAATAGAAAATAAACATGGTTGACTATTAGATGCTTGTATATTGGCTAGAGAAGAATTGGTATAATCCTACCATAAGATATATATAAAAGAATTAATAAATTGTATGATCCGTTTAGTATAGATATTAGCTATGGAAAATGTTACATGCTTAAAGGTATTATTTTCAATCTATGCATTTATTATAGACTTGCTAGGTTTCGGCATGAGAGAGAAACAACAAGTTTTTCCACCTTGATTCATTCAAGATGCAAGTTTGACAAAATTTAGCATAACATTCTACATGATTTCTATATTTTCCGTAGAACTTTTTTGCTCAACTCAATTAGTTTTAGGCCCAACTTGTTTTAAAAAGTTAAACATAATTAAAGACCCTAAAGACTAAAGTGTCGAACAATCATATTTGTGTTCATGATTCATTTGAGTAGAGTCAATTTCTTTTAAAACCCAATGATTTATTTAACTTCATTCTATAAAAACCCCAAATTTATTCAGTCATGAGAAAATTTATCTAATTGGGTACCCCATCTAGGTATAATAGAGAGATTAGTCCATTAGAATAAAGGAGTTTGCATCTCATTCCAAAATTCAGTGAGAATTGTAGTTCTTGTTTTTAATTTATATTATTCTAAATTGGAACCCATAAAAATCCAATTTATTATGAAATGCAGTTTTCCAATTTGTTAAAGTGCAAACCAGAAATGGGCCTAAGGAGCAGTGGACCAAATCTATACTTGAAGTTGAAATCATTTATTACCTATGACTTCTAACTAATAATGTTCTCTGATATCCTCTAATTTCTAATGAACTTAGACTCTAAATATAAGAAGCTATTATTCTTATTTTTAAAGGCTTATATGGCATCTTAACACAAATTGTCTAAAGACCCAAAATAAAAATCCTGCAAACTTCTGGAACCTCAAAAAATTATTTGATGAACATTATGTATAATTATTAATTATTCATAGCATGCTCCAGCATAATTTTTGTTATAAGGATAATGATTCTATATCTAAAATGCATTTCATATGGAAAACAAAATCTAGCTATTAAATATTCACCAAATAAATCATAACAAATTGTTGTGATAAAAGAAATTAGTTCACTTTAAAAGGTAATAAATTCAATCCATACCTAGCGTGAAGATCAAATAGACACATAGAGCATAGTAGAGGGAGTATCAATGTAGCCCCTTGTTGTTGAATATAGTACCTCTGTGAATGTAAAATGTTTGCAAACAACACCTCGATGGAAGGGCCTATCGACCTTCTTCCAAAGAATAGGTAAATAATTTTGATGTGGTTCTTGAGTCCTAAACCTTCCTATCTCAATCCAAAATTAAGGTTTGGTTGAAATCTGTCTATTTGGAAGCATTAGAGATGGAATTTTTATAAGTTTTCGATAGAGTTATAGGTTTTAGGATGCACATTTATAATCTTGTGAAAAAACCTTGCCCCTATCACCACCAATACCCTCAAAAGAGAGAAGCCAAGATCATTCATAGAGTTGAATTTATGCAACTCAATCAGATTTATTTCTACAATTACAATAGGTTTGGGGAGATAGCTATGCTAATAGCTTCATTGTATGGTCAAGTGGTAATTAGAGAAAAATATTCTACGCCTATTAATGACTATATAAAGATATTAGGGTTTCAATTTGGTTTGCTATCATTGTTTTTTGTTTGCAGTCCCCTGTGTTATGGCTTGCTTTGTTCTGCTTCCTACAATTCTTTACCCACCATTTTGATTGACTTACATTGGAAATTTTTCTCTCGCGTCAGCTAAAACCCTACCCACAACATTCCACAATGTCTGTGACATTCCAATATTCTCATTACCTAATGAACTTTCCTTCCCACTATTTTTTTCATTACCTTTCTAATTTTCTTCATTAATTATATCTATTGTTGGTCTATGGTGACTGATCAAGGAAGTACTATACACTCTCCATGTATCCTCATCAGGGTTCAAGGTCGGGCCCCGAGTGGGGGTTTGGGGGTGGCAACCCCTGAGAAATTGTTTTTGGGGATTTTTTTTGCTATTTTTGGGATGACATGTTGTAATCAATTCTAACCCTAAAGTGTAAAAAATATTGTATAACAATGGCTTAGGGTTATGGATTTCATAATGTATGTTTTTAGTAGCTTCTTGTAGTGGTATTGAGTTGTAAGAGAATGTAGATTGCAATCAGGTTGTAATCATTGGATAATAAGAATATTGGACTCGCTATTGGTGGATGTGGCCCAGGGATTGGGTGAACCGTGTTAAATCTTTGTGTCTTGTGTTCTCTTATGTGTGGTTTATTATTTTTTGATATTGGTTATATTTGCATGTAACTATTATTTTTTGCCTTGTTAATCCTAACAAGTGGTATCAAAGCGAGGTTGTTTTTTAGTTATCCTCTGTAGGAAGATCTCATAGTTTAGTGAGAGTCTCATGGTTGAGTGCGATCAATGGAAGATGATGGAAAGATGAAGGTTGAGAAGTTTAATGGGCAAAACTTTCAGTTATGGAAAATGAAAATGGAGGACTATCTATATCAAAAGGATCTATGGCGACCATTGGAAGGAAAATCCAAGAAACCGTCAATAATGATGATGAGGAATGGGATATTCTTGACAGAAAGGCACTTGGAAGTATTTGATTATGCCTAACACAATCAATGGCTTTTAATATTACAAAAGTGAAGATAATTGAAGAGTTGATGGAAACCCTAGTAAGGTTGTATGAAAAACCCTCTGCTTCAAATAAGGTATTTCTCATGAAGCGCTTATTTAATATGAAGATGGCATAAGGTGGATCTGTTACTAATCATTTGAATGAGTTTAATATGGTTACCAGTCAATTATCTTTAGTAAATATTATTTTTAATGAAGAAGTTAGGGCTCTCTTGATTTTGTGTTCTTTTCCTGAAAGCTGGAATGGCTTGCTAATGGTTTCTAGTAACTTTGTTTCTGGTTCTAATACCCTAAAATTTGATGATGTTATCGGTGTGATTTTGAGTGAGGAAAATCATAGGAAAAGCTTATGTGGATCTACATCCAAAAGTGTCTTGACCACACAAAGCAGAGGCATAACAAATGAGAGAGGAATTTTTTTTGGAAATCATGTTAAATCAAGAGGAAAATAAAAGGGAAAGAGGTATGAATCCAAAGGACCAAATGATTACTGGTACTATGGAAAACCAGGTCATAAGAAGAAAGATTGCTGGTCTTGAAAGAAAAAAGGAGACAAACAAGAAGGTAACAAGGAGGCAAATGTGGTAAGTAATAAATCCAAAGAGGATGTTTTTCTTCTTTCTTTAGAAAGTGTTGATGATTCATGGGTTTTAGATTCAGGGGCTTCATTTCATTCTAGACCCCATAGAGATTATTTTCTTGATTATGTGCAAGGAGATTTTGGGCTAGTTTATTTGGGAGATAATGAACCCTGTCAGATTGTTGGAAAGGGAAAAATTAAGATTAAGTTGCAGAATGGGAATCATTGGCTACTACAAGAGGTAAAACATGTTCCAAGGCTGAGTAGGAATTTAATTTCAGTAGGGAAACTGGGTGATGAGGGTTGCACAGTTACTTTTAATGATAGAAATTGGAAGGTTTCAAAAGGTTCCCTAGTAGTAGAAAAAGGTGTTAAAGTAGGCACCTTATATCTTTGTATAGGTCATATTGTTCTTTCTACTTTAATTATTTCAGAGAAAAATGAATGTTCAAGAACAATTGTTGCAATTGAGAAGGAAGAACATCAAACAGTTGTTGTAGAGTCTGGCGCAACACTATGGCACAATAGACTTGGGAAAATGAGTGAAAAAGGTATGAAATTACTTCAATCAAAGAAAGTTATACCAGATCTGAAATGTGTCAATATGGATTTTTGTGAAAGTTGTGTGTATGGAAAACAAAAGAGAGTTAGTTTTGTGAAGAGTGGGAAGGAAAAGAAAAATGAGAAATTAGAGCTTGTACATACAGATGTATGGCAGCCAGCTTAGGTATCTTCTCTTGGTGGCTCTCTGTATTATGTTACATTTATAGATGATGCAATAAGAAAAGTGTTAGAGTTTTAGGTGACTCTACAACACCCCCAAGATCAAATACAAAACCAAGATAACTTCCACAAGAGATTGGAAAGACAATTACATTAAGATGCAAGAATGATATTATTGATCATGGACATGATTAAAATGTACATAATAGGCCTCCTTATATAGGAAAGGAGATAAGAGACAATGATAAGGAGCTGATAAGCTATCACGTATGCTAGATGTAATCACATGTCCACCAAATGTGGATCATCCTCCATTATGCAATAAAGTATGTGCAATGGATTAGGATGATAATGTGATAAGAGCACAAAAAGTGGATCTCACACACAAAGAGGTATGTGATGAAAACTATCACACCTAAAGTGGAAATTCTCCTACACCATGCACTTGAATGAGGTGCACACTCCTAGGTGTCTCAATCACTAACTACTATGCAATACATTATCCTAAGTAAGATTAAGTTAAGTGTAATTAGGAATATTTAATTACACCAACACCCCCCCTTAAGTGCAACTTAGGGGAATGCACTTAAACTCACAATGCAAGATGGGACCCGGCAACTAGGCCAAGTTAGGTACCCATGTACAAAATGCAATACATGAAATGCATAACTCTCATAAAGTGGAGAAAGAGGGAAAACCTCATGGGAAAAACCCACCCCCAAAAAGAGAGAAGAAAACAAGATGCATGGATGGATGGAGTGCTCAAGACCCCCTAAGAACTACATACATCATGTATATACAAATAATTATCCCCCCATAAGAAGGATAGTTGGAGACATGATATCCCCCCCATAATGAATAATCTCCTACAAAAATGGTGAGTGCTTGAAGACAAAGTATATTCCAATGACTACAAACAACATTTCTCCCCTTGGGAAGAAGATATACCAAGTACAAATGTAGGTGTGGTTCCCATTCTGGATAGGAACTAGGAAGTGGAATCCAAATGAAGTATGATGATGATGCCATGAACCAATCCATATCCAAATGAAAGAAGGAAGAAGGTCTCCAAATATGCATCTTTGAAGACTGAATAGGCCTCTCCAATCTCAAATAATCTATCACATCATGTGACAAACCAAGTGAAGAAGAAGAATCAAGAATGTCAATCTCCAAAGAATGTGAAGAAGTATCTCCAACTATGATGAAACTGTCATCAAAGAGAAGATAAACCCCCTCAAGTATGTCTCCCGAATCTGAAATATGAGACTCCACAAATAATGAACCAATATCTGGCAAGTAAGAATCCCAATCAGGAAGACAAATAGATATCTCTTGCAATGAATCACTAGAATCACCAACAAGAGATGATTGTGTGATCTCAACTAGATAAGTAGGAGCTATAGGGGGAGCCACTGGATCATCCTCACTCTCAATTGCTACAAATTCTTCAATTGCATCTAAAGTATAATCATCATAGGGAATATTATCTGCATCATCAAGAGGAATGAGGCAATTTGAAGCAACATCATCTAGGAATGGAGGAACATGTGGATCACCAAAAATCTCCCAAATGATTGTCCAAATTATGTGTGGACATTGAACACCTCTAAATTTGGGGTAGATGTCATAGAAGAGACACAAACTGATGCTACCAATAATCAAATTTATAATATGAGCATTCTTTTCTTCCCAAACATATTGCTTCCCTTGTGACTTTGGCTCAGGAATGAGTCCATAAAGATGAGGCAAGAGATTAAGCCATCTACAATGTGTGATGATTCCTTTTGCCCATGACTCATAATTATCTTTATTCAAAAGTAGTACCACAAGATGTGTTTCATAACCCATGATTACATTAATGATACACTTCTCTCATTACAAATTGAGATCAACAAATTATTACACTCCAAAATCAGGCTATAATAGACTTAGATCATTATGCAAAAAAACAAGCTAATTAAGGCTTATGCATTACAAATGAAAAAACTAAGCCAATTTTTGAAAGTATAGTTTCTGGTCACAATCACTAAAATCTGATTCTAGATTTGGAAAATACAGAAAAAATTATGCACTTTCAAAAAAAATTGCACCTAAAAGGGAGTTCATATGAGCTCAAATGAGGCCTTGGAAGTTGCAAAAATTGAGATTTGTGATTTTTAGAAAAATTCAAAAATAGAGATCAAAAACCACCTAAACCATTGTGTAGATCATGAAATTCTACCCCAAAACAAAAAAAATTGCTCGAAAAAAGAAGTCCAGATGACTAAGATATCGCTGTTTGAAAATCGCCTCTGAAATTATTTTTTCTAAATCGTCGCCACCGCACTTCCAAAATTCAAATAGCTCTAGATTTGGCCTCGGGTGTCCGATTTGGATGAAACAAAATTTGATTTATGAGTTTTTGGACCTCCTTAATATGATGCCAACCTCTGATTTGCACCAGCAAGCACCAATATTGACCTACAATAGAAAGTCACAAAATACAAAACCCCAAATTTTCTCCAAATAGACTATGCAATGGTGATGTCCAAATACCTTTATTCTACACCCACAATTGAATCAAGCCAAGATTTCACTTCTTGAGAAGAGGTCTTCACACCTTGAGAGCTCTGATACCATGTTAAAGTTTTAGGTGACTCTACAACACCCCCAGGATCGAATGCAAGACCAAGATAACTTCCACAAGAGATTGGCAAGACAATTGCATTAAGATGCAAGAATGATATTATTGATCATGGACATGATTAAAATGTACATAATAGGCCTCCTTATATAAGAAAGGAGATAAGAGACAATGATAAGGAGCTAATAAGCTATCACCTATGGTAGATGTAATCACATGTCCACCAAATGTGGATCATCCTCCATTATAAAATAAAGTATGTGCAATGGATTAGGATGATAATGTGACAAGAGCACAAAAAGTGGATCTCACACACAAAGAGGTATGTGATGAAAATTATCACACCTAAAGTGGAAATTCTCCTACACCGTGTGCTTGAATGAGGTGCACACTCCTAGGTGTCTCAATCACTAACTACTATGCAATGCATTATCCTAAGTAAGATTAAGTTAAGTGTAATTAGGAATATTTAATTACACCAACAAAAAGAATGGATTTATTTTCTTAGACAAAAATCTGATGTATTTCAAACTTTTAAGAAATGGAAATGCTTGGTTGAGAATGACACTGGTAAAAGGATAAAATGTCTCAGATCTAATAATGGTGGTGAGTATCGCAGTACAAAATTTGTAGATTATCGTTCCTCTAATGATATTCATAGGCAAAAAATTGTACCAAGGACTCCACAAGAAAATGGAGTGGTTGAACACATGAACATGACAATATTGGAGTGTGCAAGGAGTATGAGGTTTCATGCTAGTCTATCCTTAAACATGTGGGCATAGGCTATTAATATAGTTGTATATTTAATAAATAGAGGTCCCTCTACTCCTTTAGATTATGGTATTCCAAAGGAAGCATGGACTGGTAAGAAGGTGAGTTATTCTTTTCTTAAAACTTTTGGTTGTGAAGCATTTGCACATATAGACTCTAGAAATAGAACCAAGATGGAAGATAAATCTAAGAAATGTGTATTTGTTGGATATGGCATTGATGAATTTGGTTATAGGCTTTCAAATTTTGAAAATCATAAAATTGTAAGAAGAAGAGATGTCATATTCAATGAGAAAGTGTTGTACAAAGATATGTTGCAGCAACATGAGAAGAAATAAAATGATTATGTAGTATTGGATGGTACTCCAATAGATGATGTTTCAATAGTTCCTTATGCTCTGCAACAACGTCAACAACAAATACCACAAACCCCAGTGAATGTTAGATGATCAACAAGGTTAAGTAGACCTCCAGAAAGATTTTCTCCCTCTTTGTATTCTATTTTATTAATAGATGTTGGCGGACCAGAAGGATATGATGAAGTTGTGCAATTGGATACAAAGCTTTAGTGGGAGTTTTCAATGGATGAAGAAATGGCCTCCTTACTAAAAAATCAAAATTAGGATTTATGATGAGATATTTTCTCTAGTTGTTAAAATGAGATATTTTCTCCAGTTGTAAAAGGATTTGCACAGAAAAAGAGCATTTATTTTGATGAGATATTTTCTCCACTTGTTCAAATGATTTTTATTTGTACTATTTTAAGTATTGTGGCTACGGAAGATTTGCATTTAGAGTATCTTGATGTTAAAACAACTTTTCTTCATGGTGATTTGGATGAAGAAATATATATGGAACAACCACAAAGATTTGAGGTCAAAGGTAAGGAACACTTAATGTGCAGATTGAAGAAAAGTTTATATGGCTTGGAGCAAGAACCTCAGAAATGGTATCTTAAATTTGACAATTTTATGCATGAGCATGGATATACTAGGTGTCATTCAGACCATTGTATTTATTTTAAGAGGTTGGATGATAATAACTATATTATTTTATGTTTATATGTTGATGATATGCTTGTATTTGGGTCTAACATTATTTTATGTTTATATGTCATTTTCTATGAAGGATTTGGAGGTAGAAAAACAAATCCTTGGTATGAAAATATGCAGAGATAGGAAGAATGGATAATTGACTCTATCTCAGGCTGCTTATATTGAGAAGGTGTTGCAACATTTCTTTATGGAGAATGCCAAAGTTGTTAGCACACCTTTGCCTAGTCATTTAAAATTGACTAAAAAGACATGTCCAAAGATACCAGAAGAGGAGACTAAAATGTACAAGGTACCTTATGCTTCAGTTGTATGAATTTTAATGTATGCTATGGTATGTACTCAACTAGATATTGCACATGCAGTGGGAGTTGGTAGCAGGTATATGAGTCATCCTGGGATTGACCATTGGAATGAAGTCAAGTGGATTCTCATATATTTGAGAGGAACATTGAGTAAATGTTTACATTTTGGGGGTACTACTACTAATTTACAAGGCTATGTTGACTCAAATTTGGTAGGGCATCTTGATACTAGGTAGAGTACTACAAGATGTGTATTTATTATTGGTGGGACAACAATGAGTTGGATTTCTCGGTTACAAAAGGTGAATTATTTATCCTCTACTAAGGTAGAGTATATTGTTGCTACAGAGGCAACTAAGGAGATGATGTGGCTTCAATTCTTCATGGAGGAATTGGGACACACAAAGATGGACAATTATTTTTTATAAATAGCCATATTTCCATTCATCTTGCCAAGAATTCTTCTCTCCATTCAAAGACAAAATACATACAGTTGTGGCACCATTTCATTCGGTCAATTTTGGATGATGGATAGTTAAAGATGGAAAAGATACATATGTTTATGAAGGTAGTAACAAGGGAGAATTTGAACTCCTGTTCAGCTTTGGTTGGTCTTCTAGACTGAACATAATAAAGGAATAGTTGAGTCAGGGGTGGTTCGATCCAATGGGAGCCTGATATGGTAGTGGTATTGCTACAAGATCAGTCTCCAAGTGGGAGATTATTGTTTAGCGTGGAGTCTGATCGATCACCAAGTGGGAGATTATTGGCCTATGGTGATTGATTAGGGAAGTACTATACACTCTCCATGTATCCTCATCAGGGTTCAGGACCGGGTTGGGCCGAGCCTCAAGTAGGGGTCATGAGAAATTTTTTTGGGGTATTATTTTTGGCAATTATTGGGCCGACATGTTGTAACTGACTCTAACCCTAAAGCACCAAAAATTTTGCATAAAAATGGCTTAGGATTAGGGATTTCATAATGTATGTTTTTAGTAGCTTCTTGTGGTGGTATTGAGCTATAAGAGATTGTGGACTGCAATCAGATTGTAATCACTAGATAGTAAGAATATTGGACTTCTTGTTGGTGGATGTAGCCCAGGGATTGGGTGAACCATGTTAAATCTTTGTGTCTTGTGTTCTCTTTTGTGTGGTTTATTATTTTCTAATATTGGTTATATTTGCATGTAACTATTATTTTCTACCTTGTTAATCCTAACATCTATTTTTTTTGCTAGAGAAAAAAGTAAATATATTAATTAAAAAATTTAGAAAAAAAAAAAGTTAAAGATAAAAGATTTTTTTGTCTCAAACATGTCTTAAACCATGTCACTATGCAATATCAGATGTTGTTATGATTTTTCCAACATTCTACTTATTTGAAGGATTTGAAACTTTTTGTACTTTAGTCCCCAAAGTTGACTTCATAATAGAGGTCCTTATCAAATTCAAATTTATTGTATAAAACTTTGAATTCTTTGCCCTTTCCAGAATTCTCGAGGTCCTCTCCAAACAATCTTTATCATCCATGCAAGTAGTTGTTATAGTTATATGCTAAAACTCAAGATGCCTCATGCCATCAAACTAACACACAAACCCTCTCTTGTTAGCTTTGAATCCATTAATAATTAATAAACCCTCCTTTTATTTGTGTGACTAATTATTTAGTTGTGTTTTTAGTTATTTATTTAGTCAATTTTCTTGTGTTCCTTTTGGAATATTTTTAGTAGTCACATGGTAGTTTTGGAATCACTGCCATCTATATTTTCTTCTCATTGTTTTAAGATATTTATTCCACTATTCATTAAAATTTGCATACCTCTCTATTTTCATTATGTCACTTTCTCACTATTCATAGTTCTTCATCATTGTCTTTTATTAGCCTCGAATTCTTTGTGCCCTTCATAGAAATGGTTTAATATACATCTTTTCTACCTTGTCAATACAAAAAAATGCCTTTAGACCTTGGAATTATAAGCACTATCTCAAGCATAATAGACCTTGGCATTATAAGCACTATTACTCATTTTTTGTTCTAACAAAAATTGATTGGACTATATTTGCATGCCATCTCTATTATTCTTATGACCCATGCATTGCTGCTCCTAACCTTTACATCCTCTTGAAGGCTCCAGGGTAAGCATCATCTTATGAATCCAAACATGACATTTTCTTTTGAGTTCCTAATTGATAGAAGTCAGGAAATCCTCATAACTTGTTGAATAGGCCTACAAAACTTTGAGACTCTATAGTGTCACCTCTACATGTAAGATAGAGGTTTTTCCCCACTCCAAAGAGAATTGACTTAAATGTAGACACATACAACTAAATATGCATTTAATTTAAAAGAAGTATATAAACCAAGTACAAACTCAATCAAACATTGATAGCAATGCCTTAATGCTAAATAATCAGTTATACATAAAACATGGTGAAGTCAACTAACTTCCATATTGATAAGAAGTTGTTCCTTCTTGTAGCATTGATCTGCATGTCTAATGTATGCCTCTTTTAGAAGATTATTATTGTTTCTTTATCATACAAAATAATGAATCACTATTTAAAAGACTGAGTCAATACTTGTAGAAATATAAACAAGTAAAAGTTGGTCAGAAAAATCAATTTAAAATTTTTAATTTCAACTTTTACTTGTTTATATTTCAAATTTTAAAGGACTGTCACCTTTACCAAGTGGACAAATCTTGTAGTACTATTCTATTAGCCTCACATTCTACAAATGCTTCCAAATCAGTCACCAACCTAAAAATCATAAAGATGTGCTTGTCATGGTACTACTTGTAATTTGTATTATCCTAATGCAGCATGGTTTACACTTGCTATTAAACATGCTCAATGAATTAAAAATATTTTTCAAAATCCTTTCGAGACAAAGGATTTACTACCATTGATGGAGGAACATGAAAAATACATCAATGGGCGCAATTTTTGGAAACTCATGCAAACCTAAAATGAGTTGTTTGTCGCAGTGTTGTCTAGAGATTTTTCATAGGTCTATTGAATATAAGAAACACTTCATCCCAAGTGGAGTATTTATGGAACTTGTACACCCTACAAAGATGCACTATAACTTTGTTAAAAACATACATTTTCCTATTAATATCATTAATGTGGGGATGGAACACAATTCAACTTTCTATTTAGCATACACCAAAGTGCTTTCCAAATACTGCTCAAGTGCCTCCAATCTCTATCTGAAATGATAGATTCTAGAAAACTAAAGTGAATCGATACATTCTAAAACTATAAATGAGCTATTTCCAAAGATACTATACTCTAAGGGATTTAGGACAATAGGGGAGGGACTTGGATGTTTTGAGCCTTGAGCGATTCATTGCAATATTCATTCACCAAATTCAACAACATAACATCTTTGAAGTTCAAATGAAACAGATAGTTTTGCACTCTTAGTATCCCACAAAACCAAAGCCACATAACTAGCTTTCACCTTGCACAATATGCAATAGAGAATAAAAGTCGCAGAACCAACTTTCATCCTGCACTATGCAATAGAAATTATAGGCATTTCATAATTTCAGCTTACCCGCCCTGGAGAATACTGACATCTTAGGTCGGATTTGGAAAAAGACGTCAAAATTAACAAAAATATGTGAAAAACTCATTTTCCTCCATTCTTATATCCTTTACATCCTATTGAGAATCAATTTGTGTTAATATTTTATTTTAGACAATAAAAATGATTTTAATTTTTAATTAAATATGTCTTAAACTTCCTTTTTATATTTAATAGTGTGAGATCATTAAAGAACATTGTGGAATATATTTTGATATCATGTTACTTATTGTAATCATCTTTATGATATATTTGATATTTAATAGAAATCTTCCATTTACCAATTTAAAGTTATATTTAGTATTCTAATTTTTTTATAATGATTAGTAATTCGTTAATAGATATTCAATGTTCAAAACTTCAATGTTCAAGTATTTATTAGTATTTGGCACTTGTAATTTTTCTATTTTACTTCTTATATTGTTATACATTTTTTCCTAAGTAGCATTTCAAGTACTATATATATAATATATAGTATACACAACATCACCCCCCGTCCCCCTGTCGTTCTCAAATAATTTTGTCTTTATTTTTAATATAAGATAATTAAAATAATTTCAAACTTAAGATATTTAAAATAATAATATATATTTTTAAGACAAAATATTCATTTTGTTTTAAACATCTTAAGCTTTTGAAATACTTTTAAACACTTTGACCATTACAAATATACATTAACACCTCCATAATGCTAATTGAAAAATTTGACACAATTGAATCCAAAAATATACACAATAATAACACTTATTATTTTATTTGAAACATTATCTTTACTTAATCATTCAAACAATAAGTCTAGGTTTACTAGCCCTCCCAACATTGTTTTGGGTTCAAAACTCCCAAGCTTCCTAAATTAGTTATACTCTTCAAATAACTCATTGATTCAGATACCCTACATATTTAATTAATTGGACCACTATAACATGATATAATCTTTAAACCAACAGGCTTACTTATTTAATTTGGAAAAATTTTGTTAACTATATGAACTATCCTCCATTTTAGGTTTGTAATTAGCCCTTTTCTGCAAAGGAAGAATTCAAATGCAACTTGTCACAATAAACCATAATTGAAAATTTGATTGATTTTATACAGTATTCCTTTTGATTTTGATTATAATATCTCTAAATTATTGGTTTTTATCAATCAATTTTGATCAAATCATCTGAAAGTCAGATTTCTAGCATGAGACAGGTGTAGATGGATTTATCACGCAATAAGCCTATTGGCGAACAAGCGTTACTAGTGAAATGGGACTAATAAGTTATGTATTAGTCTATGATTATATAATCAAATGTTATAATTATAAAGGAGTAATAATAATCTATTTAATCATTTTTCTCTGGGTGAATGATTATTAGCGACTAACTATTTAGTCATTTTTATTTAGGTGACTAATTATTTAGTCATTTATTTGGTAGTCTATTTAGTCATTTTTATTTGGTTGACCTTGTGACTAAATTAGTCACTTATTTAGTCATCTATACTTGTAAATTGCAAAAAAATAGTAGAATATGGTCAATTTTAGTCACATGACCAAAAGTTTTAGTAGTGTGACTAAAAGTTTTAGTCACATAGTCACATATTTGCCAAAATGTACTAGTGTGTGTGGTCCTATGAGACAGAGAATTTATCAAGGTGATAGATACTTCATATTGTTTACCAATGACTACTCTAGAATGATGTGGGTAACTTTCTTGAAGGAAAATTCTGATGTATTCCAAAAATTCAAAGCATTCAAGGCACTAGTTGAGAAGGAATCAGGTAAGAATTTGAAGTGTTTAAGGTTTGATAGAGGTGGTGAGTTTACTTATGTAGAATTTGTCAAGTATTGTAAAGATAATATAAAATCAAGAGACAAATGTCTACCCCAAAGAATCCACAACAAAATGGTGTTGCAAAGAGAAATAATGAAACTATAGTGGATGTTGCAAGGACAATGTTGATTCAAGGTGATGTACTAAAAATGTACTGGAAATAAGCAATTAATACTACTATTTACACATTGAACCAGGTGCAAGTAAAGAAAGGAACCGATAAGGCACCTTATGAGCTATGGTATGGTCACTCACCTAATGTTAAATATTTTAAAGTCTTTGGCAGTAGATGTTGCATTAAGAGGGACGACTTCACAAACAAGTTTGATAAAAAAAGTGATGAATGTATTTTCTTGGGTTACTCTACTAAAAGTAAATAATATAAGTGTTTCAATAAGAAAACTAACAAAATGATTGAGAGTGCTAATGTAAAGGTGGATGAATACCCTAAGAAATTTGATGATTCAAGAAATCAAGTAACTAAGGATGATCGAGAGATTGTGTACATTGAAATGGAAGTGGATGAACCAAAAAAAATTTAACAAAATGGAAGAAGTGACTTAATTGACAGAGGAAGCAGGTCCTAGACCTAAACTAATGATACCTAGGTATGTGAAGTTAAATCACTCTATCGATCAGATTATAGGTGATAAGAATATTGGTGTTCTAACTAGAAGAAATCTTAGAGAAAGTACTTTTTTGACTTCCAAGTATGATGCTAAGACAGTGAAGGAAGCAATCAAGGATTAACATTGGGTAAAAGCTATGGAGGAAGAAATTGATCAAATTGAGAAGAATGACATATGAGCACTTGTTCCTAGACCTAAAGATAAAAATGTGATTAGTACCAAATGGGTTTTCAGGAATAAATTGAATGAAGATGGAAATGTGATGAAACATAAGGCAAGACTTGTGTGCAAAGGCTATGCAAAAGAAGAAGGAATATACTATGGTGAAACTTTTGATCTAGTGGCATGACTGGAAGGGGTAAGAATTCTACCTTCTTATGCTTCTTATAAAAGGTTTAACATTTTTCAAATGGATGTCAAGTCAGCTTTCCTAAATTGAATTCTTGATGAGGAGGTCTACATAGAACAACCTGATGGTTTTACATTAACAAAGGAAAAGGACATGGTATGAAAGATACCAAAGTAATTATATGGACTAAACAAGCACCAAGGGCATGGTATGAAAGGTTACATTCCTATCTTAGTCATATCAGTTTTAATATAACAAACCATGATAGTAATGTGTACCTAAAAGTTGAAGGAGATAAGTTGTGTATAGAAGAAGTGTTCGTTGATGATATAA